>VWZK01002666.1:0-68115 GCA_013396935.1 Baryphthengus martii | reverse complement strand
TTTTTTTTTTTTTTTACTTTATTTTATTTCACTGTATTTTATTGTATGGGTTTTTTTAATTTATTTTTTCCATTGTACTCTTTCCTGATTCCAGAAGCAACTTTTTCTGTTTCCTCCACCCTTTTTAGTGCCTCTGGTCAACAAACCAATGCGCTCTCAGCTCGCTTTTTGCTTAATTTTTCCCTTACATAGAGTGTACAGTTAAATGTTAGCTGGCTAGCTCTGTGCTGCTGTTGCTTCCCTGAACCTCAGCCTGAGACTGGGCTTCATTTTCATGCAGATTGCCTAACTCGTCATTTTCCCTTGGCACTGGGGCTCCTGCGACACTGGAGTCGGAATAAGGCGCTCAGCCTGCTTCACAGATGGCTCTGCACGCAGGCAGCCAAGGCACACAGCACACTGGGCATCTGCTTGGGCCAGAATTCCAGCATGGTGTATTTAGAGTTCCTGTTTAGCCAGCTGGGATTGAGATCTGGTTTTGTGTTCTCAAAATCAAAGCGCATGGCTGGGGTTTGCGCTACGTTACGATGAGCCTACACGGCCTCGGTGGAATGCTTGTTTATTCTTTTCTGTGTAAGAATTTTTCCAAAATGTGGGCCAATCGCCTCGTGTCAGTCAAGTGCCTTTTACAATATATCAGTCTCTTCCCTTTTTATGCATCCAGCAATTTTGTTTTTAAGCCCTTGTGTAATGATAATCTTTCCTGATGTGTTCAATGACAGCTATTGAAGCCTCGCTCAGATTTGTCAGTGTAATTACCCAGGGTTTATAATGGGTAAGAGGAGTGGATCAGCATCCTGAAGGATAAAGCTGCCATCCAAATTTTCTGATAATGTTTGTATGAAATCTTGGAAAGAGAGCTTTCATAAATGACTTGCAAAAATATTTAACTTGAGTAATTTCATGCTGTCTCTGGTTCTTTCTGAGTAGTAGGTATCCAGTATCAAATACTGAGAGTGAAGAAAAATTCCCTGTACCTTTCTACTGTTGTCTGCCATACTCCTTATTTTATTCAGGATCAAGTACCCCAGCAGGGGAAAATATTTTTAAAGTAGCTTTTTTTGGAGCCTCTAATTCTTACGTTGTCATGAGGAGAAAGTCGGTCTGTTCAAATAGAATGGCCCCCAAACCCTGTATAATAACTCAAGCATTTAGGTACTGAATATGAATATGAGTAATTTAAGTTTAGCAAGATCTGGAAAGATTTGTCTCGGACACAGAAGACGGCATTTAGTTTCTGTTAATTGACTGAAAGCAGGGAATTTGGTGATGAGGTGATTTGGTATTGATGGTAGAAGGGTGATTGGAACTGATAAGACATTTGCAATAGGCTATTTCAATTAAAATAAAGTATTAAAATGTTTTTCAAGTAATTTTCATCTTAACAATACTATAGATGTGGAATTGACAGAAACATTTTAGTCAGCAGACTAAGGTACTTCAAATGTATTACGAGATGTATGTATGAAATAATAATGTAAATGTGATTATTTGTTTTAGAAATGATTCTCAAAGATTACTTCAGTGTTAAACCCATTTGCCAAATTGTTTCTCTGCCAGTCTTGGTTCTAGAGAGGTTTGCTTTTTTAACGTTGCTTCCTCAATTACAGAAATGAAAAATATTACTTTTTGTCTTTTGATTTCTGCCAAAATAATTAACTTTCTAGCTATCAATTTGTCACAACTGATTTGAACTAATCTTAGAGGGGAAAAAAAATGATTATTATTGGTCTCTGTTAATCTCTATGTAGCCTGATAGCCAGCACAAAACTAATAGTTCTTGTGGGGATTTCGGTTTGCACCCAAGCTTAAAAGAAAATAATGCCATTTTCTGTTGTTGTGGCTGCTGCAGTATTTCAGTAGAAACTGCTCGCGGAGTTTGAGGAATATTAATATTTTTATTAACCTCAGTTAACAAAACCTCATCAACCTGATAAATTGCAGTTTATCAGCTTGATTATTCTACTTTTCTAGAGTTCACAGGGATCAAAGGCTTTAGCGAGTTAACAGTTCCCCTGCCGTTCTCTAGCTGCCTGCCTCTAGTCAAGTTTTCAGGTTTATGTTTCTGAACCAAATCTAAAATTAAAGATGTGATAAGCAGTTGGGGAGGAAGAAGGTGGAATGGATTGCAGATTTTGAGAGAAACAAGCAGCTCTGGGGAAGCTGCAGCTGTGAAATATTGCAACATGGAATCGAAGATAACATTTGAACGAGAGGTTTAAGGGAGTCTCTCATAGTATTAGTCATCATCAAAGACATGAGGCTAAACATTTGAGCAGCCTAATTGTTGCCAAAATTTCTGCTGGCATCACAGAAAAAATGATAGAGTGAATGAGGAGTTAGCCAAGTCAAAATATAAGAAGGAAATCCTCCAAAATGAGAGGGCACCACAGGAGAAATCATGAAAAAGCTGCTTCGAAATGACACCTTGCATACAATGTAGGCTGATTTTGCAGGACAGCTGAGTATAGAGTCGGTATTTGCATGGCAACTGAGAAATGCTTTGGAAGAATGAATTAATGACGGAAAGAGTAGATGATGTCCCGACGTAAGAAAAGCACAGCAGTTTCTGCTTCTGTTATTTTAACTCTTTTGCTAAAAATCTCTTTAGTTCTTTTAAAGTAAAAAAAAATAAAATTGTGGTCTAAATAATTTTGTGGCGATCAATTTACCTGCGAATAACTGACTTCTGTAAAATTTTTGTGAAAGTCTTAAATGAAGATGAAATATAATAATCCCAAGACATTATTGATCTCCGGGAGCCATAGCTCTTGGCTTGTTGGAATTAATTAGTAGTTTTGTCCAAAAAGCAGTATCATGTGAACAATATAGTTTCCAAATCTGAAAATAACCTCCCAAAATTTATTGGGTGGCTATTCTAGTAAAGTAATACGTATCTTTTTGTAAATTACACAATGGTTCCAAAAGGGATCTTGTGTAGCAGTTACATCTGTAAAAGTGCTGTTTAGCTGCTCGCTTCTTCATCCTGGTCCCCTAATGAAATGTATGAAAATACATATGTACAAATACAATCCCATATAGAAATAGATAGAATATCAAACCATAGCAGAGGCCGGCTATCTGTTTCTCCGTACATAATGATAGTTAACAATCCTATTAAACATATGGCCGCGCATAATAGGTAGTCATCTTTATTTTGGATGACTTTCTGTTGTCTTCTTCGCTTGTCCCATGTTCCTTGGGTAGTTGCAGGGAGCAGTCATCAATGCAGAGGCAGTCAGAAACCTTTCTTGGCCAGTTATTCAAGCCAACATATTACGCCTGTTTCTGCGTTTAAAAACAAAAGCCCATAATGCTACATGAACTTGTTTACAAAAAACACTTAACATTTGTTACAAAATTTAATCTATTTTGACATAACAGGACTTTCTGTCTTTAAAGCTCATCTAGTTCAACCTCTCCCTGCAGCGAGAAAGGACGTCTTCAGCTAGATCAGACTTCTCAGAGCCCCATGCAACCTGACTTTGAATGTTCTCAGAGATGAGGCTTCTACCACCTCTCTGGGCAACTTGTTCCTGCGTTTCACCACCCTCATTATAAAAAAAAAAATCTCCCTCATCTCTAATCTAAATCTACTCCTTGTCCTGTCGCAACAGGTCCTGCTAAAAAGATTGTCTCCGCTCTTTTTATAATTCCCCTGCAGATGCTGAAAGACTGCAATAAGGTCTTCCCAGAGCCTTCTCTTCTCCAGACTGAGCAACCATAACTCTCTCAGCCTGTCTTCATAGCGGAGGTGCTCCAGACCTCTGATCACTTCTGTGATCCTCCTCTGAGCCACAAAAAACACCAGAACAAACCTTTCCTTTTCTAAATAATGCAAATTGTAACTTCACTCCTTCTGATCAAGTCCTATGTGTCATCAATCACCATCAAAAAGAAAAAGATCCAGCAGCTGATAGCAAAATGCAGCTGCCTGTTTATAAATCTGCAACTCTATTAGATCTCCAGAATCCCAGCATTCTTGCATAATTATGTTTATTTCTATATTCTAATTAGATCCACAACATTGGGTTTCACATACCCTTTGTCAAATAATTACGAATTTGTACATTATGGATTACGTTGTGAATTCCTGTAATAAAATGAGGAATGGCCAGATGCTGAAACCATATGATACCACATGGTGGAGGAAGACCTAAAATTTGGCACTAGGGTAGTACAGTTATAATGTCTTCACTCTTTATAATTCAATGACGTTTAGTCCCTTCCTACCTGTTTTGAATTTCCATACATCCATCCTACTCCTTTTCCTTCCTGACTGCCTCCCCTCACCCTAGCTTAAGCAAAGGTGATGTTTTGGATTTGTGGATTTTTTATTGAGTGGCGGGGTATGTTCTAAGTGGGAGGGGCCGGTACCATGTTGTAAGTGTTTTCTTGCCCTTCTATCTTCCTTTCCTCCTGACGTACTAATTCTCTCTCTGAACGTTTTGTTTCCCTGGCCACACACACAAATCTAATACAGACCCCAGAATAGAGGGCATTTCTGTTTCAGAGCAAGCAGAGACCTCTAAAAATGACCTTTCCAGTCAGTGCTCTGGATAGGAACCCTTACAAGTACATGGCTTCTTTGCAGTTACAAGGACTCTTTTTAAGCAAAAACTGTTGAGATTCTAATCTCGTTTTTGCACGTCTAATAAAGAGCTTTATTATATTTTGCAATTGCAAACAGCTAGATGAGGCAGCTGGTGCGTAATGGTGTGCATGTCCTTTTTGCATTGAACTGGCAGTTTGCATTGGAATACAAATGTCTTGCCATTCCAGAAATAGCTTTTCATATAGGACCAGTTACATTTTAAAGTTACAAGATGTAAAGACCGAGTGCCATGGAAGGCAGTTGATGTGTAACGGCATCCTGCGCGGAATGTGAACGCTCCACGGCTCCCAAGAGACAGCTGGTTAATAACGCACAGATTTAAATGTATTTGACAATAGTTGGTTCAAGAGGCACTATAAGGATATTAAGCTCAAAGATATTTTATTCGTCATTCTTTAACCTTCATTTGATACAGTCTGATATCATATATTATTAGATATAACTTGCTGCCTCATTAGTATTTCACTAGCTTGAGCACACTGAAAGGAAATGGGTGACATTCACCAAGTCCCTACGTAATTCACATAAATTCAAGGTCTCTTTGTTACTTTTGGATGGAAGCATCTAAGAAAGCAAAAGTGCAAACAAAAAAAGCAGGCAGATTATTTTTATACAGCAGATTATCTATGCTGGTAGTAAGGTAAATTTAGTTTGATTTATTTCACAGTATGAAGTGGCTATTTGCTCTATATTCAGCTTAGAAATTAAATAACAGCTACCATCAAATACGGTAATTGCAGTACTGTATCTGTCATCTCTAAAAGCGGCTTCAAAGTTACCAGTTTCAGACCATTTTTTCTTTCCAGCAAAGACAGCAATAGGGAGAAAGGAATTCTAATCAATTATAATCATGACAGTGATAAAGAATGTGAGTCAGTCAGGTTTGCCTGTTTAGAGAACTGCCTTCAGCGAGGATTAGGTTAGTACAGAGCTATAAAGGTCTTCCAAGGGATGCCCTCTGAACGGTGACATCTGAATATATGTGTATTGTAGAGACACCTACTGGGCAACACAGTTCAGTGCTTCTCTGTGATTAACTCTTTTTTAACTGCTCTTTTTTTTTTTTTTTTTTTTTTTTCTCCAGGAACACATGAAGAAGTGTCATGGGCTAAAGTCTACTTGAAAGCATCACTCAGGTAAACGAGGGCTTGGCTACAGCAGCCCAGTTTTAACTCTTTAGCTGATTGGTATGTACTATGGAAATGAATCAAGTACAAATAATTGTTGGGAACTGGGGAGTGGGATGGAGCTTACCCAGAGCATGCACTGCTGTGTAATGGTTTAGGTATGAATGGAAAAGTAACAGAAAAGGACATAGGAACTCCTAGCTTTACAGCTATGGAGTCAATTTGGAGTGGGAGGACAGAATGTGATAGTAACCCAGAAAACACATTGTGGCAAAAAGAGACCAGACTACAAGTGCTTTATTTGAACCTCACACACAGGTTTGACTGTGAGGCTCAAGCAAACAATTTATTGGAAATCTAAGATGCCACTAATTCAGGTTTTTATGGGTGCAATGGAAGAATGCGCTATTACAACTTAACAGCAAGATTATGCTATAACAAACTAGAAAGCATGCTAAATGTTGCATGAGTGTTAGTTAATCACGTGCATTTACAAACTGACAACAGGCTAAAAATATTCATGTACCCCTCAGGTAAGGGCTCTCAAAGCTTGGAAAAGTCGCCTTGGCCAATGTTCTGACCAAGGGGGAAGGGTCTCCACACAGCTGAGTGTCGGGACCCCCATTTCTAAGCTAAACCTTAGGACTTTTTATCCCCTGGTGTATGTAACTGGTTAAATGGTTGTTGGCTGAATCCCTCCAGGTGACTGTGGGGAAACTATGCCTGATTGGATTATGCTGGCTGGATACACAAAATTGTCAGCTGGAACCACCACTGAAGCCTTCCTGGCTCTCTCTTTCCTTACTCTCTCAGGAAGCCAAATAGTGGTTTGGATTGAAACTCAAGGGCATACCATTTGTTGAGGCGTTTCAAAATTTAGCTCAGGTTTCAGTTGTTTGTGGGATGCAGCACGGTTCTAGTTGGCCTGGGGAGTATGGACAACCCAGGGCTGAGCTATCTACACAACTCCCTGTGAGTCATCTCTGCGTAGATAAGGCCGCAGATAGGCAATCCATGGCTGAGTCACCTACCTGCACAACCCCCTCCATGAGTCGCCTGCATGCACTGTTACCAAAACTTGGTTATGAACTATGAGCTAGAAAATCTGTACACGAGTTACCTAGAAAAAGGCAAAGAAATGGGCTTGGAGTGACAGGAACGAGTCCATGGTGACCAGGTGGGTTAGAAAGCTAAACCACAGAAAGCAGTAGCCCTTCAGGGCAAAACAGAGCTACATATCCAACACCGTGCAGAAGGATGAGCCAAAGGCCCATTAAATGTAAAGGCCAGGTCACCAGCCAAAACTTGGCCACTGTCATGTCTCCCCGAGTCCATGGTACTGATCACAAATGGACTAGAAGCCCTGGTTTTGATCAATGTTATCTGTGTAGAGTGTGTATTTGCCATAGAATAGAAATTGCTGTCCCACCTAGCCTGTGTAGTAAATAAAATCTGAACTTTATGTCACTGAGTGGCACAGTTCTGATTTTGCAGCTACCCCATTCTGAGTGTCCCTGTGACACTAGGCAATGTGATGACATTACTGGATATGCAGGACAATATTGTGGTTTTGACTTTTTTCTTATGGAGGAATTGCAACTAACAGATCTCCTAGCAATCTTTGTCGTTTTAAAGCAGCTGCAATTTATTCCAAAGAGAATGGTTATGGAATCAATGGATTTAATAAAAAAAAAATAAAATTAAAAAATTTTGAACTAGTAGAGAGGGGTCATAAATGACTCACAGTGAGACTTCATTTGAAGATTTTGAAAAAGATAAATAACCTACCCAAATTGTTGCCTCCACTTGGTCAAAAAGTCAGAATATAGGAAAATGAGCTATAGGCTAAGATCTGCTAGTGTCTGAGGAGTGTATGTCAGGAGAAATGCACAAGCCATGAGCATGATCCATTGCGGACGTTCCGGTGAGGAACGCGGACGTTCCCCACACTCAGGAAATTAAAGATTGGTCGTGTAGCTTTGCTGTTTAGCTATTTGTCACAGTCAAGAAAAATAATTCAGAAGAGCCGATAACTTACATGTAAGTACAGCACTCTGTATTGTGGCCATCGGTTCACTTGGTTGGTTGTAGTTGAGAATGAAACAAATGTGACTTCTTATTTTAAGGAGGTTGTTTTGAAAACATCCAATGGCTTCATATGGGATTTGAGCATCCGAGAAACAGCTACATGCCATAGTTGCACGATGGTTACACATGTATTGCAAGTTCACCAGTGAAAGGAGATAAAATGATATTTAGGACAGACCCCTGTACTTTTTCTCTAGAGATTGCAAGAACACAGCAATAAGGAAAGTATGTGAGCTGTCCTGTATCCGTACATTATCAAGACCAGAAGCTCTATGAAATGTGCCTTGAGAGTACTGGTGATTACTTACCAAAAATATTATCTGATTCTGGAGGTGTTCAGGAAAAACAAGACACATAGATCCGTCGAGGGAATATATATGTGTATTTTTGGACAGTGTTAAGAACACAGATGCTGTTGCTCTGGGAACGCTGTTGATAGGATGATGCACAAGCCAAACATGAATGTGTCAAATATAAGCAATCCTTTTTTAATGGATCCAAGTCTCTGATAATCAGAAACTAGAAGTAGATGGGAGAGGGTATTTCTTAAATAAATTAGAGAATGCGGTACGATTCCTGTGGTAGGATTTGTCAAATGAAATGTTATTTGTCTACATCTGTGCTGATCACAAGAGGCTTCCTTTGGAGTCTCTGGGACAAATAATTCTATGATACGATCCTTCTGATTTTAACAGCAGCAATTTCTCTCAGTAAGTCTGAAAGGAAGAATTCACATGTAACTGTCTACAGTGCAGAGACAGAAAAGCTGAATCCCGACGCTAATATCCAGGACAAAGATGATAAAAGTTTTCTCCAGACAGTTCTCATACAGAGGAAGGCAAGGGAAGGAAAGGGCAGGGCTATGATGTTAGTCACCCCACAAGTATTTACAGTTAAGGAAGAAAGGCTGCTCTCCACAGGGTAATTTATTGCTCAGGCGTTCCAAGGCAGTTAAGTCAGAGCAACCCATTTAAGCCTCATTCATTACATATAAATTGTCTTCCATTTTCCTCAGACAGTTTAGCAGTTCCCACATTAAATACATGGAAGCAGAACCTGCAGCTGGACTAATTTTCCTGCTAGTTCCCTAAGTTCACAAGAATACAACTTTATTGTGTTGTTGCTGAGATTCCAGCCAATGCTAATGCCAAGACCTGAACCCAGTGCAAGCGAAGGGCTGTCCCTGAGGTATCCTCCTTGGCTACCGTGTGCCACTAAATTACTTCAGCCACAAGATCATTCACCTTCTCAGCTGATACTGCATATATGTCTTCTCCAAAGAGGCTACTGACAATAATCATTGCTCCTTTCCCTTCTTCTAAATTCTTTTGCACGAATCATGACTGAATAGATTAAATCTAAGTATCTCTAGAAAATTAGTAGGGAAATTTTTTACAAAACGTGGAGAAAAATGGTGTTTCCAGATACAGTTGTTTACAGTTTTCTAATTACAGCAAATTATGGAAACTAATGAGAAACACTAATTACTCATTTCTATATTGAATGTATTAAATATTCTCTTGTGCTCTGCACATTTTTCACTTTTAAACATGCAAGTTAAGTTTACAATACTGAATGAGTAGGGAATGTGATTTAAAGCGGCGTACAAGTGAAAATGTTTTTCTCATAAATTACAGGAGGAGGATAGGAATGTGTTTTAGCACTTCGCCTCCCAGATGATCCTGATGCTATTACAGGGAAATACTGTTTAATCTACCTCTGAAGGACGGCCGTCTCTGACAACAGAGGAGTGCAATTGCTGACTGCAATGTTACACAGGCTTTTAAGAAAAGCAATGAGTGTTACATGTAATTGAAAAGCAGAGGAAAATTTATACAAATGTAAATTAATGGAATAGAGTGAGTTTGTGCAGGGAAGCAGAGCTTTATAACTTCTGAAAGTGATGACATTGGGGTTTTAGCAATAAAAGGATCTGTAAGACTTGAATTTAAATCTCATTTGAGATGCATCATCACTAATGGCATAATGCCTTTTGATTCTTCAAGAGAATTTTATCTTATTATAAGACCATACATAGTAGAGATCTGTGAAATCACTTGACTCTGCTGAGTTTCTGTTAGAACATCTACTTTAATGACCAGATGTCAGTGAGACTAATTTGCCAATTGGATGTGGTCTTTTCCAACCGTGACAATTCTATAGTTTGTGACATCTGATAATACTTTAGTCTAAGGTAATGTGAATGATTTTCAGTGATACGTATATAATTATATACATGACGATGTCTGGGTTACAATTACAGATCAAGTATTTGCATATGAGAATGGTTGCCCAAATGCCTGCCTTCCCATGTTTGATTCCTAATATATACTGTATTAAGACTCATATCAGGTACTACTATCTTAAAATTTTAGAATGGCATTTGAATGGATGCCGGATGGATGTGTAACATCCAGAGGGGAAAAACATGAAACTTTTTTTTTTTACCCTCTGTTCCTATGCTAAGAAAAACATTGACATTATCTAATGTTATTAAAAGCGTAATTATATTGGAAGAAAATGTGGAGCTGGCTCTGCTCAGTGTTTGAATTAACTGCCAGGTCTAAATTCAGTACACACGGAGTGGTGGCAGGTCAGCTGTTTGTTCTGCAGTGAGTGATTTCTGGATCAAGTAGGAAGGGAGATGGCAATATGAAGATTTCTGGCACTTTCGCTGTAACTTGGTATTGAGGCGTGAAGTATCTTTGCCAAGTGGCACCTGCAGCTGAAGAGGGGCTTATGCTGACTGCTTGAATGAGACTTGGAACCGAGAAATAACATAGTCCATAAGTGCTGCAAATTGTCTATAAGTACTCATTTGCCCATTTATCTTTTAATCTAGTTACATAGTTAAAAGTGTTTACCCCCACGAGGGGACAGTATTCTTCTCATGGAGCAAGGTTGGAGCACTCCCAAAGATTTCAGTGTAACCCTATGATTTTTTGTAATACTCAGGACCTTATCTGTGTTGGAACCACATGGTTCTTTGCCCCAGAAGAGGTGATCTACCTAGGATGGGATTTTTTGAGAGAAGCCTGACATTTGACAAGCAGAGTATCTTCTCCAAACAGAAAAAGCAAATACAGACTTGGTTGTAGTGCCTTCAGCATAGATCATTACCTTGAGTCTCATCCTTGAGATGAGCTGGCTCCCTGCAAGGATGTTACCAGGATGCTTCCTGACCTCTGGTAGAATAAACTCTGGAGAGGAGTTGAACAAGGGAGAAGCTTTTGGTAACGCCTAGTTTGACCTGTCACAGAATTGCTGGTATGAACTGGAGGGTACTGAATATGTCACTTTTGACAAAGAGGGTATGATCTCCTCAGGGCTTGAAACTGCATTCTCTTCTGTATTCTGCGGCTGAGGAGATTTAGCTAATAGAGTAAACCGTGTGTCTTGGGCTGGAGGAAAATATTTTTAGCCACTTTCAATGTGCTGAGGGATAGATGGGTAAATGAGGCGTATCATCTGCCCTGACTGCACTGCATATAAAATATTTGTTTTGCTTTACTGGTCAACATTTCTACTGAGGTGTAAGAACTGTTTCCATACCAGACACTACAGTTTGCTGCAGTGCCTCAGAAGACTTCTATTTGCTTTAAGAGTGTTGCAATCGCAGTAATTCACTATAATAACCATGTTGCCCTTTTTTGTAGGAAAACTTGGCTGCTGCAATTTTTTTGGTTCCTTGCTGGCTTTTATCATTCTCTGTTACCTAACAGAGCATGCTGCATTTTAGGAGATAGGGAATGGAGTATTTCAAACATTCCAGAGACTTTAAAACCTCTGGCCTTTAAATCCTGCAAATAAGGGTGACATAAACGTGCAGTGATGTCTGAGAGGAGCAATTGCATTGTTTTCACCCAGTAAAAATAGGATACGAGATTCTGGATACCAGTATCTAATAGTAATGTGGAGCTACCAGGCACATTCATTGCAGGTCTTAAAAATGCTGGACCTGTAGGCCTAGATCCACTGTTATGCTAGCCCATGAGACTTGCTGTACAAGAATTGAGACAGCAGAGCTGGCATCTCTGTAAGCAGATGCAGAAAATACAGAAGAAATGTATTTTAATACGTTTTGGCCTTTTCTGGATCAGAAGGTTTTTTTATTCTAGTGATGTCCTTAACTTTTCTTGACTTTTACATGCTTGCGGAGGTGTCTGAAATTCTATCAAAACTAGACACTGGTTGTCAGAATCATAGAATTGTCAGGGTTGGAAGGGACCTTGAAGATCATCAAGTTGCAACCCCCCTGCCATGGGCAAGGGCACCTCCCACTAGAGCAGGTTGCTCAGAGCCCCATCCAGCCTGGCCTTAAAAACTTCCAGGGATGAGGCTTCCACCACCTCTCCGGGCAACCTGTTCCAGGGTCTCACCACCCTCATGGGGAAGAACTTCTTCCTAATGTCCAATCTAAATCTCCCCTCCTTTAGTTTGGATCCATTCCCCCTTGTCCTGTCACTACCCGACATCCTAAAAAGTTCCTCCCCAGCCTTCTTGTAGGCCCCCTTCAGATCCTGGAAGGCCACCAGAAGGTCTCCTTGGAGCCTTCTCTTCTCCAGACTGAATAACCCCAACTCTCTCAGCATGTCTTCATAGGAGAGCTGCTCCAGCCCTCAGATCACCCTCATGGCCCTTCTCTGGACACGTTCCAGCACGTCCAGATCTTTCTTGTAATAGGGGATCCAGAACTGAATGCAGTACTCCGGGTGGGGTCTCACAAGAGTGGAGTACAGGGTGAGAATCCCCTCCCTCGACCCACTGGCCACGCTTCTCTTGATGCAGCCCAGGATACGGTTGGCTTTCTAGGCTGCAAGTGTGCACTGACGGCTTGTGTTGAGCTTCTCATCCACCAGCATCCCCAAGTCCTTCTTTTCAGGGCTGCTCTCAAGCCAGTCACTGCCCAGCCTTTTTAAATTTTTTTACTACTTATTTTTTATTGTTTTTTAAACTTTTTTTTCTTTGTTGGTGCTCTTTTCAACCTCAGTGTTCCTCTGTTCCTTTAGGCTGAGGGAAAAAGTGGAGAAGCACCACAAGTCCTTGCCAGAAGCCGTGTGATATTCATAGTAGATCTTTCTTCCTTTCCTCTGCCAATAAATCATGACCTCACTATCACCACCACCTTTCTCCTCAGCTCGGAGGCTTCTTTTTTATGACAATCCATCTCTTTTTTTGAAGTGACTAGGGAACAGGACCAATGTCCACCAGATGGTATTACACAGCCCTGACTCATTCTTGGGAGGCTTGAGTCACTCACCTCCAGGCAGCTGGGGTGGCCAGTGCCACCTGGACCAGATCCAGGCCCCAGAAACCCCAGAGCAGTGGCTGGGGGTATCTGCTGCTGCTGATAAAAATTGTATTTACTGGGCTACAGAATTCAAAACCTTTGATAGGGATACTCACTAGTCCTTTTTTGTGTCTTTTGAAACAGAGAAGCCTTAAGTCTAAGGCCAAAGTCTAAGGTCCAAAGGTGACCTCTAATTTCTTGGGTTTTAGCTGACCAACTTCACTGTGGTCACAAGGTCTGGTTTTTCCGAAGCTGCTGAGTTCTTCCAGCACGAACAGTGAGTACTTGTCATGGTTTAGACCCAGTCGGGAGCTGAGCGCCACATGGAGAAAAAAGAAGACTCTGTGAGTTGAGATAAAGAGAACTTAATAGAACAACAAAACAGGAGAAGAAACAGCAGTAATAATAATAGTAATGAATCAATCTATCAAGAGAGTGATATAAACCACGTTGGGTGCCTAGACCACTGCTGACACCACACCAGAGACCCTTGAGCGCTGGCTGGCCTGCCCCTTGCCCTGATAGAGCCGAACTCAGGACTGTACTCAAGCTGAGGTGTTCCTGTGTGAACACCACAGTGTCATTCACTTGCTCAAGGTCGTATGTTGTGTCAGCTGGAAGCGCATAATCTGCTGATGCAGAATCCATGGACTCTCACTCAGGCGCTGAATGTATGGATTCGTATCTCCACCTGTTGTAATCCACGACCTTAACAAAGGGAATGTGATTTAAGAGAAAAAAATAAATCATCTGAGTGAATAGAAATTCTGTCTTTCCAAATCAAACATGCTTAGTTGTTTGAAGGGCTTTCTGAAGCAGGCTATGTTGTGGTTGGATTTTGTACAAGCAAGTTCACTTTGTGACGTTGGGTGTCAACGCCAAATTGAAATCTGAAGAAAATCTCTGAGGAGAAATGAAGCAAAGCTTTGAGAAATTCTACTACCTGACATCCGAGTGAGCCCTGAAGTTCCATGTAGCACGTGGAAAAGATGCATTGTCATCTTCTACATTTTTTCAGTTCAGTTTTCTTGTATTGGGAGACTTTCAGAAGCGGACTGGCAGATTAAGGCACGTCAATGGGAAAAGCAGGCAGATTTTGTTGCATTATCAGGTCACTCTCCACATGAGTTTAATCTCTGTTGCTAGCAATGGAATGTTCTTACTCATTTTTTACTCTCCTTTTTCAGTATAGAGCTTTCATCTGAAAGGCCCATTGTCAAAGCTCACTAAATATAGCATCAAAAGAGCAATATGCTGTTTAGATGGAAATCTAGATCGAGGATAATGAACACTTATTAACAGAGAATGTTGTCATACTGGTGTCTTCAGCCAAGAAATTTCTGGAAACTGAAAACACTTCTTAACTCTGCAGAGAAAATTCAGTGTTGCTGAATTAGTGTAGCTGTTTTGTGCAACAGCTGATACGTGTCTTGGGTTTCATTTCTTAAGGCTGCACGATAATGGGCAATCGTCCGTGTCAGTTGCCATGTGGAAGACGTTAATTTTTTTGCTTCTACCGTTTTAGATTGCCTAATAACATATTCTACAGGTTAGTTTGATGTGTTTACAACTGCTTGGTTGTGGTTTATCAACAAAAAAAACCCTGTTCCGAGCTTTTTCTTATTATTATCTTCCTAACTCCTTGATAATTAATCTAAAAATTACTTCTTTCCAAATATTGTTTTACAAATTCTTCTGTTACATCCCTGCTGGTGAGGGGTTATACAGAGAGAAATTGTTGCTGGTACAATGTCTTCACTATTGTGTTGAAGGCTGCTTGCGTATGGCTAATGTTTTGAATGCTTTGGTCCTTGCAAAAAACGTCGTTTCTTCATTGCAGTGACTAATAATTGCCATTGTTACCTTGTAGAGATTGTTTTGTAGGTTTTTTTCTGTGGAAGTTTTGATGATAAGGCTGATTTAAATGAAATTTGCACTGGTTTTAGTAGTTCTGCTAGTAATGGTCGATATAGCAATTTCCACAGGAAATGTTTTCTGACTTGGAATAAAGAGAATGTTTAAGGTAGGACTTGGTAATAGACCTTGTATAAGGTGTATGAGTGGAAAAATAAGACCTAAGTCTTAGTTCAGTGAATTGTTAATACTCTCAAAAATTATGTTTAGCAGGTTAAGGCTTTGAAATAGGCAAAGACCCCCATAACAGTTGCCAAAATGATTTAATTATTTGATGAAAATTGTGTAGGAATAATTTTCTAACTCGTGTCATCTCTTTTAAACTCTATTTAAAATTGGTTTGTGCCAAATGAATTGCTTCTTACAAAATCAAGTGTCAATCGGTCACATTTCAATTTTTGCAAATGCACAGAAACATTAAAAAGAATTGGCTCTGTATTTAAAGCACCTTAAGGATCCGGTAGTGCTGGTACTTTTCCTTGTTACCGTGGTGTAACTTAATTTTTTTTTTCGCATATATTTTTCTGACAAGGCAATGACATTTTTCTAAGTTGCTTTTCTATTTGAAAATGCAAGATGGGCTTGAAGTTTCTTTTCCTCAGCAGATTATTAAGTACCTCGCTGCCTATTCTTTTTGGAGAAGTGGAATAAAATTGCTAATGTTGGTATAATTCATTCAGTAAGGTGTCAACAGGTTAAGTAGGGCACTTTGTAAAGCGCGATAGGCATCACAAACGATATCCTTTCATTTCTTTATGCTAGGCCTTTGATAATGTCAGACAGATTTAATACTGGTTTACTTCTAATTCTTTCTTACCTGTCTAACATGAAAGCTTCTTGGCAATTTCCTTGTAATAGAATACGAAAAACCTTGTTTGCTGTCCAAGTCTGAGAATGGGCAAAATGCAAACGGAGTCCATGCAGCTGGTTAACTTTTGATCACCTTGAACAATGGTGTTTCCAAATCAAAACTCTAACTATCGTTATCTTTTTTCCCCTTAGGAAATTGAAGATCTAGATGGGCACTTAGGCCAATACCTGTAAAGCATTAACAGAGTTAGATACCTAAACAGGTATCAACTTATACTTCTCACTGTCACTATCTGGGAGCTTACCTCATGTGAGGAGACTATCCATACTGAGCGACAAGTCTTTGGTCGGGCTCTCACCTCCCGTGGTACCGGCCCTGAGTTTGGCTGGCAGCAGCAACATGAGAATCTCCTGAGGAAGGGTGTGTAAACCGCTCCCTCAGAGCCCAGTTTGAGTGCTCCTGAGGAACAGATAGCCTGTGTCTTGGTGACCTCCCCTTACTTGGGATGTCATTTAAGGATACTTTCCTGGGAACTTGAAGCAGAATGGTCCCCACTTGCAGAGCTGTGTAATTGTTATTTGCTCAATAAGTGCCTTATCTTAATAAACCTCACTTGATGCCTCAGATCTGGAACTTTATTCCTTCAAGAGGTAGACAGAGGCCAAGAGTCTGACCACAGTACCTCAGCTATTTCCTTAAATTAAATAAATGAAATTTCTCTGTTGAAAGAACATTGAGTATGCTATAAGGGCTCTTTCTTTTTTCTTTTTTTTTTCTTTTTTTTTTGAAACCATTTTTACCAAGAGGAATATGGACTGCTAAATTTTAATCTAACATTCAGGAGTCAATTTGAGGGGGCAAAAATGAAACAGTTGTTTCCTACAAAGCTTATCTATTCACATCTTACTACTAGGCTTTTAAAAATCAATTCTTTTTTTTTTTCCACAAGTGTACTGGTACTGTCTTTATTCTTAACTTACACAACACATTATTTAACACGGACACCTAACAGAAAAGCTCTTGTGACACTGCAGGTAACCCCTTCACTATTAAAATGTCCGGTGTGTTTACTGCAATGAAACTGTGCAAAAGCTCTCGTATTAGGAAACTTGCTTGACCTGTTCTTGGCAGGAGATCCAAATGGGCCTGTGTCTTTCTAAATGAAGTTTCATTTTTTGATATGAGGATACTTGGAGAGTAGGATTATATAATGTCTGCTTGTTTCACCCAAACTGAGCGTAGCAGAAAACAGAAGACTGAGGAGATTTCAAAGTCTGAAAATTGTGATGAGGATGCTATCAAGCCTCTGAAGTTGTGAGATAAGAGTGAAAGAAGTTTTATCTGTTTTGCGTATTTTGACTATAAATATTTATATATTCTAGCAAGGAAACCAAGATGAGCTGAAAAATCGGAAAACAGAACAGAATTCCCCCCCCCCCCTTTATTTAGGGAGAGGTCTTATAATTTTTTTTAAGGTTGGTAACAATCTATTATGTTACCTGTGTATCTTCATGGGAGGAAGACTGTGGAGGAAGTGAGTAGTCATTGTCAAAAGTACCACGGTTCCTTGATGCTGCCGGTTGTCCTGGTTTCAGTTAGAACAGAGCAATTCTGTTCAGTGATTTTTACTTTTCAGCTCAGTTCCTTTAATTAGTGGCACTTCCTGAAATGAGCAGCCTGTTTTCACCTGCAGTGCCCTTAAACTGACCCGTGGGGTGCTCCATCCATATTCCAGCCGTATTCAGCTGCTGGGGGCCCTGCCTCAGTTGCTCTCGGCTCGGGGGCTCTTGCTTTGGGTCCTTGCTCGGATCCTTCCTCGTTCCTTCAATGGCTGGAATCCAAGGAGGACTCTGTTTATTCTGCCTTCAGTCCTGATCTGAGTGTTCCTGAATCCAGTTCTGGAATCCAGCTCCTGAATTCGGTTCCCGTCTGCTGTGGGGCCCTGTCTGGGACTTTCCCAGTGACTGTTTCACAACATCAGTGGTGATGGTGACGTACTTGCCATCAGCAGAGTTTGAGTTTGATACTGGATATATATTTGTATATATTCCATTTTCTTCTTATTATTATTTTCCATTTTCACTAAAGCTCTTCTAGTTTCCTTTTCTAATTGCTAAGTCTCTCTCCCTTATTCCTTTTCTCTTCCCCTTTGGGGAGGGAGAGGGGTTAACAGAGAGTGTCTGTCAAAACATTATGGAATGAAATTACACCAACAGTAGAACTTTTTAAAATTTATGAAATTAGTATAATCAAACTGTAGGCAGTAAAAATGCTTCAGTACTAAATTATGTAGAACTACAATTTTAATTAAATCAGTATATACTTCCTTTCTTAAACAAAAATAATTAAGAGGTGTAATTGAATTTTTTTTTTCAGCTAAGTACCGTTGTAAATATACCATGTAGGAAAACTTTAGCAAGAAGAGAATTCAGTGGCACTACCGCTTGTACACGTGTGTTTAGAAATACTTAAGTCACTCAGAACATATGGAAAGGTTTGGAGGAATTTTTGCTTTCTGAAATATGGAAATGTATGCTTTTCCTCCTCATTTGTTTTAACCCTTTTTCCTCTATTGTTGCCAGATTCATAAAGCCATTTCTGACTCTTCCATCTTTTTATATTGTGAATTTTGTGACTAGTTTTCTACTTTCTTTTAGAGTTTTCTGCTGTGTATCTCCAGGGATACAGACGGCACTCAGTGAATAAAACGTAAGCCCTGCGTGTTGCATGGCTTCCCTGTGCTGGGGAGGTGAAGGTGGGTGGTGTTTCTCCTTCAGCACTAGACAAGTTGGGATGCTTAAAGAAGGAAGCAGCTCAGCAGAGAATTTCTTCACAACACTGGGTCTCAGCAGATGTTTGGAAACAGCAGGCCATTACTTCTCAAGTGCAGAATCAAAAGATATGTAGGAAACACCCACTGTGAACCATGTCTTTGGGTTCTTCTACTCAAAATGAAAGATCAAAAATGCTAAGTATGTGACTTGTTTGACTATAATTAGCAAGGGGAAAATAAATAAATAATCTTATTTACCTTACCACAAAGATTTATTTAAAAAAAAAAATAATTCCTGGATTAGTTCGAAAAGTTCCTGGAGGCAAACGAAGTCCTTTTCCTAATCTCACTGTTTTAAGCGGAAAAAGCGGTAAGAGAAATGGATGACTGGAGTTGCAAGAAGTGTTCATTTAGACTGGTAACATTAGGTAATTTAAAATAGCACTAGTCTTTCTAGTCCTATTCAGAAACTTTATGTAGATCATACTTTCTAACTCGTATTGGTATATTTGTTTTAGTTGCAATATGCTTGCATTTTGCAATAGCAGACATCCAGATGTAACTTCTGAAATTTCTCTGAGAGTTGAAGAGACTGCAATTTGATTCTTTACGTATTTTGCTGTCTAATATTGCCATCGTTTTCTCTTGCGTCTTAAATATGTCAAGTGCTTTGTATCAATTATCATAGCATACTTTTCAAGATAAAAATCAAATATATGTCATTAATTAAAATAGGAAAATAATGACTTGACCTGTTCAAGATCAGAAGCAAGTATCAGCTTTCTTCCTCTAGAAACCGGTCCAAGGATCAGTGCTGGAGTGCATCTCAGCATCCCAAACACACATTTTTGAATCACTGTTTTTCTTTCGACCCATTAAAAAATCAGAGACAACCCACTGCAAAATTAGAGACTGCTTATAGGCTTCAAATGGTTGGATTTGTTTCTAATTCGGGTGTATTTCTAAATGGAGCATGTTTTTATGAGTACATGTTTTGTACTAAGTTCTTTCATGCATGTGAGATACTAAAAGACAGAAGTGCTGCACAGAGCCCCAGACATGCTGCCGTCGGCTTTTTTCCTCTTTTAAAGATATATTCATTTCCAAAGCCCCTTCCTTGCGGTATTATCAAATCAGGGGGAATAGATGTTGTTTATGTAACTTGTTTTCAAAACCTCTTTTCATTTACAGTTCTAAGTGTTTAGAAAGTCTCTAAAATTATCATTTGTTTCTCAAGTCACTAGCAATGAACTACGATGTTTCTCTTGCAACTTTTCAACTGCCAATACAGTTGATTTATGTTCTTTTTTGAAATCTTCCCTTTGGTGCCGGTGACAAAGCAGTTGTATTATGCTAAGCAATAGCATGCTGAAAATTAATAGTCTTTGTTTCCTACTCACTCTGTAAGCTATGCAACACTCCAGGCTGCTTCTGGTGTTTTTGTTGGGGTTTTGTTTGCTTTTCAGGACAAAAAACTATCAATTTCTTTCTACACATTCAGTGTCAGCACGAATGCTATTAACCTGAGTTATGTAATTAATTGATTTTTTGTTTGTTTACTATGGCACACAACATTCTTTAAAAACATTAGTCAAAGTACAGGCAAGGCACAGAAAGGGGAAAGGGCTATAAATGAATAAACAGATTTATATTTCTCTCTCTTCTTAAGGATGATATCATAATTACTAGCACAAAACTATTGTTTCTTCAGTAAGTAAAATTATGATTGCTGTATTGTTCTTGGAGAGAGTCAGTTAAAATTTAAATTGATTGATTTGTTATGGAACTCTGGATATTGACAAGCTGTGATTAAAACTGAAGCCAAATGTAATGTTTATAAGCTACAGATGGAGTTAATCAAGTAACTCAATTCACTGATGGAAATTTTTAAAATTCCTTTGGAAATGTGCATCTGATGCAGTTCAGTATGAAGTTAGGACAAAAAAAAATATTTTTAAAATTCCAAACTAATTAAAAGAAAGACTGTTCAGTCTTTTGTTATTTACAGATTTGTATCAACTTCTCTATGCGTCTATGTGTCATACAAGGTAATTTCCACCCCCCACTCCTCTTCTCTGACTGTATCCTTAGCTATTCATGTGCTGCATAGCTTTACTTCTAATTTTTGTTTCCAGAAGGAAAGAAAATTTCTTCTCTAATGATTTTCTACACCTTACAGTGTCATAGATGATAAAGGGGTTCCATTCTCTTCACTTGATCACCAGGTTACCCTACTCTTTCTTTGAGTTGTGCTGCTGCTGGTTTGTTGAGTTTTGTTTTTTCTACCTGAAGAAATGATTTATTAAATCATCAAACTAGGTTCTGTTATGGTAGTTAATTTCCCTAGAAACAGTCTCCTGGAAATTACTTGTCAATGCCAAGAACACTTGAAAGGTTTCAATATTTCATAGCCATCAGTAATACTGCCCTATTCATTATCTGAATTTGCTATGTTATATATCAGTGTGGAATTGTTGCAAATGCTAAAACTTTTCTCAAGATCAGAGGGGAAAAAGAGGTCAGAGTTCAAATTACTAAGCTTTATATAATTTGTGTTGTGATTATTTTGATATCCCAGTTTATAAGACTGGACTGCAACACTTTGTTTAGCGTGCAAAACCACTGCCACCCTCTACCACTGCAGTCAACTTTGTTGATGTGGTGGGTTGACCCTGGTCATCTGCAAGACCTCACCCAGCTGCTCTCTCACCCCCTCCTCAACAGGACAACTTGCCATGGACATCCAATACAGAAGTACAGTAAAAAGTAATTAAAAAGTTTTAGTCAGTGTCTGTCATTCATCTTGTGTTACAGATTCATCGAGTCCTTTTTTTGTAGAATTTTACTGTAGCTTTCCAGAGTATTTTTGCAAATTACATTACACAGACCTTTGAAAAGGATACGTCTGTGAAACTCCTAAAATTCTTTGCTTATCACCTCTGAAAACTGAACTTTTATTTAGCTTACTATGGTCGGGTTTTTTTGTAGGAGTATATATTCAATTGTAATCAGTTTGCAGTGATGGCTGTTCATATAACTTATAACAAACATCAAAGTCATAGCTGAATTTTCAACAAGCTACCCCGAGGTAAAAGGGTATTGCTTTTACTGTCAGGTCAGGGACCACTGGTTTAATCTGCCAGCATTACATTTTCTTCCTGACCTTGCCACTGAAAAGCGGCTTTGAGTCCCTAGGCTTATCAAAAGCTATGTTCAGTGACACTTGTTTTATTTCAGTGCCCTCAAATATTAAGATGTTATTTTAAAATACTTGGAGGATGCTAGTTGCAGTTTGTGAGTTCCTTTGTGTTAGAACCTCTAACTGTAAAAAAGAAATAGTTCTTAAATAGATCTTGAGAGTATTGGAAATGTTAAAAATGACACAGGAGCTGTGCTTCTGACGTGCTTCAGGATACCCTGTGCCTAACATAGCTACGTGCCTACAAATTCACTTCTGGTCTGTCTGCTCCAAAGGAGAAAACTTATTTACTGTTTCCTTCCACAAGGCTTCTGTAAACATTAAGTCCAGGAATTATTTTTTAGTGAAAAGCTCTAGCAAGAAATAAGCTTTAAAGCACAGTTTGGGAAAGGTGCTGACTGTGACAACCTGCAGGAAAATGGCTGCAGACCGTGCTATCATGTTATATATGTGAAAGTTTCACAAATTCCTGAATGCTTGTTAGCTCAGGGCACCCCAATTAATGAAAAAGTCTCTGGCTATAATAGTTACAAATTTAATTGTAGCTGTTAGATGATACAGTGCTCTGTAATATATATACAACTTTAAGTACACAAAAATGTAGTGAAATGATGACTTTTATATATATACGTGTGTGTGTGATATATCACTGAAAAGCAACCAGTGAGGGAGCAACTGTGCTAGGGAGAGATTTGGATCTGTCTGCTAGATTTGGAGAATATTTCAGCTCGCCACCTTTGTTGGGAGGGGTATAAGAGCTAAAAAAGATGAAGTAATCAGGTGAAAAGAAGTAAATGGTGAGGGAATTACAGTAGGGGAATTACTGGAACGGCAGTCGCTTTGGGATAGACTGTCTCTAGATGTACGTCACCCATGCTGTTGCAAAAGCTAGCAATGTATACGTGACATTGTTTGCCATCAGTCTGCAATCCATCTCTGAAAATATGGTAAGAGAAACGTAACAGAAAATGTTCCAGTTGATAATGACAGATTCTGAATGTTTGCTTCTACCTAATGAAAAAGAGTCAGACTTCTATTTAAAAAAAAATAAAATTCTTTTAAACTGAGTAGAGCAATGAAATTCCTCCAAAGTATCTTTCACATTTATTAACAGCATGAATGAATCTGTAACGCAGAGAAAGATTCCTTCAATTGCTTTTGTGCGTAACATTGAAATATGTGACTGTTCAGACCATTGGACGTGCTCAGATGTAGTCAAGAGTATCAATCTGCTGTGATGAAACTGTGATAGAAGATTGTGTGTTCATAAAGGATGGTTAGAATTAGTGGATCGATTCCTGTGTTAGTAAATATTTAAATTACTAACATACTTGGTATAACTGACAGTAGAAAGTTGGTACCAATTATCTCAGCTGATGATTTTTTGCAAGTTCACCTCAGGAATGGATTTTGGTTTGTGTGCCAGTGTTAACTGCCTCCTCCCAAATTAGATCTTCCCTTGCTTAACTGAGGAGAGGAATGATTTGGAAGGAAGCCTTTAAAAAATTCAGAAGGTGTTTTTTAAAAAATACTGATTTTAAAGGTCTCGGACTTGCCTTCAGCATCATTAGTGATCTCTCCTTGTTCTGTAATTACAACACTGAAGATGGTAAAACCTCACAGTCTCGGCGTGATATAAAAGCAGTTTTTTCAAGTTGAAGTAGTTTACAGTGTAAGATTTTTCTTTTTCTCTGTAAATTAATAGTTTTCCTTTACTCAGAATTTGCTTTTTGCTGGCGTGCCTGTGATTTTTCCCTCTCTTTTTTAAACTGGCTTTTTCATCTTAGGCATAGTCTTCAATCTCAACTCCTAGTTGAAGAAGATCAGAGTGAATAATTGCAGTGAGAGGCTGTTGCAAATGAAATAGCAATATAAATTAGTTTCTCTGAAGTTTTACTTATTTCCTCCCCCTTAATGTGCTATTCCTTCATTGCTGGAAGCAGTAGATGATGTACTTGTTTCTGTCTGATGTATTACATTGCTACAGGATACATGAAGCTCTCATGGGGTATTTTTGCACTTGGATGCCATGTCTTCTGCTCCCCCAAAGCATTCTTTCTCAAGGTCCGTTGTAGTTTATTCATATGTTAGCAGACAGAAAATGGTTTCAAAAACAGTTGAACTAATAAAGTCCCGTTTCCTATGGGTATGTGCTCTACATTCTCTGGGATTTCTTCCCTCCCTTCTCTTCACTGAACCCTAGCTGTTCCTCAAGCTTGTAACTTCTGCCACTGGACAGACAAGAGCGGCCCTGCTCGTGTGGATTATTGTGTCCACAGTGTCTGTTGTCAAACCATGTGTGATGGCTGCATTCTTCTTGCATTTCCCGCTGCAGTAACTTGCTCTGTTTTTATAAAGCCTGGGGGATTTTGATTCTCATTTGGGGTCTTTCTTGCTCTGTCAAGTCTGGTTGAAATAGTCCAAGGTGTCAAAAGTTTTCTAAGACTACTGTGAGTTAGTGTAACAAGCGGGGACAGGCAAGCAATCCTAGGAAACTTTGGAAAATTCTGCAATTTATTTCATTTATCTGCACTCATCCAATAATGCTCAATAAGCAATGAAATTTCTGACATATCTCAACAGTTTAATAGAAGACACTTTTCTTAAACATTGTCACATTTACTATCAGCCGTGTGTTAGGTTCCAGTTCAACAGCTCTTATAATTTAGTTTTGACAAATTGATAGCTCACTTATTGTTGAAGTGTTCTTCTTATCACGCTGTGGTTAGCAAAGGCCCTCATTCGCTACCGTTTCATCACATTTTCTTCCTTAACTATCACTTCATCTTATGCACAATGATCAGGTCTGTCTTAGTACCTTTTAAAACAAGTGCTAAACACAAGCCATAGATCTTCCTGGTTCGCATAAAAAGAGTGTGTTGTTCGGTATTGCAGAGTATGATTGAACGTGCCCGTGATAATTCCCAATGTGTACAAAGACACTTCAGTGGCTGTCATTTTTGTGATCACTCAAATGAAGAAATCCTTGTCTGCACAGATGGCTTTCCCTATGTGTCTTTTACTGATCTGAGTAATTTCCTTCTGGAGTATAAATTGCATATGTTGTAGATGAAATAAGCTGCCTCTCGGTTTAGTTATAAGTCATTATAAATGATTATATTTAAAAGGAACTTAGTATCAATCTTAACGTTCTCTTGAGCAATAGTTGGTTTTAAATCTCCGCATGCTTTTAACCATTCGATCAAATGATGAGTTCAGATCTTAGTTTAGAATTATCTTTCCTTGATAATTATTTGGATAACAAGATCTTGGTGAGTAAAGTGAGCTAAAAAAAGTAATAGCCTCTCTGTAAAGATTCCACATCATTGCAGAGTTATCTGCATGATAAATGATTTTATTGTGCTGCTAAGGAAAAATGTGATCTGCTAAAAAAAAAGCAAGACTTTTTTTTACTTATTCAAATTGTGCTGCAAACCCATTAAATTGTCAGAAAACATCCTTTTGAATAACTGCAGCTGCAGGTGTCTCCTCTGTTCTCCATCTTTAGACTGAGTGTTCTCAGCAGTTCCAGCTTCAGCACAGGCTGTGCAAAGGAGTACGATGGGGGGCGTTGTGAAGCTCTTGTTTTCATTGAAGCATGAAATGATTCAGCCAGACTTTTCGGTGATGTTTTGAGGGGATGGGTTTTTTATGTTTTGGCTTTAAAATCCCTCGTTGCAATAACACTACTTATCAAATAGGCTTCACCTTGCACGTTAGTTTTGTTGTTTGTTTGGTTGGTTTTTTTGTAATTTATGCTTCAGTCTATTTACGTATGTAAATGAAAATTTAGAGTGCAAACGTGCATTTTGCTAGTTCACTTGTCTTCTGGTTGCATTTATATGTCACAATCGCTACAAATTCAGGGAGAATTTCTCTAGATTTCTTTCCTTCAAATTATCACTTTCTTGATCTTTTATGGGAAAAATAATGTAAATACCTGTATTAGTTTAGATCTTGTGTGGAAAAGGAGATGGTGCTCTAAATGCTTTCACCTCAGTTTTAAATGCTTCTCGGGGAAAGGGGAAACTGTTCAAGGTGTACATTTTATTCAGTGTGGATGCATCCTTGCTGGCACTGATGTTCAACAGGTGCTGCAGTATTTCAGCAGAGAAAGTATATTTATATAATTTTTGCAAGCAACCAGTTTTGTTGAAATTTCCTCATATATCTCAAAAAACCCCCAGACTTTTGTCCGGAAGTTTTTCTGCATAATTTCTAAAAGCTTTTTACTGTTTTCACTAGCTGTATGTAGGTTCTACTCTTGGCTCTTCTCTTGCTTGCACATCTTAAGAGTGTTCTATGGCACTCTCAAGCCTTCAATAATTTACGTAAATACTACTAAATTAAAGATTATATAATAAAGAACATCTCAAAGTCTCCTATGCAAAGTTGCCCTGGCAATACAATTCAGCAGGAGTCAACAAGAGTAATTTTCAAGTTATCTCCTCAGTAACAGTATTTAAGGAATAACTCCACAGTTTGTTTGTTGTTAATAGTTCAATAGTCCTACTAAAATGAGCATGATATTATATAAATTGCCAGTTTAAGTAGTAGTACCACATGTTCTTGATGCTGGATCTCTTATTCAAATACCTTCTGCCTTTTATTGGACATTTTTCTGTTTCCGCAGCAAGGACTGGTGCAGGCGTGCTGTCATTCACCAGTTGAAATCAGATTTCTGTTCAGGTGCATCTACTCTTTGGATTGCCTAAGACCTCCTCCTTGGGCCCCAGTTTGGGTGCTACTGCTGCTGGGTTTCTGTGGGTTTCTTGAGCAGGCTCTTCTGTATAAAAAAAATATAAAAAAATTCAGTAGCAAGGTTCGTCACCCCAATGCTGCATGAGCACCTCTGTATTGGCATTAGAGGTGACAGGAGTGATGCAGGAGCAAGAACAAAGATCTACAAAGGCAAAAGATGATGATGGCTTTTATGAGAATCGTAAATCATCAAATGTGACATCAGTCTTGAGTTCAGCAAAGATGAAGAACAGACAGCTTTATTCTGATCAATAGTGTATTTGGTAAAGTCAAATAAGGGAGACATGTCAAGACGTTTCTCTTCAAAACTGAGATTAGGGTAACACACACAACTTTAACTGATGTGTCAGGGTCTATAAAATTGAACTACAGTCCAAGAGACTGATGTTGTCTTGTCTGGAAGTTTGCAGATCCTTCAGCAAACTTGCTGTCTTGGTTTTGTTGTCTGAGCATTCTGTGTTTCCTGGACTGCTGTGTGTTATATGACATCTTTGGGATGTACTTGGCTGTATTCTGACATCTCACATGCCAGCTTTTTAATCCTCCCAGGATGAAGTGCAACAGACCCGGATAATCAAGGAATGGGGTGGTTTCCTTGACATACATTCTCATTTTGATGTGTGGCCCAATCATGATGCTTTGAGAGGAACAACAGATGAAGCACAACTTCACGTCAACTTTAAAATTAATTAAAAAAATATTATTCCAGTACCTGAAGGGAGTCCTACAAGAAAGCCAGGGAGGGACTTCTTTTAAAAGGACTTGTAGTGATAGGATGAGGGTTAATGGCTTTAAGCTGGATGAGGGTAGGGTGGATAGGATAGATAGGTAGGATAGGGTGAGTGGATGGATAGGGTGGATCACCCCACTCTACTCACTAGGCTTAGGGATGCTGGGATGAAGGTTGGGCTAGATGATCCTGGAGGTCCTTTCCAACCATGGTGATTCTATGGTTCTATGATTCTATGACTGGTGGGGTGAGGTGAGAAGTAGGAAAGGCTTTGACTCTGTGTAAGCACTTCTCAGCAATAACTAAAACAGTGTTTTCGGCACAAATCCAAACCACAACCCCATAGCAGCTGCAACGAAGAAAACTAACTCTATTTCAGCCCAAACCAGTACAACTGACAAAAAAAATTTCCTAATTCTTCGAAAATAACAGAAAGCAGTGAAGTTATGCTGCTCAGCCAGTTTTGGAGGCACCAGTAGGAATTGAGCAAGACATTTTCAAACCCAGAATGTAGTCCCAGAAGCATTCCACACTAACAAATAGGGAAGCAAGTAGTCATCTGAAGAAGCGGAAAGTGCTACTGATAATTCTCAAAGCCCACTTTCTAATTGCATCTACGTATCATATATGCTGAAAGCTCATTATCTGTAAACCAAACATTTCATTTTGAGATTCTTATTACCTTGTATTTCAATTTTGGTAATCTGTGAAGACACAAAATTTACACAGGCAAACTGATGAGGACTTGAAAGCATTACACAGGACTAAGAGAAACATTATGAAGTAATAAAAGATCTAAACTGAAATTTTACTATAAGTAGGGCATAGGAATTGTCTTATTTGTTCACGGGGGTTTTTGATAGTGCATAAAATTAATAAACAAAATACCCGTCAGATATATGTTGGCAAGCAGGGTTGTATCACCTCAGCGGAGTTCTGAAATATTATCAGGTAAAACCTTCGAACGCAGAATCCTTGCTACTAAATCCTACATGCACCATAAGCAGCAGATCTCTCTCGGAGATGCAGTTGGAGATTCTGAGCTTCACTCCGTAATATCAGAGGTATAGAAATAGGGTATGGAGCGAAATTAATAACAGAACAGATTTTTAAAGGGTACTACATTTGCAAGCTTATCGGTTACATTGTGAGGGGACAGTAAGTTTTGTTGGCTTTTTTTCTAAATCCATTTAAGAATATACACTTCCTTGAGGTTTGTATACATATCAAAAGAGAATCTAAGAGTTCAAAACTTCCTTTCTTGCTCACTGTTTAGTTCTAGTAATAAAACATATGATCATTTTTGACAGACAGGTTGAAGCATTACAACATGACTTAAATACCAATTTACACAGTCATCTGCCTGACAGTAATGCTTATCTGTGTAGAAAACAATAAAATATGCAGCAAATATTTACATTCCTCCCCACCTTTTTGTATTTAAGCAGATAAAATCTGTTTGGATAGATATCTCCTAGCAGTTGGCGTACATCATTAAATAGGTACATAGGAGAAAAGAAGAGGGGGGAAAAAAAAACACGGAGCAGAACATAATTCAGAATGTTACCGAGTGGCTGATTGGGCATGTTGCAGAACCAAGGTTGCTTTTTGTTTTGAAATAGAAAGTCTATATTAGCAGTAAAAGTGGAAAGCTAGCATTCCACAAACCCTTGGATTTGGGTGAAATGTTTGGGTTTTAGTTCTTAGAATATTTCTTCAGTTGAAGACCCGAACTCCTTGGACCTAAGCAGTACTGAAAATTTTCAGGTATAATGTAAAGCAAAGTGTTTCTTTCTCTGTTTCTTTATGGCCCTCTCCATATTTTTGCTCTTCAAATTTCAGCCATTTAAGTGCTAGAGGTCTGTAAAAAAAAAACAATCTTATCCACTCTCTCTCTCCAGGTGCATTGTAGAGAGGTATTAATGTATTTCTGTAGTTTACGTGTGCAGCACAGAGTATATTGGATGCGTTCCCTCTTAGTCTTTTGTTTGTTTGTTTATAATATTAAACATTTTTAGTAAGGCTGTTATATTTTCTTTCTACAGTGATGGGTTCATAGAAACGAATTGGAATAAGGAGTTAAGATGGATGTGAGTGTGGCTTGTATTCATAATCAGCTCTCTTACCATCTGTGTTCATTTGATTTAATGACTATGGTCAGGTTACCTTCTAAAAGGTAGGCTTCTCTAAGGCAAAGAACTGTTAACCATGGGAGTCTGTAAACCAAACATTTCATTTTGAGATTCTGAGAAATCAGTTTACTCCCTACTTTGAAGTTTGGATTCACAACCATGAAACAGTAACAGTGTGGCAGTAAGCTTCATATAACTTCAGCAGGTCTAGAATTGAGCGTATGAGACACTGTTGAGTGGGAGTAGAGTTTTCTTCTCTTCCAGATTCTTCAGATTAACACAGTCCCTTTAGATGGAAGGAAAGAGGGATAACAAAATCTATCAATACTTCTCCCAATGATCGTGGGATATGGCAGAAATGAAAACTGAACCAAACTCCCACTGGAAGCTTAAATGTAGGCAATTTTATTGCTGAGAAACTTCAGTAATAAGACCCATTTTTCATTTTGTGTAACCATAACAAAGCAAGATACAGATACTACTACTATATTCTTTAGTATTCTGGGTTTGAATGTTTACACTGTAGTTGTTTACACTGAGAATGAAAATAATTCAGTCAGGAGATCTATTTTAATATTTATAATGTGGCATGCTATATATACACATTCTGAAAAGCAGGGGATTTATAAATTCTTTTTAAAGAAATGAAATGAAGAACTGTCGCATACCTGTTGAAAATGCAGAATTGCACATGAAACCTCTCAACTGGAAGCTTAAATAAGCTTAATTTATTTTTATTTTTTAAAGTATGTTTTATTAAATAGTCAGTGGAATGACTATATAATAAGCTTAATTTATTTTTATTTTTTAAAGTATGTTTTATTAAATAGTCAGTGGAATGACTATTGTTGGACCACTAGGCAAAAAAATCAAACTTGGAGATAAACTTCAAATGGAAAGATGACCTTTTCAGAAAGGTCAGTTTGCATTAATGGCATAATCTACTTGTCACTAATCTCTTCAGGAGAAAAAGAAAAAAAAACAAGAAAAAGAGTTGGAAAAATCCGAGCATTGACAATGTTTCTCAGTACTACATGATAATGGCACCCTCAGTAGCAGGGCCACTGTATTCATGTCATAAAATTCTCTGACTGCAGTATTATGTTTGTCAGCTGCCCCTTCTGATTCTCCAGTCCTAAGTGCTGATGAGATGTAGCTTCTAATATACGTCTGAAAGCTTAAAGCGAATATTATTTCTGCTTGTCTGACGAGACAGTCGGTCATTTTCCAAAGGTAGCAACCACTCTGCTGCATTTTGGAAAGTGAGTCTGTCTCTAACAGACTGACTGTAGCACTAACTTCCACTGGAACAGCTTGCTTCTCCTGTGTACTAGAGCTGTAGCTCCTATAGCTAATTGTAATTTCTTAACCTCCAATTTGGTGTGAGGCACTGCCTTCCTCATTCCCCTTTGTATCCTCCCTTGGGAGGGAAGGGGGAGGGGGAGAGGGGGCCGATAGGAATGCCGCTCCGTGAGGTTTGCCCTGAGCCTTAAACAGAGACAGTTATCAACGCCGCTCCCAGCACAAACCAAGCACAGCCCCACACCGGCTACGGGGGAGAGAATTGACCCCCTGCCAGTCAGAGCCTGTGCACCTGAAGCCCCTTCGCCACTGCTGGGGAGCGCTCCAGCTCCGCCTGACGACAGCAGCTGGGCAGATACAGGCAGTGAAGGCAGGGCGACAGGTTTTGCAGAACCACAGAAGTCCAGCGGCCCGCCTTGGACCTTCCTGGTGGGAGAGATGATATTTTGTCAGCCTTGGCTTGGTTTTGTTCCCCCCACCCTTTTTTGTTTTTTTGAGGTCTAGGACAACTCGTTGCAATCAAACAAAAGCACTGAGCCTGGACTCGATTTTGCCGATGCGTGTGATGAACTTTGGAAATGTTAAAAAACTACAATAGGAAAATATCAAAACCCATTTTATTAATTGATGCTCGTAAACTATGATGCACAAGTACTTCCTGGGGCTTCTGTGGCCATAATGCAACCTTCAAAATGCCTTCATATCCTTTGTGTTTTATCTTCAGCTTCACTGGGCTTGAAACAAGCAGTTCACATGCCACCCGCTGGACGTCTGCAAAATTTGCAGCCAACTTGTTCCATCAAGTAGAAGAGTCCTTCTGGACTTCTCTCCACTATCAGTGATTGTCACGGTCCACTCAGTGGACGCGNTCAAGACTTTAGCCTAAGTCTCGGGGTACCTGATTGTCCAAGTCTCTGATGACAATGTTGAGACAATGCTGTTCTTCGGACCGACTCTTACACCAAGCAAGAATAGCTTGTGCACAGGCCCCTGGTGTGGGTGAGCGGGTCTTTTGCTCCTCTGGTAATACAAGGTCTCCAGGCTCTCCGTGCCCAAAAGTGCTGCGTTACTGCTGGTGAGGGGGCTGCTGGCTGGGTGTTCCCGCGTGTCTGGGGCTGAGGAGGATGCTGGGGTGGTGGGACACCATGCATGGAAGTCCTTCAATGCCTTGACCAATAAGCCAACCCCAACAACACCCCCAAAAAAACAGAGGAAGCAACCAAAGCTAAACAGGAACAGGCTCGGCATCGGCCTCTACTCCGCATCTGGTGAGACCTGCGTGGAGCTGTCTCTGAACGGAGAGCCAGCCTCAGAGAGCGGTCCATCAAGAACTGCCTGTGCAGAATTGACCGCAGAACGTTGGCTATGGGGAGCTGCCGGTCAAGAGTTGTCCTGTTCCGCCCCAGCGGTGCCCGGATGGCAGGTCTTGAGCTGCTGCTGCTGGGGAGTTCCGGGAAGCTGCAGGACGGTCCCGGTGCGGGCTAGTCGGCAGAGCCAAATGTGCTGCTTTCAGCTCTTGGGGTTGGCTCGCCGCTGGTCTCGGGCTGGTCGGCAGAGCCAAACGTACTGCTTTCGGCTCCTGGGGCTGGTTTGCCGCTGGTTTTAGGCACCGGGGAGTCACAGGACTCTTTGAATCCCAGCTGGTTGGTGGGGCCAAACGTGTCCATTTCGTCGTGTGATTGTGGCCCGTAGCTGCTCGTCAGTTGGTTTCCAGACGGGCAGAACAGTCTTTTCTCCTGCCGTTTTCGTTGTGGGCACTGTTGGATCTGCTTTGGCCCAGGGCTGATTCTGCGCCCTTTTGCAGGCGGTTCTTCTGCGTGGCTGTGGGACAGTGAGTGCAGCCGGGTCCCATCAGTCTCACTGTGCCTTCTTTTGCTGCTGCCTGCTGGAAGAGACACTGGGGAGCTACAGAACGGTCCCCGTGCCCGCCTGGCAGTGCCCGAGGTGCTGCTTTCAGCACTTGAGGCCGGCCACCACATGGTTCTGTGCCATTTTGCAGGCACATGATATTCTAGTTCTGCCTGGCCCCAGAGCGGTGAGTGCAGACAGGTCACATCGGTCTCACTGTGCCTTCTTTTGTGGCTGCCTCTTCCAAGCACTGAGGAGCTGCAGGATGGCCCCAGTTCTGCCTGGCTGGAGGTGCTGGTACTGCTGCCCTCATAGCTCTGCGAGCTGTGGTGGGACAGCTCTGTTTCCACCTCCATGGGGCTGTCACGATCTGACTTGTCACTGGAGTCTGTGAAGGGAAGCAGGAAGGTAACGTTAGTCGGCAGCCCCAGGCAAGCTCCTTCCTGCCCTGCACTGATGCCTGGCCAGAGCCCAGCGCCCTTATATACCCTGCCTTGGCGACGCGTCACAATGGCCATTGTGACATCACAGAATCGCCATTGTGCCTAGGGAGGCACTGAGGGAGTTTCCCTACCTACTTTGTTTGTGTGTTGCTGGGATCACACACTCCCAAGCAAGGCCAGACCCCTGATTTCATGGCCTTGATAACTTGCCATTAAACAAGGACAGGTGAATGCATCTGGTGTTGGTTAGAGTTTAGCTCAGCTACATGTCCCACTAACAAGCAGATAATTCCATGTTTTCCCAGCTAGGCCCAAAGCCTGCTCGGGTTCCTTGCAAGTTGCTTCTTAAATATATATGTATGTTATATATATATATATGTATGTATAACAAGCATTACAACAGGGCTTCTTTGTAACTGCAAAGTGAGTATTACAAACAGAGCTTCTATAAGTTGACATGAAGATAAACATACTCATAGCAAAATACAGGTAACTAGCAGATGTGCAGTTAGTACTATGCATATTAGCTGTACCGTGGGGTTGTAAGATTCATCTATGGGTCAACTATGGTTCGGGGCCTCTTGCTTAGGCCCCAGCATTTGAACAGCGCTGAGCGTGTGCACTGGTATTAGATGGTAAACTCTTCATCGTAGCTGGTGCGGTGCCGTACATTGGGCTGGTGACCAGAACAGCATCAGTAACGCTCCGATGCTTTAGCTGTGGCTGGACAGCGCATGCCCAGCGTCGAGGCCTTTCCTACTTCTCCTGCCCCACTAGTGATGGAGCCTGGCCTTTCTGGAGATGGTGGAACACCTGCCCGCTAGGAGAAGGGCGGGAGGAATTCCTTGTTTTGCTTTGCTTGCGAGCACAGCTTTTGCTGCACCTATTAAACTGTCTCGCCTCAACCCACGAGCTTTCTCACTCTCTCCTGATTCTCACCTCCATCCCACCGCCGAGGAGCGAGCGAGCAGCTGNCCATGTAGTCAGTGGAAATCTAGTAAACAGAGCTGGTGGAAAAGGGGAAGAGAGAGGCTGAGCTCTCCCTGTTGCACAGGGCACCAGCCACTCAGATCAATAACTCCACAAGGCGCCTTGGACGTGATGGGTTCAGCTGCCCTAAACTGGGGCATCTGCTGTCGTTTCAGAAAGCCCAAGGACATTCCCAACAGCCCCCAAGAGGATGCCCCCAGATGCTGCCCTGTCTCCATGAACCGCTCCATGTGAATTTGCAGTCACCTGCTGATACCTTTGACCACCTCTGGCACCTCCAATGCACCAGACATTTGCACCTCATGCCTGGCGTCCCCCTCCATGGATGGGCAAGGGACTGAGACAAGGAGCTCACATGCAGGTGCCCTCTTGGTGAACATGCCGAGGCAAGAGGAATCCCAGGTCCTGATGGGGCTGAGGCAGGCACGGGAGGGAGCAGAGTCCCCTTCCAGCCCCAGGACTGCACATACAGGATGAGATGTCTCGCTTGGCTCAGCTGAATCCCTTCACTCAGAGGGGTAAAGGAGATGTTGCCTGTCCCTGTCTGGGTGTCCTGGCTAAAGATGGGACAAAGAAAGGTGGTTCTCATGGGCAAATTGTCGCCTCATGGGAGAAATTCCAGTGCTGGGAATAAGTGTCTGTCTCCAGCTGAGGGAGGGACCATCGGTAATGACTTTGGCCTGTTTCAGAGAAGAGTTTCCCTGGAGTCCAACTCCCACCATTTCTCTGCTGTAGTGGAGGAAATGTGCTGCAGCTCAGGGACATGGTGAGAGCTCTCATCTAATCTCACACAAAACGGATATTAAACTTGTCCAGTTTTACTCCAAACTGGCGTTGGGGTGGGATGGATTTGCCCGAGTCACCCCCAAAATGAGAATCAAATTTTCCCTATTTTTCCCCCCCCAAAAGTCCTGGATTTGCATTAATTTCCCCCAAAAATGTGGATCAAATTTGTGCAGTTCTACCCTAAAATAGGGACCAAATTTGCCTCAGTCTTCCCAAAATAGAGACTGATACGGAGGGTCCTGTAGGGCTGGGGGTTTAACAACAAGGGGCTTCACCAGAGTTTGAAAAAAAAAAAAAAAGAACAAACCCAGCATTTTCTTGTATTTTCAAAACGAACTTTCAAATACACTGTTCACAATCCTGACAGCTAAAGGGAACATCTGCTCCTCTGACAAAGGAAGCAAGTGCAGTGAATTCCTAGCCACATAAATAATCCTTCACTAGAAGGCCTATGTGATCATCAATTCAGGCTCCAAGAAGACTGAAGTGCCTTCACAGATCAAAAGTGGGCAGTGTGACAGCCTACACTAACATTATGATCCACGAATGCTCAAATACCCCTAGTTACAGTATAACATGATGGTTGGCAAGGGAAGGTGATGTTAGTCGTGTTTGTCTTCACTTACTTGGCTTTCCACCTTAGTTATCTGTCAGGTGGAAAACACTGACACTGCTAAACTCAGCTGAAGTGGACCTTTAAACACACCCACATTGCATAATTTATTCGATTGCAATGTTTTCTACGCATCTTCCAACAGTATTTGTTGACAAAATAATGTATTTTACTTTGTCACCGTATTGTCTTCCATGTATTATCACATCAATTTTTACTGCGGCACAAAGAACAACTGTTTCCCAAATGGCATGTAGCTTTTTGTCTATTGCTATTAAGCGAAACCTTCAAAAGCGGCTTCTAAACATCTATCATTAAATTTTGTAAAGTACTGGATTGAGTATGACAAGATTACTTAAAGCATCACTGAAAAAAATTTAGAGATTTGTCTTCATGTTCTGGATACTTACTTTTTAAATGTCTTGCTAGCGTTAGCTAACATGTTAAGGCACAGCAGACTAGAGGCAAGGCTCATTGTTAACAATAGTGGATTTAAATCCATATTGCAAATGGCCGTCTTCACAATTTCAACTTTTATGTTATTAACTTCCTGTCAGATGGGATTAATGTGATTGTTTTTACCTCCAGGTGGCTGTTGATGAGCTCATACTAGGAATAGAAGTGTCAGCTCTGCCATTTTCTTGTTGTTTGCTTGTGTGTTACCTTCTGTCTGCCGTTTCTTTGCAAAGAATCTTTTCAAGCCACTTGTCCATTTTATGAGGGTTAATTTGGTTAAACCCAAATACAATCTACAAATGCCCTTAACTGGGCACGCAGAAAGCACAATGCACTGCAATATGCCGAAAGTGAACAAAAGGGTGAGGATGCCACTGTGAACACCTCCACACTGTGGAATTTTATTTATTCCTGCTCCCCAGTACATCATCTTCTGAACCACCTGGGTGAACACATCCTACTTGGGAGCCTGCAGTTCTAGAGGACTTTGATCTGGTCTTGAGCTGAAGGGCTCCCTCTTCTTCAGGCCCCTGGAACAAGAGACCTATTTGCACTCAGAAAGTCAGCTCACCTTTGCTCTCTTCACATCTTATTCTAAGAAATAACGTCCAGTTATTTGCTCATGAGGCTGCCATGGACTCACTTTGAGGACACTCCACACACTTGCTCATCCTGATCAGGTGGTCAGGACACTCACCTCTGCCATGACATCAGAGTAGTTTCCAGGCAAGTACGCGGAGAAACAGCTCGGAGCAGACAAGGCCAAACACACTCTACTAACTGATGATCAAATTTCTTGCGGGCTTTAATTCTTGTGTCAGTACGCCACCAAAGCGTACTTCAGGGCACAATGGTTAATAAAAGTAACAGTGAAATCAATACAGAACGGATAAAATGCAAGCACAGACATTTGTACGGATAAAACGTAAACACATTTACAAAACGTAAATACATTTACAACCATGCATAAAATGTGGATAAAAACAAACACAATCATCCAACAATAAAAACAATAACAAATTCCAAAACAGAGCATTGGCTAAGCTGCAAAGCCCAGCGAAACAAGAAATGCCAAGAGAAACTGAGCTCAAATCACTGGAGCGGTTGAGGGATTGCTCATTTCCACAGATGGGCTCCTTCTTGCCATTTCCGTTCATCCAAATATCCTGCAGCATAAAAAGAAAAAGGGGGAAAAGGTGTGAAGACTAAGCCTGACACACGGCAGTGGTTCCTCAGAGGCAGTGGATAGGCAGTTTTGGCAAAGATGCCTCCTACAGCCCCACCGCATCCTCGGCAGCAAGCACTTACATTCACATATAGGATACGTAATCACTCCATCCAGGCATTTTGCTCTAAATTTCTCAGGGCGTGAAACTTGCCGATACCGCCATTTGCATTTAAACAAAATATAATCCCCAGTATGATAGGTATGAGTGCTCCACCAGCTTGATGACTGTAGTTGAATGTTGTTCCTTTCCATAACGCTCTGATCCACTGTACAGTTCTCTGCAAAAAAAGTACTTTCATTCTTTACCTGTAGTCCTGACACTGGACAAAGTGATGCCCTGAAACTGTTGGTACCAGTTGGCCTCTCCAGGGTACCAAGCTGAGTGCCCTAGAGATGTCCTTACCTAGCAGTCCTTCCAGCTCAGGTACACCAATCAACAGCTTCTTGGGGGCACTGCCCCTCACCACCTGGAGCTTACAGGATACTCCCACACCCTGGCTCCTCCCCCAGCACTCCCCAGGAAAGCTAAAGGCTTTCCCCTCAGTTTCAGCACTAAGAATGCAACAATAGAATAGAGTGGCTAAGCTGTGGCTGAAGTGGAGATGACTTACTTCCTGGCTTACAGCGGGGATATTCTATCGTCCCTGCCATACACTGTGTTCTAAATGGGGAAGATGCTGGGTCTTCCAAATAGCCTCTTCGGCACCGAAATTCAATAAAGTCACCCGATGTGGAATACAGCTTTCTTCCTGTGATCCATTTCAGCTCAATATTGTTTCTGCCCATGTCTTCTTCAGATGCTGTGCAGGCCACTTGAAAAAGGCAAAGAGAAGAGTGTCATCATGTCACACAGATGCACCACAAGAACCCTTTTTTTTCCCCCTACATCTTACAGAAGTTCCTTGCATCAAAAAATGCTTCCAGAGATTTCCTCTGACCCTCTGTTATTTGTGACAGGAAAGACATTCACATCCAAGCTAAAGGGAAAAAAAGTCCATGGCTGAGACCCCATGCAGAACTATGGAGAAGCCTTTTAACTCTGACAATCACACAGGGTAAGATCGATGCACAGGTGGGGAAGTCATCAGGCACCAATGAACTTCCCTGTGTCTTTTTTGAGATTCCTCCTTCCCTTCTGCTCAGCACTTGACTAAATTTGTTGCCTCATGGCCATGTCATGGACACACCCCAGATTTCCCCAGCACTGCCACACTCAGAGCCATCGTCCTCACTCACTCCCCAACTTGGGAGCACTTTGGAGCCCTGCACAGTGATGGAGATTCCCTCACACAACGGAGTTCGGCCAAATTCCTCTTTTCCCAAACCCATTGTGGTGGTGAGAGACAGCAGCAGAGGGTACTACACAAGTTAACTTCAGGAAGCAACTCCCGGACAAAGGAAGGACTTGTTGCTGGTCTACCCTGCCAGCACTACAGCCCCAGCACAAGTGCTGCTGCTCAAGCGGTGCCCTTCGGATCTGAGAACAAGGCAACAGGAGTAGTCAGACGCTCTTTGGCGACACAGCACATGCTCCAACCTACCTACGCAAACTGGGGGGCTTGTCCACTGCCCATTAGTACAGGTGATATGCTGAGATCCATCCAGGAGATAGAGACTTGGGCATTTGTATTGCAGAGTTGTACCTTGTGGATATTCTTGCATGGGGAAGGAAAGAAGTTCTCCATTTTCAATAACTGGAGGCGGGCCACATTTCCCACTTTTTCCTAGAGGAAAGTTCCCAATCAGAGAGAAAATCACAAGAGCTTAGTTGCAATGGAGGCCTGGCTACCAACACTACTGGGCAGTACATTGGCACTATTCTGGAAAGACCCGGTGGGAAGCAGAGAGAAAACCAAATACCTGGCAGATGAAAAAGGGCAAGAGTTTCTCATTTCTCCAGTGTTAGGACTCACAACTGTCCATTCACACCCTTTGTCCAGGGCTGAAGTTCTTGCAGCTGTCTGCAGGACTTGTCTTTTCCTGCACAACGTGTAGTGTTTGGATCAACTCTTTCTGCAGATGTGCCCACCACCCACTTGTGTTGTTCTATTCAGTTCTCCTTATCTCCACTCATAGGGTTTTGTGTTTTTCCTCCCCATTCTCCTTCCCATTCCACTATGGGGAGGGTGGGGGTGAACAAGCGGCCACGTAGTGGTCAGCTCCTGACTGAGTCTAAACCAGGACAAAACAGTAGTGACTGTCACTGAACTGCAGCACCACAATCACTAACAGGATAGATCCTGGGCTCTGTGGGCCGCTTGCACTGGAGAGTTCACACGTGCCAATCCCGAAGCACTGATGCCTTGTGGATTTTTATACCTATTCAAGCACCCTGTTGCTGCCAAGTCTGGCTTTTCAACACATCTTGCATTGGAAAATCTTCAGAGAAGACCCAGACCCCTCGGTTTCAGCAGTGAGCCTCTTTGCACTTGGCATTGTGCTCTCAAGTTGCAGTATGGAGCCTGGTCTTAATTCATCTGCTGTTTCTGTACCCCTTTTTGCTCCCAGCTGGGTGGTGGTTGAGTCAAATGCTGTTGCATTGGTTCACGTGCTGAAACCTTCAGCATGTCTAATGAAAACAAGTGAGATTATTCAGCATGCCTCCTAGGAGGCACCAACACAGTGTATAGGTATTGGCTTACACACTGAATTCCAGTCTCAGTTGCTTTTAACATTTGCTTTGACTCCATAGCATTCAATATAGCAATGCATCACCTGCGCTATTTGGATGTCAACTAGCAGGGAAGCTGTGGGCTCTGTTCTCCAACACCAACAGCAAAATTTCTCACACTCTTCTCATCAGGCAGGCACAGAAAGTAGTCCAAGAGCAGTATCTCAAAACTAAACCTGGCCAGAGACTACTCAGCCTCAGTGTGGATCTTCTGATGTGGCCCTCTTGAGTGAACCTACCTGGGTCTCTCAGTTGGAGTCCAAACAGATGCCTGGGAAAATGTCTTTTTCCTGAGTATGCCAGATACATTGCATTTGTGAGCAGCAATGGCATTGAAATTTGGAGAAGTAAATGCCACTGAGTCAGCTTCACAACAGTGTCAGAGAGACGACCGTATGAAGAGAGAGAAATTACCTTTGCACTTTGGTAGCTCTGTCCAGGTCCCATTCTGACACGCTATGGTGGAAGTCCCAGTCATCTCGAAACCTTGCCAGCACTGGTAGCGAGCACTCTCCCCAGGCAAATATCTTGACTTTTTAACACCTTGGACTTGACCACCAGCAATTTCTGGAGGAGGTTCACATGTCACATCTGAAAAGAGACACTGCTGAAATCATGTTTGCAGTCGTTGAGTTGTTCCCCTATACAACTTATAGTTAAAAGAATCAACCTTGTCACAATTTCTGTTCACATTTTCTGTCTCAGCTCCAAGAGTTCACCATGGAGAAAGCAATGATGTGTGACAGTGGCAGCAGAACGCACTTTCTGCAGCTCCCAGGAGATGGCAGGGTCAATGAAAGCTTCTAGAAAAAGCGATAATTTTTTTACCTACACCTTACAGCACAAGAAGCCGCACCAGCCTTCCTGTGCCCATGGCCCTCTTCAGAAATTACACGGATAGCAGCCAAACTGGTGCTTTGCTGAACCACAGAGCTCTGGAGGACCGGCAGCACTAGAGGAACTTGTCAGCCTGCCCTTCTCAGGGATGATTAAGTGCAGTCAGCTCCATGTAGGTGTATGAAAGCCAAATGGCACTTGCTCACCCCACAGCCACGGATTTAGGGCAGAGAACAAGAGCACAGCTCTTGACGGTTCCTTGTCACAGGAACGACCTTCCCAATTCCATAGTTCTAGCAGACCGTACACAGTCTAGATCTCAGTCTCTGCTGGGATCTCCATCAGTCAGAGCAAAGCCCTGGAGAAGAACAGCTGCTTCTTCCATTCAGATATTCCCTGACAGGTGGAGCCCTTACGTGCCCTTCTACTGAAGGCTGTTGAAATCATGGACTTGGGGGAAATACCAGTATCACACAGGAGAATGACAGCAGCATATTTTAGCCCCTGTTTCTTCAAGATGTTTTTGCTGCTGATGAAAATATCCCCAGTATTTCTAGAAGCATCAAGCTAAATTCAAGTGTTGTGCAAGGAAGCAATAGCAAGTACAAAGTTGGGGTACACAAAGAAAACAAAAGTAAAAAAAGGTAAAATCTTTAGTGTTTAGGTAAACAAACAGTTGCCTCTATGCTAACAGACAAGGTGAAAGAACAGATTCCTACCTCTGCAAATTGGTGCTTGTGACCATTCTCCATTCATACATGTGACATAATTTCCACCCATCATCTGAAAATTCCTTTCACATTCATACTGCACTCTGGCACCAGGCAGATATCTCTCCTGTTGAGTGTTTGTAATATAAGCATTGGGAATTTCAGGTGCAGTTCCACAGCTAACATCTGAAAAGAGAGGTGCATTTAAGAACAATAGTATAATACTCAAAGAACATTGCATTCCAGAGCACCATTGTTCCTGGTGAGCAAAAACATTTTGCATAACACAGAACATTTTCTACAGGTAGAAAAGGAAAACATTAATGTCTTTATCCTTCAACACTTCACCACACAATATCATTTTTGCCTTAAGTAACTAAAAAGAGAAACGAAGTCGCAGAGATCAGCTGAATAGGCAGATTGGTGCTGTACAGTATCGTGTGCCAAAGTGAGACAACTTTCAGCAACTGGCGTTCTTATTGATACAAAGATAAGAGACGTCACTCTACTAGTTACCTCCTCCTTTGCCTCCAGTATCCGTTCCTCCGTAACACTCGGCTTGCTTGATTTTAGCAGACAGCTAAGTTTCAACTACTAGCTTCAGCACACAGGGGAAACAACCTCTTTGCTGATCTACCCTGCTTGTTGTTTCTCAGGGGGCAGAAAAATAGGCGTTATAGCAGTCCATTCAAAGCAAGTCGCCTGTTGGCTCTATTGGCCTAACTCATCTGCATGGCTGAGTTGACATTTTTTTAATGCACAGCATGAAAGACTAAGAAGGATCATAAGACTACTTAGGAATAGAACCTATACCTTCACAGAAGGGTGGCGCTGTCCAATTTCCTTCTCTGCAAATAATTTCAGGGGGACCAACAATCAGGAACCCTGCATCACACTGGTAGCGAATTGTTTCGCCAGGCTCATAAATTTCCTTGTTTCTGCCTTCAATTTGAGCGTTGGCAACTTTTGGAATACTTCCACATGGCATTTCTGAAAAGATACAGAAAGCGGATGCTTGTGCTAATGTTACACACGTAGAACAAGTGTAGTGTTTCCACCAAGCAGATGCTTGATAGAGTTTTTTCTAACATCAGCATAGTCATCTCCTGACAGTGGATTTTATATAAAAGGTAGTATACAGAAGACTGAATAAGTCATTCTTCTAAACGGGCATGGACTTCAGTCACCGGGATATTTAGATCTTGGTGCTAACCATGCCATAAAATTTTAAATGAAGGCTTCTGTTCCTTTCTTTAGTGAAGTGGTTTCCATCAATGAAGCACCAAAGCAACTCCTAGTCACTAGTGGGCTTCACAGAAAACAAATCTTTAGATCAGGAAGATGTGCACAAGACTCACCTGGCAGAGACATGAACTGAGCAGATTATAAGAATACGAAGGAATATTTAAAAGCTAAACGGCATTCAAAAAGTCAGTCTTGCATCCAATCAGGACTGCAAAATACAGATTTATTGGTCCTTACTAGTAATTTTTAAATTCTTTCCAATTTCATTGCTAAATGCACTTCGAAAGAACTACTTTTTTGATATTACCCAAGCACGTAGGAGCTGAAGTCCAGTTTCCCATAGAACAAGTTATCTCCGATGGTCCATCTAACATGTATCCAGAACGAGAATCATACTTAAGTCGAGCACCAGACAGATAAATTGTTTTCCCTTCCTTTTTAATCTTTAAGTGTTGATTTTCCAGCTTGGGAACATCAGCACATTCTACAGGTGGTGGTGGCAAACATGGTCTTTCTAAAAAAAAAATAAAAAAATACATAAAACCCAGATAAATAATAATGCATGACAATTAATACTCCAATAACATATGCTGTCTAAAACTGAAAAGGAAAAGAATATTATCATCCATGGCTTGATAGGAAGATGAAGAAACAGCTAAGATATACAAGCCAAAACTTGTCTCTTTTTTCCCTCCTACACGGGGTTTCTCTCTTTTCCTTTGCATCAAATCAAAGCCATTTTCCAGTTCATACCAAAGAGATACAGTTACAGCTTTGCATCAAGAACAGGGAACATTTCGTAGGCAGACCCACAAGAGACATTACCTTGTTTTGGGATACTGACAGTGAGTTTCTAGAATGTTAGCTCTTAAATTCTTCCATTGTTAACTAAGTTGTACCAATGTTCTGAGTGGTTTTGTGAGGATTTTGTGAAAATGGAAAGGAGAACAGAACTTACGAAGTACTATAATCAATTTCCTGATACAAACAATGGGTTAAATCTCTATGAAGCCCTCCTAAATCAGAGCTGTCCCAATACTTTGTTCTCTTAATACTAGTGTATTGTGGGTGGACTTCAATTGTATTTATAAGGATTTTTAATTAATTAGTAAATTAGGTCTTATTAGTTGATATATCAAGTTGAAAGCACACGTTCGCACTGAATTCCACTATTCAAAGGATCTAATTACAGTCAAAGTTCCTGTTCAGTAACTGGGACCAGGAATTTTATTTCAGTAAAAGTTGTTCTATGAACAGCTCAAACACTTTTTTTTTTTTAAATTATTATTGTCTATGTCTGTCACTTATCAGCAAAAACAAAGACTCACGGGCAATGCAAAAGAAGAGATGTTACATGGCATCAGAGTTTTGCAGCTTAAAAATAGAGACATGGTTGCCGTATTGCGCACATCAGACAGCAGCTGGCACCTCCTTTGTCCTGTGCTCAGCTCGCTCTCATTCATTTCTGAAAACACTGTATTTTACCTGTTAATGAAATTCTCCTTACAAGACATCACCTGCATCTGTAATAGTATAACAATTGGACTGCAAATTTCTCAGTATTTGTTAGAACAGATGGTCTGAGTTATACCGTGTCATATACACTGCTATTACAGCAAGAAGCCACAAAAAGAAGAGGAGAAAAATCAAGAAAGAATAAAAATTAAAAGTAATATAAAAAAAAAATTAAGCCCCATAAAAAACAAAACCCAAAACAACAGATTGCTGCTACTACTACAAATATATAATAAATAATACTGATTTTTCACCAGGATACTGTTAAAGGTCCCCAGACAAATCGAGACTCCCTTTTGCAACATATGAAACAACCAAACAGACACACAGCTCTTGAGGGACTACCTGAAAGTTTTATATACCATTTTAGGTAAGTCTGTTTTAAATAAAAAGACTCGCTGTCCAGCAGTTGGTTAACTCCACTTTCTTTAGCAACTGAAGTTCTATTGCTTCTCTGCAGTTACCTGTTGATGATAATCTTTATATAGTATCATTCTCCTGCTAATGATCACTGTAAATGCGTAACACAAATTCATAATAAAATAAATAGGAAAAAAAAATAATCCACTACTGACCCACGCAGTGAGGTGGTGATTGCCATTTCCCTTCTATACACGTTATTTCATTCACACCAGTGAGCTGGAAACTCTTCAGACATGAAAAAGCTATTTTACTCCCATGCTTGTAATTTCTTCCAACTGCTATCTGTTGAGCACCGGGCAGTTGAGGTGGAGATGGGCACGTAATCTCCTCAGCTAAGAACACATACTCAGGTTATCGTAGAATAAAAGATAAACTTTAACAGTTCAGCATAGATTACAACACAAGAAAGAAAACACTGGAGTTAGCTATTGAAGCATCATCTATCTCAAGCTTTAGTTAATATCGCAATCATTTTTTTTCCTGCTTCAGAAAGACAAGAGTTGCCTTCAGATGCTCAAATGTTTTCAAACTCATAGAAAAGACACAGTTGCCTACACCAATCTGTGCTGGAGCTTCTTGTCGTTCTTCTTTGCCCTTACACACCTCTGCAAACTTTTGTATACTTTCCCTGTTCCTCTCTCTGTGAACCTACTTTAGGAAAACTGGACCAACTTTTACAGTTCCTGTTTTGTTTTGTTGTTGTGTTTCTTTTCAGTCTTAGATGATAACAGATCTAAATGAAAATCACAAATGCAAACAAAGAAATAAACTTCAATTTTGCTACTTAAGGAACAAAGAAAAGAGAGGGAAGGAAATAGACCTAGGAAGGAGGAGACCTCCAGAGCTTGGTTCCTTGCTTTTAGTGGTTCCCGAAAACTGACAAGGTAGGGGAACTTGGTTTTGAAAGGGAATGCTGCTTCGACTAATTGCCACTCTGTGTACTTCTCCCACTTCCATGGATCTGGCATAATCAAAATAGGCAATGAGGTGATGACCATTTTACAATCATGCCTTCTACAGGCAATGTCCTGCTAAACATAAAGACATCCGGTCTTTGGTGTGCAGTCCCCAAGGGCAGCCTCCTCTAGGCCTGTGCTTTTGAATTGGCCAACTCAGTGCTTTTCTTATTGTTTCAGTAGTAAGCAATTGGAAAAGATAAAAGGAAAAAATCCCCAAAAATCAGGAATAGAAAGGCTTAAATATTTACAGGAAATAAAGGCCCTTTGGCTGGAGCTTAAACTATGCGCTACTCTCATTTGCACCAGGGTAAAACCCTTCTGAAGAAATTAAGTTTATTATTGCATCTTTTCCCACATCGGAAGTGACAATGACAGCTGTTCCCATTCTCAGAGTAGAGATCATTAAGTCTACCTTACTAAAATAGTGCATTTTTGAACCTAGTTAACTGTTCAAATGATTCCCCTGATTATTCTTGACCATCCTTTAGCATATACTTGAGTAAGCATTTCTATAAGCATGCAAGCGTTTCTATTTCGGAGTAGTGACACAGCAATGCTAATAAGCTTTAATAAGCATTTATCATTCCTACATAAAAAGAAGAAATCGTATGCAACTCTAAAAACGTACCTGTACATTCAATCTCTGGTGACCATTTCCCAGACACACAAGTTGCCTGTTTAACACTTCTGTCAGCTGATCTACATACATAACGTATAACTCCATGGAACCCAGTTTCCTTTTTTGGCTTGGGAAGACGACCGCTGAGCACAACCTCAACATCCTTTGGAAGTACACACCGAGGAGATGGGTCTGGAAAAGAAGTCAACAAAAAGAGCTAAAAACTAGATTTAGTTCAGATAATATATACGTGCATATTCACCACTGAAGAGGTCATCAGTTTCCTAACGCACGTCCATGTGAAAGTGTTTGTTTATTTTCTGGAATTTGAAGTAACTCTTAAGACTCCCAGATTAAAAGAACAGAGTGATTTTTTGTTCCAGCTATCCAAAGCAACAACCGTTCCCACTCATAAAGCAATTATTTTTACGTTGGCAGAATCTATATTGCTGAGTGCAGTAAATAATATAAAAACTAAGCATTCTTTTCTTCCCTAAAACTATAAAAAGGTAGCAAGATGAGCAGGAAGGAAAACCTTCTTTTGCTTGTAGCAACAGAAGCATAAAAGAAGTTCTATTCCACACTGAATATGTATCTGGTATTAACTTCCCGTGGAAGCGTATCTAAGTGATAATGAGGTCTTGTGCCCTTGACTGGTGACTCTGAGAGCAGACAATAATCCACTTGTGAAAACTAAGCAGACTGTTTTTATTTTGTGCCAGATTCAATCCTCAACATAATTGTAAATAAAGGCACAGTGTACGCAAGTCGCTGATGAATATAAAATCGTTACTGAAGGAAAGGAGAACCAAGAACTGGACATATCATAAACTGTATTCTGTTAAAGACAAGTGAAGTACTGGAGCAATTAATCCCAGACATAACTCCTCCTTGGTCCAATACAGCTTTTTTTCTTAAATTACTGACTCAAATGTAATCTTTTTTTTTTTCTTTTTCTTAGGAAAGAGATTTGCTTTATATCTTTTTAATAGACATTATTTCATTCAATTTATGCACTGCAAAACTAATTGGGAAGATAAGAAAACAGAGGAAACTAGTCATCAGAAATGAGAAGGACTAATCTGCATAAAAATTGTGAGGATGGGATAAGTCTAACACATTGTGACTGTTAATATTCTTTTTAATTCCCAGGAGGATTTAAAAAAAGCAAAGTACTATGCAAAGATATAAAATACAAGCAATTAATGCAACAGGCACACTACGGTATTGCAGGTATGTCCCAAAGCTTCTGAAGGGTGTTACTAGGGAGGAACACTGGGGAAATGGGTACACCAAAGATGTACCCCCATACTTGAGTATACCCACTGTGCAAGTATCCATTTCCTTCCCCAAGTCTACTCAGAGTGTTTACAAAGTTGTAGGTGCAGAGTCTTTCCAGGATGAAGGACACGTTCACATTTAAAAGAGGAGTAAATAAAAAAAAACTTAGTTGAGATGCATGAGACTGTAATAGTGCTACACATTGATTGCTGAAGTCTTTGGAATTTTGAACAGAACTATGTTACACTCACATCTGTAATATTATGGAAATATTACAGAAATAGATTACCAGCACAAAGAGGTAAAGGCTTCCATTCCCCATTAAGACATTTTATTGTCATCTCCTTAGAACTGCCAGAGCGTTGTTTACATGCACAAATTACTTCATCACCGTGGGAATACTGGGTCTGGTCTTGCTGGCGAAGAACAACATTTGGAATAGAGGAAGGTGATCCACATGGCATTTTGTCTTCTGTTGAAAAGAGCAAAGGTATTTCACAATAATATTGGAGTCACATATAAATACCTGAAAAAAACTTAAATAAAAATAATTGTATTTGCATTTGGTGAGTCAACCCTACTCCCATTAATGGTAACAAGTAAACTTCAACACAGCTTTTAGCGAGTTTACTAAATCCCTCTTATGTCGTTTCCCTTCATTTTCCATCACTGTGGTACTTCCACAGCATGCTCCACAAGTAGTTTCTTTAATTTCCCAAACTGTTTTTCATCGGTACATAAACCCTGAAGTGTAAGAAAACATTCAATTAATTCAACTCACCTAGATCCCTGAGTGGGATAAATCCACTCACCTGGATCTATGATTCTGATCAGTCAAATTTATATTTTATTATATGCCTACACATTTGTAATGTGCACTTTCATTTAGTATTATGACAAGAACTGAAAACCAGGCTTATCAGGTCTACTTTGTCAGGACCTGTCCTGATCTGCCCGGAGGTTTGGTTTTACTTATTTTAGCTGTAAAAAAAAATAACAATTGTAATTACATATTATAATTTCTTTGTATTACTTAGAGATCCTGTATTAAATATATATTTATAATTATTCATTATATATTACATGTTTATTTTCTATAATAATTTGATCTGGACTTATAACAGTTCTTTGATTGGACAGTCAAGATTTCAAGTATACTACTAATAAAGTTTTGGCTTTACATATAGTATACATTTACTTTCCATTCACAACATGATTCTGAACATAACATATTATACCTGCAAATATGTAATTTTAATTGCAAAAATGTCTGTGAAGTGTTGGCCTACAGTGAATTATAGACTTCTCACAAGAGTTAAATTACCAATAAATTACCAATGCAAGAGGGAGGAAATGACCATTGTCCATCAACACATTCTATTTCCTTTGATCCAACCAATTTAAATTCGATGTTGCATTCATACCACTTTCTGTCCCCATGCTGATACTGCTCCTCAGAGCCACCAGCAATACTTCCATTGGCAATCTCAGGTGGAGGTCCACAGCCTCTGGCAGTCGCTGAAATCAAGAGGTCTCATTTATTTTCTGAATTCAGTACTTGTAGCATAGTTATATGTTAAGTGCAACAGTAAATAACAAATCGAATTTATTTTAAGTTAAGAAAAATCAGTAGAGCACGTTAAACAGGTTATTGGTTTATGTCTTTAAATATCTGGATTCAAGTTGGGCTGGAGATCACAGACAGGTAAGTGTGACCCTGGCTTGCTCTACTCTATTACTTTCACGCGCTATCGATTACCTGCTATGTTAAAAAAAGTGATAAAATCAACCTAGTTTTAAGAGAAAAAGTGTTACATGGATGACAACTTCAGAATTCTTTACCTTTAAAAAAAAGTAAAATAAAAAAATCTGCAAATAATAATAGTCTGCGTTATAAAAATCACCTAGCAAGGAAAGCATGAAAGACAACAAGGCAACTGAGTGGGAAGAAAGGTAGAGGAGAAGTATGAGATCACTTCATCCTCTCAAGCTTTCTCGTGAAAGGGCACAGCACCAGCAAAATAAAAATCTTTTGGCATGCCAGTAAAAAGGGATCTGTCTTGAATAAGAACAGCAGCATGTTATCTTCCCTTCTGCACGGGTTTGTTCACTCTACTGGCTGAAGTTGAGGAATTTCAGAGAAAACCCTTCACTGAATTTCTTTTGCTTGTGTCCAGCTCTGCGTCACCTTCAAAAGTTTTTCTTCTTCTTAACAATTTGAGGGGGAGGATGGGCAGGTGTTAACTGTAGGACCGTGAGGGGTCAGAGGGAAGCTGATATTCCCTTCCCTTCCCTGCCACATTCTATAAAAGGACAGGAAGGTTGGGTTTCACTCTCTTCTTTCTCACTCGGGCTGTGCTGCTGTTGGGGTCACACCTCAGTGCGGCTTGGGCCTGGCTCCACGTGCTCTGCACAATCCATCACCATCCCAGGACTCGTTTTGTATATTTTCGTGCATCCCCCCTTCCCTTACTATTTCCTTCCCCCTGTTTATCTGTTACCTATTAATTTTGTTCATAGTCTTAACTTACAATTGGTGTGAGGCACTGCCTTCCTCATTCCCCTTTGTATCCTCCCTTGGGAGGGAAGGGGGAGGGGGAGAGAGGGCCGATAGGAATCCTGCTCTGTGGGGCTTGCCCTGAGCCTTCAACGGAGACAGGAAATTGGCACCCAACGCAGGGCTCGAACATTAAGAGATTTCTTTATTCAGGAAATTGGAAGTTAAGATGTTTTTTCTGCAGTATATACTATACCATGCTTTTATGTACTTATCCTTTAAGTTCTTCTACTCCTTATTGTCCTACCATATCTCCTGGACGGTGATTAATGCTGGGGTGAGATGGTATTACTTCATGGCCAGTGTCAATATGGGAAATTATTCTGCTCTTTTCTTTAACAAGCTATCCCCCTCTGAACTGGAATGTCCCGGGAGTGGCTGGTACTATGCAGCATTGGTGTCTTTTTGTCTGAATGGCGTTTTTCTCCTGGCATGGTATTGTCAGGGCTCTGTGGGGGATCGCTACCACCTTAAGCCCCACTACATCTCCTGTATCAGCCCCGGCCCTCTCCTTTCCAGACCCTGCCTCTCCTGCACCAGATCCCACCCCCACCTAGCTGGCGTAGTAGACAAAGACCCCACCGCTCCCGGCAAAACGGCCCGGCTTGCCGCAGCCTCCACCTGCAGAAAGCAGTTAATCAATTTAGACCAACTGGTAAAAGGGTTGCTGCAGAGACAGAAATGGTGGAAAACTCCTCTCAAGCGCAGAAGTCGGCCCGAGCCAGAATCAGCTGACGACAGTGACTCTGAGTCTGAAGCTACAGTTAGCACCATGCCTGTGAAAGAACTGAGACATGTCAGAAGGGATTACGGCCGTAGCAGCGGTGAATCCCTGATGACCTGCTTGTTGCGGTGCTGGGACACTGGGGCTGATACTGTAGAGCTGCAGACCAAAGAGGCCAAACAGTTGGGATCACTGTCCAGAGAGGGGGGTATTGACAAACATGTGGGGAGTCTAAGTGGCACTCACACTCTCTGGGCACGTCTAGTGGCAGCTGTAAGAAACCGATATCCTTCTAAAGAGGATCTGCTGTGGCATCCCACGAAATGGAACACCACAGAGCAGGGCATAAAATGTCTCAGAGAGATGGCAGTTCAGGAAGTAATTTATGGTGGTGAGCAAACCCTTTTGGGAAGAGAGGGCCGATCGATAGGAATGCTGCTCTGTGGGGCTTGCCCTGAGCCTTAAACGGAAACAGTTCTTCAGTATCATGTGACCAGAAAAAGGAACATAGGGTGCAATAGCTCATGGGTATCAACATCAGGCAGTGGCAAAACTTAGGACATGTAGGACAGAATAAGAAAGGATACTACTCAAATTAATCATTCCTGGCTGTTATATTGCATATTATTTATGCACTCNAGTTAATCAATTTAGACCAACTGGTAAAAGGGTTGCTGCAGAGACAGAAATGGTGGAAAACTCCTCTCAAGCGCAGAAGTCGGCCCGAGCCAGAATCAGCTGACGACAGTGACTCTGAGTCTGAAGCTACAGTTAGCACCATGCCTGTGAAAGAACTGAGACATGTCAGAAGGGATTACGGCCGTAGCAGCGGTGAATCCCTGATGACCTGCTTGTTGCGGTGCTGGGACACTGGGGCTGATACTGTAGAGCTGCAGACCAAAGAGGCCAAACAGTTGGGATCACTGGCCAGAGAAGGGGGTGTTGACAAACATGTGGGGAGTCTAAGTGGCACCCACGCTCTCTGGGCACGTCTGGTGGCAGCTGTAAAATCCCGATATCCTTCTAAAGAGGATCTGCTGTGGCATCCCACGAAATGGAACACCACAGAGCAGGGCATAAAATGTCTCAGAGAGATGGCAGTTCAGGAAGTAATTTATGGTGGTGAGCAAACCCTTTTGGGAAGAGAGGGCCGATCGATAGGAATGCTGCTCTGTGGGGCTTGCCCTGAGCCTTAAACGGAAACAGTTCTTCAGTATCATGTGACCAGAAAAAGGAACATAGGGTGCAATAGCTCATGGGTATCAACATCAGGCAGTGGCAAAACTTAGGACATGTAGGACAGAATAAGAAAGGATACTACTCAAATTAATCATTCCTGGCTGTTATATTGCATATTATTTATGCACTCTTAAATAATAATTTAAATAATAATTTAAATAATAATTTAAATAATAATTGTTCATACATTACAGCCAATAACCTGAGTGAAACTTTGCACCAGACGTTTATCCGTTCACTTTCAGAACTACAACTGGCACAATTAAGCTAGCGGAAAGTTCAACACTGAAAGTTCAACTGTTCAGAATCTTTCATGTGAAATATTAAAAAACTATGAAATGATCAAAGAGGACCAGTTCCTGCCCTTTTAGAGACAAAGATGAGATAATTGTTATTGAGAGCAAGGCTGGCTTATAGAAAGTGTCCACAAAAGTCTTCAGGACGCAGGAGTCATTTCCTACTACAGTAAAGTTAACAGAAGAATTACCTTTACACACTGGTGGTGATGGAAACCATCCAAAGTAATAGCACTGAGTAGAGGCAGGTCCCACTCTTACATAATTGTTTGCACAAGTAAATTTCACAACATCTCCATTGCGGTATTTACCATTCTTGGGAGAAAAATCTCCATTGGGCAATGTCAGCATGTCACATTCTATTGCTGCAAAGACAAAGTATTTTAACATATAATGTACACCCTACAAGAAGTCCATGAAATGCTACTGATTAGAACAAAACCAAAGAAAGTCTTCAAGAAAAAAGTTTCACAAAGTATATACAGAGTTACACTGACTAGCAAACACAATTAATATTCACCAAGACACTGGGGCGTTGGACTCCATTCACCATTTATGCCACATCTTGTGGTACCAGTTGGCATATTATGTGCAGTTTTGTATCCCTCCAAACATGCATACTCAATTGTATCTCCAGGCAGGAACACAGTTTTATTTGCGTGGTAATTCAAAATCTCCAAATAAGGAGTTTTACATGATTCTGTAGAATAAAAACAAAGTTAGTGCATTTTTTTGATCCAGACATACAGCCCTTTGGAAGCATCATTTCTTTAGCGTGTGCTAGTCTACTGAACTACTCAGTATATCCGAAACATTAAAAATTCTCCACTGACAGAATATGAATGTAGAATATTATATGTGGCATATTCACGTATCTATCGCATTAATATTCAGAAATGTGTGTCTAGAAGTAATATCTGGCATAAATATTACTTCCTTAGATTCACTTCCTTTCCTTCTACTACATTATTAATGTACTCCTCTTCCCAACAGTCATTTGTGAGGGGGTCAGAAAAAAAGTCACAAAATCCTGCATAAAGGTAGCCTGAAATAAAAGGGCAAGACGAAATATCAGCAAAAGTTGGTCAGTATCATAATACAGGAAGATTAAGTCTCTTTTTTTTTACTATCCTACACCCCTCTTCGGGAGAGGAAGGAAGTTCTAAGACGAGAAATGCAAAACCAGCATGGAGGTCTTCTCAGGAAAAAGCATTCTGGTGTTTTTCACAATTGTTCTTTTTAACACCAGGGCAGACATATGCACAGTGATGCATAACGATAACGTATTTCCAAATAACGAATCCCATTTTTCTCTAGTTTTGTCACATTTAAAGAAAGTTCTTGGCAGAATCCCTTGGTTCAAAGGCACTTCTTCATAAATCTTTCCTCTTATGTGTGAAAGATGGAAGAATTGTGAGTGAATTGGAGCATATGCACCTTGTATCCAGTAAGACTCACTGGAGAGGTCAGTGATTAGCATCTACTTCATGCTACAAAGAACAAAATAAGATAGCTCACCCTGAAGACAGTAGATATTTTTCCCACCTCACTTCCTTTATGTTTCCTTTCTTTATTTCTTGGAGCCCCAGAAAGGTAAATCTCTGGAGGGATCAGTCCTCTATTTGAGTTTCCCTCTGCCCAGTAAGACAACTGTACCAACCTAGATGACAAAAATCTGAGCACATTGGACATCATGTCTGCACCAGCGGCCATGATAGGGAGTTCTGAAGCCTTTATGCTACTCACTGATGCACTTTGGAGGTGGAGTCCAGCCTTTCTCTTCACAATATATCACTCCTGTTTCTTGTCCTTCTGGAGTTACAAAGCCAGTATGACAACTATAGGTGACCTTCTCCTGTAAACGAAATGTTTTCTTTCCCAAGGTGAAATAACCATTGTCAAAATTGATATTCTGGCATCTTTCTGAAAGAGAGAGAATTTTCTCCAAGTAAAGCACTGCTAAACTACATGCTTATAAGACACACAAGAAGAAGGACAAATGAAACAGCAAGAGGATTTAGAGCATTTTTAAGAGCACGTGAATTTTTGCTTCTGCGTTGAGGTCTCTTCCTTGGGGACAACTGGAAAGTGAAAGGTCAAAGCTCACAATTAACCAACTTGTGCAGCACTAAGGGTGGATGGATAGGAGTTTGCTTTGCAGCAGTCCTGCAAGCTTCCATAATTGTACATCCACAGCTGGTCTTCACTAGGAATTAAATTAACATTGAGTATGCACAGCACTGTGCTCGCGTAAAGAGGACCTTCTGTACACACGGAAGGGGGACTATGCCAGAGATCACCATGGCGTGCAGGTACCACCTCAGTTCTACCAAAGAGAAATCTTTCAGAGTGCACACACTACAGGACTAAAGCAAACTTGTACCAAAAGACCCCTTCAGGCCCACTAGTGCAAACAGACCCAATGTTCTAACTGATTTCCTATCATCTGGAATACATTGTTTAAGCCAATCTAAATGGATGGAAATGAATCATCTTAGCTGGATGTTATGGTCTTCTATTCCGAAAGGAAACTTCCATAGTATGCTGAATTCTTTACTAATAAATCATTTTGTGATGGAGTTTCTTCATGTTAAGAAAATAACACTACAACAAATATCAGTATTTTCGCATTGGAGAGTCAAGTAAATAAAGATCTGGAAAAAAAACCCCAAACTTTGAGGAACATTAGAGTTTTATAACATGAAAGTTTTACTTTCGCATCAGGTTTTTTTTCGTGTTTATACCAGTGATGCCCACGATTGCCTAGCACCAGGAATAATAAAAAGTTGCTTTGCTTGCTCATTGCTATGCCAAAATCTCAGCCAGTGACTATCCAAAACATTCTATGGTCAGTGTCTCTATCAGAGTGAAACTATAAGTTCCTATAAGACATTCTAGAAATGTCAGGCTTGGTGCAAATCAGAAACAAAAGCTGGAAACAGAGTTAGGAAAGGTAACCTTCCTATTCCTCCTTCCTTCCAGTACAATACCAGCTGGAAAGGAAGCAAGAGAAATAAGGATCAGGTGGCATAGCAAGGGGATGAAAGGAGACAAATTACAGACAGGCTGTGCAAGGGGAACGATTACTGCTTATTATATTATTGCACAGCTATGTAATACCAAGATTTCACTACTGTAGACAAAGGCACTGACTCCCATTCCAGAGTTTACGTTCTAGGAGATCGGAATGAGCCACGTGTGGATGTTTTACGGGGTTGCATTCTGCGTGTTTTTATAGCGACTGACCTCAGCAGCACACAGGGACACCAGACCTGCACGAGACAGTTGAGAGAATGACAGCATTGCATTCCTGTTGTGGAGCACCTAGACTTAGAGTTACCAAGCAGTGGTGATGGATTCACGTAGGTGATGTGATGATTTTGGATTTACTGGTTTTAGCTAGAGACCTCAACAAAATACAATCACACTCACTTTTACGGATACATCTTGGCAGAGGCGACCAGCCATCCCTTGTGCATGTGACTTCCCCATCTTCATGTTCAGTAAAATAGTCATCGTTGCAGACATATCTGGCTCTTTCACCTTCTCTGTAAATATTCTTCTGACTACGTGAGAAATAACCGTTTTCCAGATGTCCAATATGACATTTTTCTAAAGGAACAAGGTAGGTACATTTAACCGCAACAGTTTGTACAGTAAGAACCGAGGTAAAATAACTCTTAGGAAGACTTACTAAAATACAGGCCTCCAAGCACCTTTCTGTAGCCTTTTAGCCCCTAAAGACATGAAACCACATTTTGTTTCGCTGCCCTAAGATTAACGAATCACATGAATAGGAGTGCGAGTCAGTGTATGAAGTTCTAAGAAGCAGTCTAGTAAACAACATTGCTTACCTAGCATTGATAAGTAAGTTTGGCTAACTGCAGTGCATCTGGCATCGTATACACCACCTCTGGTTCAGTCCGCTGGATCATCAAAATGTTGATGTCTACCCCGATAGTTTTTCAGCATTTGCCATTAGGAGATTTTATCACCTCTGTGCAAATATATTAGTGTCTCAGGCTCTCCCAGCTCTAGAAATTTTAGCAACAGCTAAGCACACTGGCTCTACACCAGCCTGTGTGCCCAAGAGCCCAGACACAAGGAAGACAGATGAAGAAATGCTATAGCTGTGTTACTTGACTAACCGGTCCTCCCCTCCAGGAGGACTTCACTCATTTTCTGCACTAAGAACTAAAGGCAACAGGGAAAAAATCAACCTTTTGTAATCCACATTCAAGCCCTACCAGTAGGTAGGAACTCTGCTGTAACTGAGGATGTGCATTAGGAGAGGAGGCCTCCGCTCACTGCTTAAATCTGTTTTCTGTAGTTTGATCATTAAGTCAATGTATCTAGAACTTCTGCTGATGCCATGCTCGCTTTCAGCTTATGTCAAGGGTGTGCCACCTTCTCGGCCCCAAATTTCATCCAAAGGGATGAGGCATCACAGACAGGAACCCCTGGAGAAAAAGCCCAAGCCACAGAAGGAAGAATATATTTACATAGATTAGAGACTCCCTGTTGTATGTGCAGATGAAAGCAGATGCATGCACATGACCCAGAAGCTGGAGAAGAGAAACATTTCCTACGTGTTTCTTAATCTCATGGATAGTTTCAGGAGTAAAGCATCTCCAAAATCCAAAAGCATTGCTTCAGTCTTACTCACTTCAGTGTGTCACTTACCGGTTGAGTGTCTGACCTCTGCAGACAGAATCACAGCCTGGGTACAGTTCTTGGGGTCAAGCAAAGCAGTTCTACTTTAACAAACTGTTCCATTTTGTTATCCATCAGCACAATTTCTGCTGCACAGACCTTTGATAATTCTAACAGAATGGAGCGTATAGTGAAAATGTACTTACTGAGGCATTTTGGCTCTGGAGACCAGCCTCCTTCAGAACAGATCATTCGAACCCAGTATTCTCCAGTTGGAGTTGTATAATCATTAGCACAGTGGTAATCAGCATGCTGTCCAAGCCTCATTGGAAAGTAATAGTTTCTGTAGTACTCCAATCTATCACTTAATTTGCCATTTTCTATAGCTGGGTAGTCACACGGTTTCTCTTGGAACAGAATTTAACAGCAACAATATCAACACATGCAGGACAGAAAGCTCAGAGCACAATTAATTCAGATTCTGATTCACCATCTGTTCCCTGCCACTGACAGAATCAGGAGTGCACACCTTGGCAGATCCTGTGGAGTGCAGGAACAGTCACACTCTGCTTCTGGTGTCTTTGCCAGTGCTTATACCACTGGATAGACCATTCAATAAAGACTGAGGAGGTCTCAGAATGACACCTGAATTTTAGAACCCATACATATATAAAGAAAAGATTAATCAAGATACTAATGGTGCACTTTTTAGGAATAGCTCAAATCATCTTATTCAAAGGTTCCTTTACAAGACTGATTTCTTCAGGGTTTCTCTCACATCCCGTTCTCTAAATTTTTCTTTTATTCTCAGTGATCAAAGATCAAAGAGTGCTAGAATATGAAATTAATTGCTAATTTATTTATTTGTTAATACTGTGCCTATTGGGCAAAACTATCATTGTATTATGAAAGTTTATAGGGAGAGTAACCCTGTGATTGTTCAATAATACACCAACGTACCACTGTAAGTAAAAATCTAAAGCTGACATCATTACGATGAAAGCTACCTTCCAACCATCCTCTACGCTTCCGTTTGCTTCGGATACTTTAACTCTTATCTTAACTGCCATGCTACTCCTTCCTGTGGACCACAAAACTTCCTGACAGGGAGTTGACTATAGAACATTTTAACACATAGTTTCACAAATACAGTAATAGATAATAACTGTGTTCATAAACATAATGCAAATGTAGATTGTACCATTGTTTTTATAGCTGATTTTTCCAAACCATCAAGTTAAGTTTTATATCATGAAAAACCACAAAAAATAAGCTACTCTCATTTCTCATGCTTCTCAAGTTTTTCGCTTGACCTCTTTTTCACTGAGCTATTTCCAGCACCTCTGCATGTTGTGTCTTCATTCACTAGCACTACTTACGGACACATCCCGGATCAGGCACCCAGCCGTTCTTGGTGCATTCAGCTGTGTTTCTGCCAGTTAATGTTCTATAATGATATCCAGGATTACACTGCACTGTGATTATACTGCCTACTTTGTACTTGTCTTCTTGAGGTCTAAAGTTCCCATTGGGAATTCTGGGAGGAGAGCATAACATTTCTAAATAAAAAGAGGAAAAAAAATGGATGCTAGTTTGCAGAATATGTTTATAATTATTGCACAAATTGTTATTTTTATAATAAATTGACCATAACTGCATAAAATTGTTAAAAAGGTGTTCCTTAAGGCAAAGAAAAGGTTACATTTTTCTCCCATTCTTAGAAATGTACAGTTCCGTAAGAGAAGAGTGACAGTTGTTACTGATGTCATGCTAATCAGAAAATTAAAACTGAACTACAAGAGAATGGTTGGAGCAGGAGCTAGAGGTGAAAAAACTGAACTTGACTAATCTTTTCCAGTAGGTCATTTCACAGCTGGAGCTCAAAATTACCTACGCTAGGCTCACTCACAGCTTTCCTGGGCTGTTTTATGGACACTGTCCCCGAGGAGGGCATGTTCATTGGCAGATTCTAAATGGAAAAATAACTATACTTAACTAGGAAATGATCATTCAGAGGCTGTCTGATTAAGATTAGGGTCTTGCACTGACACTGGAATTATTGCAAGAACTCAGAAAGGACGAAAATGCCATTCTAAAAAAAAGTCACCATGTCTTTGTGCTTGGAGAAGTTAGGCAAATATATTATTTATAAGCTGGAGACTGTGTTTGTGTTTTTTTAAATATTCTACTTCTAATTCAGAAAATATCGCCAACACACTCAAGGCTGTGAGGGGTTGACTATGAGGTAACTACAGGCTGGTGCCGCTGCGGAGTGAAGGTGGGTGAGTCAGCTGTCTGCATGTAGTGACAAGTGGGATACAGAACCACTACTTGAATGTGCCCCACGTATCAGCGCCCAGCGTGTCAGTGTCTGGAAGAATGTTTTGTTTGCCACTTGTCAAAAGCAGTATGTTGCTAAACTGCAGGCAATGCATATTGATTAGTGTAATTACTAATCTTGAAACAGAAGGGTCAAGAACTAAGTGGGCACTAAGACTGACTTCATTTCTAAAGGAGTTTTTCTGGAAGAGGTCCCAGGCAGGTGGGTGGTATATAACATCCTACAACCTTACCCTGTTGCCAACATTTTTTTCCAGTTTTAAGTGTCTGGCAATTTCTTGAAGACAATTCAAGGTACTACTGATTGCCTCAAAATATACATCAAACTATTTCAACTGGGACAGAATATGCATATTTCTGTTTGTGGGATTTGGAGATTTAAATATAGTCTTTAAATTCTTAGTTGAATGAAACTAAAACAAAATCCATGACCCAAAGGGCTGATAACAAACAGGACTAGCCTCAGAAATTACGGATTTTTTTATCTTAACTGCTCAGAAGATATCTGGGAGTTAGAAAGCATTGGGGAGTGTCAGCATTGAAAATATATTAATTTGTAGTGATTCTCAGTCAATTTCTGCTGGGAAGTTTGAATATCATGGATAATATGGTTGTGTAATTTCAGTTCTGATGACACAGAACAAATTGCTGTCTTTATCCTAGACTATGGGTCATGAATAGTGGCAGGACTCGTGCATACTGTGTCACTTTGCTCTGTTTATACATCATTTCACATCGGTGTTTCTTTGGATTAGTGAACTTCAAATCTATGTTGCACACAACTCTGGACATAACAGCTATCTAGAGAGCACTATTGTTTTCAGCTTTACGTATAATACATCACTACAATTCCACTGTCATTTTCATCTTGCACACTTATGGCCATCAGTGGTCTACTTATCCTTCTGAAATTGGACTACTTTACATTTGCTCAAACGCCTTTGGAAATGGCCACGTCAAATTCAGATTGTTTTTCCTACAACACTATCTTTACTATTTCTGAAGAAGTTTTGAAGGTCATCTTATAAACCCAGGTCAGGATTTTAACTTGAAAGATACTTTGAAAGGCACTTTTGTAATTTCCAGTCATTTCTGAAAGGTTGCACAGTACACAATTTCTTACTGAAGTTTCATCAGCGAAATAGGGATCATTTTTTAATTGTTTCTCTTTGGTTGGAAGTGGTTGATCAGAATTAGTAGTCTGGAAATTTAAAGAATAGATATAATTACTAGTAATCAGGTGCTCAATCTGCTCAAATTACAGTAAGACTCATTAGGACACTCAGATAAAATCCAGAGGTCAGTTCAGCAGGTTAGGTAAACTTCTGTTGTATCAAATGTTCATTCAGGGTGAGATGTTGAGTGGTATTTTACTCAGTGGTTAGTTCTATGATTACAAGTAGCAGTCTTGGCTTATGATGACCCAGCATCTCAACCACTGAACACAGAAGACCTGAAGATGCATTAACTTGTTATTTCTCACTCAAAGAACTGCTTGTGATTGATAAATAGGTCATCAAGCTAAGACTGTATTTATTTATTTATTTACCCAGTCTTCCAACATATAGCATAGCCAGGGACGTGTACCAGTTATGTTCACGTTAAACAGACTTTAAAGTCATCAAGACTTGATGTGAGGACAATAGGACTTCAAAAGCCATACCACTTCTCTAAAAAATGTTCATTTTCCCACACATTTGAAATTTCAGATTCCTTCTGTAGTTTGAATTTCTCTGGTATTAATACTTGTCTTTTTTTTTTTCCTGCTTGCTTAAATATTCTTTTTGTTGTCTGATTTTTCCATTCCTTAGGTAAAACATTTTTACCGTGTTTTGTAGAAGGTAAAGAGTTTCAGCTTTATCCTTTCTATTTTTCCAATTTAGGACTTTTTTCTAACACAGGAAATGTTTTTCCTATGTTCTCCCCACTAACTCAGAATTATATAAAGAAAAATAAAATAAAATAACAGCAGCTATTAAAGCTCCATGGAATATTTCAGCATCTCATTTTTTTGCAGTATACTGGAGCAACTGTTGCTTTGTGAACCTATTTAACTACATTAAAGTAATAAAAGACTGAAGTAACTGGCTTTGCTGCTGCTCTCCATGGAAAGTTCTTATCCAGTTGCTTGGTCCCTTTAACACTTAATTCCTATAGATCTATTCCTACAGATCTTCATGGGATATTGGTCAGATGTGGATAAATTTATTTTGTTATGAATAAACTAATTTTGTCATTACTTATCTGTGAAATCCCTTCCAAACACAACATATATGCAAAATAACTTTAGGCAAGGCTAACCAGTGCAGTATGGAGTTGGATTCCATCCCGATTCAGTACATTCTACATCTGATCTTTCACTGTGTCTGTATCCTTCATCACAGGCAAACTGTAGCTGTTCAGCTGCCTTGTAAGATCTCTTTGGAGAGCGTACATATCCGTGCAGAATTTGTGGCACATCACAGATAATCTCTGAAATTGAGAAAGACAAAATTCATATATTTTTGTTTATTTTATTTGCTAAGAAGAAATGCCTACCGGAATAAAACTTACGGAATTTTTTTTTTTTTTTTCATGTGACTTCACAAAACATTTGCTTTTTGAAACTGTTTGAAACATATTTGAGAACTCTTGAATGACTTGTTTGTGGGTGCCAGGTAGAAAGTATGGTGCAGCGCAGCGCCAACAGCAAATTGATTCACGAGATAGATTTTAGGGCATTGCTTTGGATTTTAATGGGTTTCAGAATCAGTATACAAGGCAGCAGATACTCTAAAATAAGAAATTAGGCTAGCTGAAATTTAGGATTTTCCATTTTTCAGGTAATTTAATTTCCTTGTAATTTCTAGCAAACTTAAAGTTCTCTCATAGCCAGCAGATGATCATTTAAATCATGGCATTAACAGGAAAAAGAAAAAAGAAAAATTAAACTAACACTAGAATGCTTAACTGTCTCTAAAAGAACCTCATCATCCCTAGCTCCTTGCCAAATCAAATAAAGCCACTGAGATCTTGCAGTTTCCAAAAACTGCATTCATAAACCCAGAAAATACTCAAGACTGTTTCCTAGGCCACAGAACAGGACACCAAAGAGTTCTCTTGGATTCTTTGTTGGATTTACTTTGTATTTAGGATGAAATATAGTTCAGTGGAACTGTCATTGTTTAATATTTTATTAATATTTTATTAAACAATGACAATTCCACTGAACTATATTCTGCAAATGTTACAAGCACATGTGTTTAATCCCACTTTATGCTGTTCAAACTACAACGGGGGTTTCAAAACAGCAAAATATAGTGCTAAAATTGTGAACAAACAATACCCTGACATATGTACTCTGCTCTTCTAAACACATAATTCCCAATCAGATAACATAGAAATAATCTAATAAACTTGATGGACTGAATATTTAACAGTGATTGTTAACATAAACTTCCCGGGATTCAATCTTGCATACTGGCAATCCAATCCCATATAACCTCTATTTGCAAAATGGGAGGAATAGCCCCATTCACCAGTACAAGATGCAGGTAGGGCAGGCTGGGGTCATCCTGTCTGAAGAGTAGTTTTGCAGAAAAAAGCTTGGCAGTGCTGATGGACAAGTTGAACAGGGGCAGGAATGTGCCTTTGTAGAAAAAAATCAGACAACAGAATCCTGGGCTCAACTGTGTTGAGGGTGTGAAGAGGGTTGCCAGAAGGCAGAAAAAGATATCCTTCCCCTCTCCTCAGCACTGGTGAGACCACACCTGGAGTGCTGTGTCCAGGCCTGAGCTCCTCCAATACAAGACAGACATGGACATAATGGAGCAGGTCCATCGAAGGAACACGAAGTAGTCCTTAGAAGTCTGTGAGAATAAAGCTTCTTAATTACAGATAATAAATAATGTCCTTTTTACCTTGGCACTGAGGCACATCACTACTCCATTTTCCATTGGATGAGCAAATTATTTCTTTAGATCCAACAAGCTTGTATTTTGCATTACATTCAAAATTTACAACCTGGCCAAAGGAATATTCTCGGCCTAGCTCAAATGCACCAGCCGTAATGATTCTTCCATTTTCTGGTGCTTGGACAGGTGAACACTTTGCCACTGGAAAATAAAACAGAAGACAAGGAAAGGTGAGGCACAGCTTTAAGCCAGTCTGTAAGTGACAAAACTTTGTTTTGTGAATGCTTTTTAACAAAAGCTTGAGCGATTACAGGACTAAAATGGCTGAGCAGTCGAGTTTCACTGCTGTATAACTTTAATTTAAACATATGTGAATTAATAGTAGCAGAGAGAACATAGACTTGTTTTAGATAGTATCAGACAGATAAAAAAACAGTTGGATAAAAAATAAAATAAATGTAAATATCCATTTACCTTCACAGTGAGGGATGTCATTGCTCCATCCATCTGCCAGACACTCACGGTAATTTCTTTGGCTGAGCATCCAGTATCTTACCAAATAGAAAGCAGACAATGCTAAAAACAGTCTCATTATGTGACAGAAACGGCAGTGCTGCTGTTTTTGAAGCAAAGAAAGTAGGCTTCATATGTTCTACCACAGACGAAGCAAAACATGACCAAAAGGAGTAGCTTTTTAGCTTGCAATTTCCCTATTTTGTTTCTTTTAATTGCACATGGAAAATAAATAAATAAATAAAATAAATCAGAAAGTAGGAAGCAGACTCCACTGGCTGGCTGGTGGAGTCATGAGGCAGCTTTACAGACAGATCACTATTTTCATTTTCAACTCAGACAGTCATGATTTTAAATTAGCTACAGCCTTACTTATTTTAGACACTTTTGATGACAGCTTCAGATGCATGAGTTCAGTTACTCCAATAGCACCAGACATGAGAGTTATCTTTAGTACTACTGCAATTGCAGAAATCTAAACTAAACAATAACTAAGCATTAAATATTACTTAACAGTTGTTGCTTTATAGACAACAAATCTATAACCGACACTTCTTTCAACATTAACACCTTAACTCCCACATATTGAATTAAATAAGGATTACCCATCATTACATCTGTACTCAACTCTGGCACCAAATACAAATTCACTTCCACTGGTAAGTTCAAAGGAACCAAACTCCATATCTCCAGGATGACCACAGGGCTTATCTGGTAAAAAAACCCAAATAACAAAACAAACAAACAAAACAAACAAACAAAACCCCCACAAAAAAAAAACAAAACAAAAAAAAACAACAAAGCCAACATAAAAAACAACAAAAAGAGGAACGGAAAAAAATTACTTACACCACATATAGGAACGTGAAAGCGTGAAACACAGAACTTTTCTAGTAATTAGTAGCGAGTACGGGCCTTTCAAAAACTCAGAAAGTTATAGTTTTCACAGAAATAGCTGAATAAACTGAAAAGAAGACATCTTGACTCACATTCACTAACTTGTGATTAGTGCTTTGTTCTGCTTAGTCTCTAAATTACATCCACATTAGACTTTTTCTAGAATTTTGGAAGCAAGCTCCTAATAATAACTTAACAGCTTAATAACATAAATCAGATTAATAAGGCTGGCCTAGAATAAGATCATCTAACGTAAAGGAAAAAAAATAAATCGTTTGATCTGGAGAAAAGAAACTTCCAAAAACGTTTCTTTATGCATACATAATTTTTAGGATGGTATTTTAAAGGATGTTGAAATAAGCAAGTTACAGGTAAGGCTACAAGGGCAATTTCCCATTGACGTCACTGGCAAGGAATGTGATCCGTCAGGTCAAGGGTTTGCACATACTTAGCACAGCTACGTACTTCTGCATTCTGCCCCTGGGAGTTGCTTCCATGCTCCATCAGCACACACAAACACAATTCTTCCAAGTTTGATATACCCAGGCCGACATTTGTACGTTACTTGAGTACCATGTGTATAGGGAGGTTGGTCCCATCTTTCAGTAGGCACTTCTTTAACCCTCCTAGGAGGAGGTTCTTGACAAGCTAAATATTATTGGGAAAAAAAAAATACATATTGGTGACTAAATCACATGCAACAAATGCCAGAATAATTTTACAATAGAAAGATGTAGCAAGAAATCCTGGGTACGTTTGTGATCCAATGAGCGTACGTTCTCTTCTTAATGAATAAATCTGAGTGAAAATTAGTGCCTCTGTCCACTAGAGGGTACTACCCTACTATCAAAAAAGGTAGCAGCGACTTCTGCTTAGCAAGATTAAGACACATCTACTCTTTACCAACATTTTTGCAAAAAGCAGGAATGAGCAATATGAACAAGACTCCTCCAGCTAGTTCAAACGTGTTAAAAGTGTTTACTTTACCAAAACAAGTTCTTTGTAATGGTGAGAAAACATTTTTTTCTAATGCTACATATTTTTCATTAGAGGTTGTTAAAATCAGTGCTTTCAGTTTGCAAGCTGAGAATGTACACTCTGAATTTTATGCTTTAAAAAATAGACTCTTTAGGACAGGGAGAGCTACTCTATTCCTCCCTTACTGTATTATATTTTTATTGTCTGTTGTACAGAATGGGGCCTCTTAACTCCTTGTTTACACTAATAAATAAATAAATAAATAAATAAATAAATAAATAAATAAAATCTCCTGAAAGTCTATTCATCATTACTAAGATATGCTTATTTTTGGGTTTTATTTCAGCTCTCATTGTTCTTTACCACTCTTGCCCTGATATCAAACTATGTGCTACCATCAAGTCATGTGTTTCTCACTACAGCTGGTTATTTTTACTATTATTTATTTTTTTAACACAGTTTCTTAGTAGCTTGAGAAGAAGAAATCTGGCGACAGAACGTACTTAAAAAAATAATATTAATCCCATCATGCAATCTCCATGTGTACTCACCAAAATTGGGAGGGGTTTATTTTTATATTAGAAAGAACGCACTAAATGCATACCTTCAAAGCAGTGAGAAACCAGGAGACTCAACCTCCATTAGAAATACCTCAAGCTGCTTTCATGCCGATACTATGCTGGTAGCAATTTCCACAAAGTTAAGCACAAACTGTGAATTGAGGTAGGAGTATTTTTCAAACCTCGTGCAAAAACTCAGCTCTTGAACAACTCACACAGTCTTTCAGTATGAAGCTTGAACTAAGAACCCTGCATGACTCCTGGCAATAGCTGTTCTGGATAAATCAAATATTGCTACATTCACATTCCTTTGCAATCTCTCCCACTGTGAACAGGAATTGTAAATTCAGGCAAACTTTCTTTTCATATTTCAAGACTTCTCAGGACTTCTTTGCAAACAAATTAGACTTTATTAGATGCTTTGGAGCAGTATTTATCAAAAGCATGTATTTCATTAATGTCCCTTTTTTTCATTTTTCTGAAGTAAAATCCTTCAGACTGTTTTGATTAAGAAGATCTTCATAATCTTCACTTAAAATTAAAACCAACCTGAAACGAGCAAACACACACTAGCTACAAAACATAGAGCACATCCTTTTTGCAACAGTCTATGCAGAGAAACTTAAACTGGAAGTAAAAGAATTACATTACTAAACATACATTAAGCAATATAAACACGATAACAAGAAAAAAAAAGTTCAACAGAGAAGCAGAAAACATGAGAGACTTCTGTAAAGCTACCCAGAACAATAGCCACCCCTTTAAACACATAAAAAGCATACCTGAACACATTTAGCTCATTTAATGGATTAAAAACAGTCTGTCAGTCAACAAATATTTTGTAAGCTTCTCAGTTTAGTAATCATTCCTCTTTCTCAAATTATCTCACAGATTTTTCCAAACAGAAATAAATGCACATTTACTGAATATTTTCTACTTTAATCTACCAGCTGCTTATAGGTTTTAGATGTTAGAATAATTATCAAACATAGTAACAAATGAGTTCTCTGGCTTTAGTTTTTAGGGATACTAATCATTAAAAAAGTTATGCAACAGATTAGTAACAGCAGTAGTCATTTAAATAAATAGGTGAAATAATACCTGTGGCAGGATACAAAATACCAGAGGTGCTAAATTAATACTGCCAGAAGAAATAATTATTGCTGTCAGAAGTTCGTTAAAATAGGCTACGGTGCAAACAATTTATTTACATATCGGTTTAGTTCCTATCTTCACACGCACTTTAAGAAAGGTTTGGGTTTTTTTTTCCACATTAAAGCTTACCTCTTTCTGCAGTACAATACATCCAACATAACAGTACAGCTATATAGGCCAGGAACGACATCCTAGAGATTCAGAAACTCAGCAAACGCGTTTAGTACTGTAGCCTACTTTTTTTGATTACTTTGTGTTATTTCCACTCCTACTTTACTTACTAACTGCTCCAGGGGGTGGCCTTGCAAACCATTTATACTCTGATTTCAGCGGTCACTTCCCCTAATCCTCTTGCAACACACAAGTGTTTTGTTGTGGTTTTTTGGTTTTTGTTTTTTTTTCCTCCTCTCCAAACTTTACTAAATGAATAAATAAGTAGCTGTCTGGCAATTTTTCTTCACACAGTCTTTCCCTGCGGTTTGCTTGTTTTTACATCATGCCTCACTGTATTCATATTAATCCCTTCCACAGTCAGATAAGCTTCTTTTAGTATCCAAAAGAAGTTGTACAAATTATTTGGTGATTCCTTGTCTTATATGCTCAGACAAAAAAAAACCAACAGAAACACAGAAATTCACACCAAATGTCTGTAAAAATGAACTCTACTCTACACATATCATTCAAGAGCTGTGCTGAAAACAATGGGAACAAAAATGCAAAGTGACTTACTAACTCACTGGTTCTTTTATAAGACAGCAAACTACCCAGAGCAAAGGAAATGTACTTGACCAAATAAACGTAGGTGACGTTGATGCGCTTGTTTTGGTATCACATGAGAAATTATAAGATGGAGAAATGTGAATAAATTGTAAGGCAGGTAATGAACTATCTGAAGAAAAATAATAAACATGGTGCTAAAAGAACTGTAAGGCAAGGTAGGGGGG
>VWZK01002665.1:356033-401109 GCA_013396935.1 Baryphthengus martii | reverse complement strand
GTGAAGGGTAATGGAATATACTGAATAAGTGAAAATAAGCTATACCAGCTATAAATTCTATTCAGAAGTCTGCTGAATCTTTTTCATGTGAAGATTATCTTGTAGATATATGTCCCAAGCAGAACTGTCTTTGACTTTTTTTTTCTTTTTTTTTTTTTTTTACAGGGAGGAGGAGTTCGATGAGTATTTTCAAGACTTGTTTCTGTGAAACTTGAAATTGATGTAGGCTGAATTATCACAATTAAAGTCTGAAAATCCAGTCATAATTAGGGACCAGAGACCTCTTTCTGCCAGCATACCTTTTCTACAGTCACGCATGTGAACTATCTCAGTAGATTATCTTTGTAGAAGGCTTCAGGTCTAAAAACTGTGTTTTTCTTGTGGTAGGCTGGATACTCGTGAAATGAGAGAAATAAGATAAATACTTTTTTTCAGTTCAGTGCAAAAGATATTTGGCACTCAAAAGTAGGAAGTATGTAAACAAACAATATAGTTTATTGACATTACATTAAAGATGTTGGCTGCTTTTTCTTCTCTCCCAAACTTCAAATAATACCAGATTTTTCTAAAGGGGCATTTAGGAAGATTCTGTTATTAGCTTAAAGCCACACACTTTAGTATATTCATATTTCTAACTTATTAAACAAGAGGTAATGGCCTTAAGTGTATTGGTCACATAGACTTTAAAATTCAGGTATTAGTTTATGTAAGCATTTTCAAATGCTGTTGGAGAAATTAATTTTTTATCAAACAAGTATTTTGCTTGAATTAACCGCATCTGAAATGTCTCTCCTACTCTTTAGAAAAGTTCAGTTCATTGTGACTTTGTTTTAAATATTAGTTGTTGTGACTGATAATTCTGCTTACAAAAATCTGGCCAATTGCTGAGATTTTTGATGTGAAAAATAAAGCATGAGGCTTTCTACTGGAGATGTACATGTGACTTTTATGTTATCTGTGGTTTCTGATCTCCTTAAGATTGATTGAATGTTAATCCTTCTCTAAAGTATAATCCTAAATATACAAGTAAAGAATCTATATTGCGTGAGAAATTTACCAGATTCATCTTCCTCTTCAAATTGCAACACAACTTTAACCATTCTTTCTTTTATGTTTCCAACAAAACAGTCTGCACATGAATAGATAACAGTGGCTGTTTTCTTTGTTGGATGAAAGTTTCTTTGGAGATAAAGGACAAACTTGTTTTTCAATTAAATGTTCATGTTAATCAGAGGAAAGTTAATGTACAAAATATATTTTTGATAAGTACTTCCCACTGTAGATATATTTATAGGAAATATTTATAAGTATTTGATGTGGAAAATGTAATAGCAGAGGTGGTTGCAGTGTATTTATGAACGTTTTACATGGACTCAAGTGAGTTGAGAACTCTATTCACAACTATTGCTTAATATAATTACATTTTAAACAGTTTGTACTTACATAATACACAACAGTACAAGGACATATTTAGGATGTACTTGAGTAAGAAATAAACGTCGCCTTGCATGAAGGCTTCTTTAGGTAAGAAGGTGGATTTAAAGGTTAATTCTCTGTCATCTTGCAAGCTTGGTTGAGAGTCAAATCCAATCTGCAGCAATCTGCTTAACATGTATGCAACTTGCCCAAAGGCGCTTTTTGCCAAATGTGTTGCTATATTTGTTGCTTCAAGTATTGTATATTGTATGTTCTGGATAACTAACTCCTCTTTGAGTCTTCGTAATACAGTTATGAAATGGTATAGTATACATTTTAAACACATCATTTAATACAGTTTGAATAAAATTACATCATTAAACAACCTTGAAATAGCTTTCATTAGTATCTGCATTTAATACAGAAAATAATACATGATACCCAGTTTTATGTCATAACTAAGTTTGCATAAAATATTTGGCCCATTTATAAGGGTGTAATAAATGGGGTTTTGTTTTGAGGATTCTTTTTGTCTTGGGTGATAATTGTACATTGTATCTGTGTTCATAGAGCATTCTTAGAAAGGTACACAATGTGGCAAATCATTCATTTCATCATTGTCCCTTCTCCGTGGTTGTTGAGAAAAAAGAAAAAAAGTATGAATCTGCTTGCTTGCTTTAGAGGGGAAAGAAAAGTGTCAGGATTGAGTTTGCATGTCAGACTTGTTTGTTGCAGGAATTGCCTTTGACATCCATCTCCTAGATTTGGAATTGATTACAGTGAATACTGAGATCTGTGCATAATATACAAGCCATTTTCCTTCCTTCATCTGCAGGAGAAGCCAGCTTTGTGCCACCTGAGTAGAAGGTAGGCAGTGGACTCTGTCATTCTTGAAGAACAGAAAGTTTTGATAGGGAGATCGTTGTTTATGAAGAGCTAATTTGTGTGCAGTCAGTCTTCTTGGTTGTAGAAAGGGAAGTAATGTGAATTCTGATGTGCTCTACTTCTGCTGTCCTCTCCCTCCCAAGATTAAATTGATGCCAGTTCATTGGTTTTCAAATCCTTTCATTTACTGCTTTTTTTTTTTAAAAAAGGTGCATTGGAAGTTCATGAGCCTTTTAAAATGCCTTTGAATTTGGATCTTGCTGTAGATGTACTGGTATAGGTATCTTAGGAAACTCTTACCTGTGTGCAAAGTATGATGTTCATAGACTACCTTTATAGATTTTTACAATAAAAAGTGGTCATTTTAGGAACTGTGAACAAAATCATTTGTACATGGCTTCTCTGAGCTATGGCTACAATTTACAGATTTATCCTTGGTAGTTTTGAAAAAATACTGTATACCATGGACCTGCTTTCGAAAGATATGAGCCAGGGAATTGTGCTGAGCGTTCCTAAATTGAAGATGTGTACGCTAGAACTTTATATAGTGTTGAGAATGAAGGAAAAGGACAATTCCAGATTAAGGAAATACACATAATATAAAAATCTAAATATACATGTTACAAAAATGGCAAATTTTTTTGTTTGAATTGTACACATTAGATTTCATTCAGTAACTTCATATAAGATCTGTCAAAAATTATTTCTATTTTTTTCTGGACAGCATGCAGAAGTTACATATTTTAATAAAAATGCTGTATATAAATTGTGACATGAAAAAAATACTTAGAGCGCACAGTTAACTCATTTTGCACCATTATTTTTTCATTTTAATTTTCCAGGTTTTAATCATAACTGTTTGTTTACTCCATTAAAAATTATTTCCAACAAACAGCAAGTGTTTAAGATGATTGTTAAGAGATTGATCTATACTATTCTATGCGAAGCAGAAATCCACGGGGGCTCATTGACGTTCTTTCTAGATGTCTTTTTCCGTAGCAGAAACAGTGTCTGAGACCAAGAATTACAAAACTATACATGTTTTGGATTTTCCGTCCTCTCCACTTCCACCACCACCTCCAGCTGCATTTTCTGTTACAAAACAGAGAAGGAAAGTGAAGTTAGTATTTTCTGTTAGTTTTAGCTGCTCTAATTTCTTGTTTAAAAAGTAGTGCTTTTGTGATATGCATATTATGTGTGTTTGCTCTTAGGAATGAATGTGCTTTCACTACTTGGCTGGGAAAATGGAATAAGAAACAGTAACATGCTATATATACATATGTGGATATAGTGTTGCAGCTGATACCAACATTTCCTAAAGGACCAAACACACACTGGAAAGTTTCAGTAGTTAAGTATCTATAGCTCTGTCCCACGCATACAAAACTGAGGTATGTAAGCCATGCAAAAGAAATAAACTCTTGGATCAATATAATCTGCAAATCTATTTTTGAAGCAGATGATACAAATCTTTGATTTGACCTAATTGTATAAGCCTTTATCCAACCCTGCATGAATCTCGTTGTAATTACCAAGTAAGAGAGACGCTTTTTATGTTTGTTGTCTATAGCTACTGATTCTGTTACTGCCTCTCTCAAATGATTCCACAGATGTTCATTGGTCATAGTTAAGATTCTTTTAATGTAATAAATAGCGTTTCCAGGTTCACTTAAGGTAAGATACCAATATTAGAATTAAAACTTACATTTGAAAGCTGTGGATCACCATGCTACTAGGTCATTTTCGACCCTTTCCACCTGCATTGAAACATGTCACATAATCAGTGTCCTACCCTCTGTAATCTGTGGATATAATCAACACTATGTTACTAACTATGTGTTTTATTTTCTTAGTTTAATGGTGTGTATTCTGTTTTGCTTTCTGTTCTGAACTTTCCACTGTAGTGGTTCAGCAAATATGTTTATTTTGTTTTCTGTCTACCGAATGGCTAAGAATAGCCGGGTCAGTGTGATCTAGAGAAACCACCATGGTCCAGCACGTATCAAATTATTGTTTGTATGAGCTGACTTAACAAACCCGTATATTTACATGGCCTTGATTTGACTCAGATCTGTTCTTCACCAATGTGCATGGCCACATTCCAGTGCACATTTGAAAAGATGCAAAATAATTCACTTACATTTTGTGATACCAGTTATGATATACAAAGATCGCGTTACCTCCTGCAAATCAGTCAGTCCTTGCTTGACTGTATAAGGTTCCTTCTGAGAAAATGCTTCTTTCCTTAAGTCAGTGACTACATGATTCCACAATACCAATGATGTAAGAAGGTCCTAACTTGAAGTGGGAGTAGAAATACCTAAATCTCCTTAAATGTATAATTTATTTTTTATTTAAGAACCATATGCTTAAGAACACAAGGTCAGACTAGCAACTATACTGCTTGCCAAGAAGCTAAATGTATAAGAATATTTGCGTGCAGGTCCCAGGTTGTTTTGTTTTGTTTTGCTGGTATTTCTGTGAAGTTCAGATGCTTACATTCCAGAGGAAGGAGAGAGTACTTTGTTCATACTCAGAACCAGCTAATTCTCAGCAATAAATTAATCTTAAATAAATAAAATTATATGAGAAACTGAAAAAAAAAAAAAGTGTCTTTAAAAATAAAATTTGCAAACAGTGAGGTGGGCATAATTTTTGTGAAAGTCTAAGTGGTATCACAATGTGGGCAGGCCAAAATACCTCTTGTAATTTTATTACAATAATAATATTTGACTTTATTAAATTTCTCTTTCAGAAAATCTCTTTGATTAAATCATGTAAGTTACAGTCCTTTTTTTAACCACTTTGAGCAGCTTTTTATTTTACCCTAGTATCACTCATTTTAGGAGTCAATAACTGCCTAGTTCTACTTCACACTCTGATGGTAACTTGATGAGTGGCCTTGAGTAGCCGCTCCTTTGTGTGAAATGTGAAGAATACTCACCTATTTCCCACAGACACTGATTAACAAATAAATTGCTCAGTACTGTTTTGTGTTTTAAAAGTGTGAAAATCACATTTAGAGTAAACTAACTTCTTCAAACTAGCTGACAATAAATCATTCTGTAGGAATCACTCGCATTTTTATTATAATCTCTGAGCCTTTTCAGTCATCTCAGCTGACTTGCAGAGCTGTTGACCTGCTGTTCCACATACAATACAGAATAAAAATAACTGACTCAGTTCACTCTTACACTTGAGTGATAGGTTCTCGGTTTCTATAAAATCAGATTCTCTTCTTGGTTATCATACACAGAACCATACTTTCAATTTTAGGACTTGAGCTGCCTTGGGAAGATTAGTGTTAAATTTGTCATATGAGAGAAAGTGTATTTCTGCCAAGAAACTGATGGTAGGGAACTAGAGCCAAAAGCTTTATCTTAAACTTGGAAGAGAAGTGGGGATTTGCACTACTTTTTACATTCCTAATGCACACTATCAATTCTCATCTCTTCTTATGCTTTTCGTTTTTGACTTCAACAAAGCACCTGAATACACTTGGCGCTGATGCCGCACAATTTTGTACATCTCTAGTATTTCAAGCGATTGTAACATTTACAGATATTTAAGTGTTGAATTGTATTCCATTTTAAGTCTTAAGACGAAAGAACTTTTATATTCCATTGCTTCTGTGACGATCGTATTTTCTATAGTTCTGCAGTTTAGAAAATGAAGTCAGTGTACTGGATTTGTGTAATCTTTGAAGGCTGCTCTTCATCCAAGTAAAGATAAAGCTAATTTGCTTAACTCAGAACTTGCATATCATAAGTATAAATTTTAATAAAATATTGCACAAATGCGCTGCATCTGTGAATTTGAGAGAGCGCAAGAATATGTTGACTGCCTTACAAATACACATAAATGAAAATCTTAGAAGTTACTTAACCTTTTTTGGCAGCTGCTTCTTCTTCCTTTTTCTTTTGTTCCTCAATAACTTTCATCTTCTCTTCATATTCATCAGCTCGTGTTTTCCATTCAACCCTGTTGTTTTGAAGACCATCAAACATAGGCGTAATTTCCTTGTGAAACCTCGAGAATTCCTATACAAACAAATTAAATGAGTAAATTAAAAATTTGTAAAAACTGATGATTTGTAAAGGCTGAATTAGTGGAAATACTGCTGCTTTGCAGAGAACACATTAGCTTTGATTTTTCTGTTAAATCTAATTCAGTATGTATGCTAAATTAATTAAATTTATGTAATTTTTTTCCCAAACACTTCTTCCATCTCTAGTAGTGGGTTTTCTGTAGAAGAGAAAAAAAAATTAAAAGAAATAAAGTGGGTGCCATTGGTGTATGTTTGAAAGCATATTCTTGGCCATGCAAGAGTGGCATGTTATTGGAAATACTATGCCAGGATACTAATGCCCTGTTGTGTATAGTTAGTTAGAAAAGATCTGAATTATATACTGCACATTTTAACATCTTCCCTAATCCTTCATATAATACAATTATAATTATGAACTGTGATATTTTATTGTATGCTTATCAGGATATAATAAAAAAGTCTAGTGTCCTGTATTGTGTTCCAAGCAGATGAGGATATATATGAAGATGTTAAAATATTGCGTCACTTTTCTGCATGACGTTTGGGGATAGTGTTGGAAGATAGACAGGGATTAATGTTGGCATGTCAGTGCCTTACAGAAGGTATAGAATATCTGTATTTCCAGAATATTGCAGGTTTCCTGTTTCTTTGCTGTAACATTGCTTTCTGTAACCACATACTGCATGCCTATATTAAATGGAACTTTGAAGAATCAGATGGGGCTTTCTAAATCAGTCTTTCAAGGTAGTGGCAAACCTTCAGCACCCTCAAGTTTCGCTGGGATCACTACTTTTGTGAATTTGCTTCACATCTCTTGAATTTGTTTGAAAAAAATTGAAAAAATGTGGTGGCTGTGATAGTCGTTCACCCCGTGACCAACAGTCCTGCTACTGTCTAGAGTTTTTTAACTGCAACAGTAAGAAATTGTGCTGACAGAACTGCTGGAACTGGAAAGCAAACAAAAAAATTGTTCTTACCTTGTACACAAATGTACACACAAAATCTATGAAACCGACTTGGAGCTTGGGTAGTTCATCTCCTTTGTTTCTGTCCATCATAGGCTAGAACAGAATAGCAGCAATTTAGATTACGTAGATATCATGCTTTTTGATATAATGATCTAGGAAGCATCATGAACCTTCATCTAGTCAATGTTTTAGTAACAGTTAGTATTGCTTAATACAATTAAATTATTTTGTACTTACAATTGGTTGTTGCTGCAGCACGGTTCGTTCCAGGTCACCTTGCTCCCAGAATTCATTTGCAACCATGAGGGCAACCTGAATAATCACAATTCAGTGGAAGTGTCATCAGAAAGCAGATAAATTTAAATAAATAGATAAAAGAACAGGACTTTTCAGAAAATATTAAAAGGTTGAGTAATCAGGAACTGGCATATTATTGTTTACTGCTTTAACTACTATTACTAACTTCCCTTCCACAAAGAGAGGACTTCTTGGTAGCTGTATTATCTCTGAGTAGTTTTAAAATTTCTCCAGAAATAGGGAGTTTTGGCCAAGCACAATAGAATTCCACTTTTTAATCCCTGTAAGGATAGTCAGGTGCTTCTTTCAAAAATGTCAAACGTTCTGTGGTGTACTTAAGGCTTTTCCCAGCAAATTATCTCTGCCAGTATTCTGGTGCGTGCTGAATAAGTGATTATTGTCCACGGGAACAAGAAAATAGTAGCCACATCTAGTACCTGTAAATGTGTATTATTACTTAGAAGGCTCCACAAACCTCTTGCAGTTGTATTTTGATTATGCGTTGTTAAAACCTATTCCTGTAAGGCTAAGTGATGAGCTTCGGTGTGATGGTCAATAGGTACTGGAGTACTTGAAGTGCTTATGTACAAAGCAGTGTCACAACGTATTAGGGAATTTATTTTTAGTGTGTTTAAGCTACTTTGCAATGGCACCAAGATCTACAGAACAGACAAAATCATACTGTTGTTACAGCTGTACCTTAGAAATAGCTGAAAAATAGCAAAAGTTGGATAGCACAAAAAGAACTGTGTGATATTTAATGGTAGCTAGAACAGCTGACAAAATCATGGATGTCAGTTTTAGCTAAAGGACAAATAAAGAAGAGTGGAACAACTGTACAGTGGTTGAGGAGAGATGTCATGGAGCCCTTACACTCACATTGACAGAGGTTGTTTTCTGGAGACAGAGTTGGGTTCAGACACTTAAATATCTATCAACTGATAGTAAGTTGGGTTTTTTTAAAAACGATCATGCACCAAATAGGCAGTGAAACAGATAGTAAATGCAACATTGTCTGTTTGAAAAGTACCTACCTTGCTTTGCACTTCCCAAGGCTTGGTTATTGCAGATAGATCACATCCAGTCATCATCATAGCCCTTTGAAAACACAAAATGTTTATGGTTAGGATGATGATAGAAAACAAACAAAAAAAATTGTAAATTTTCTAAGGAATTTAGATACCTAACATGCAGATAGATGCACATTTTTAGAAGATCATAGACAGGTATTTCGAACTTAAAATCCTAATTATGCTCATCATCAGATGGTAACACCAAGTTTTAATTTGCATGTTTATGTGCCCATATTCTTTTAAAATTTGGTCCCAGATAAGTAACTGAATAATGTGTAAAGTATTAACCACCTACATGATGACTTCTTTTTTGGTTGGGTCAATAGATATATATTTAATTGCCTCCTCTTCTGATTCCATTTTTTCAATTGCATCCACAATCTTTTGAAACATAGTTCTTTTCCTGTTAAAACATACCAATAAACCATATATTAGTGAACAAAAATTCCTGCATTAAAAATAAAGTAGAAAAACATATTTCTGATGTTTATGCTTTTCCAGAGGAACATCTTAGTTCTTGTGGAACTCAAACTTTTTAGGTAACCTAGCACATTTAGATTTTGTTGTATACCACTGACATGTAAAGTATTATGTCAGAATTCCTAACAAATAATCGATTTTCTAACTCTTCATATTAAACTGTTTGGTGTGACATTCTTATTTCTTTAGTATTACATTTTTTTTACTGCCTGTAACATAATGAATTGGGAAAAAGTGAAGCAAATACTACTGTGTCCTTTCACTCCCTCCTCTCAAAAATCCAAAGAAGCACCAAGACCTGACTGAGAAGAATTTTCAAAAAGGTAAGTATGTCTTGTTACTGCTTCGTAAGTCTTCTAATTTGCATTTAGAATGAATGAAGTAATGAAACTACTGTTCAATAAAATTCAGTAACTGCTGTTGAACAACTTACTGAATTGTTTCCTGTCTCCTGACATTAAATTGTTCCAGCCATGAAATATCTGGACCAAAACAAAAGGCACCATATATCTTTGAGGAAAATAGCCACTATAAAAGCATATGAAATCAGTAATAGGAGCAGGATGGATGGTTTGATATTTGGAGTCTTTGGCATATTTAGTGTATTTATTTTATCAATTGATGTCTGCACTTTTGTTTTTAAACCAGCATCTTAATTTCCATATCATAAGCATACTCCTGTTTAGTATCAGTAATTGTAGTATGGTACGCTAAATATCACACGTGCACACAACCTTATGATTAGACTACAGAATCCACACCTCTGAAATACAGTCTTTGCTAAAAACATTTTTGAATGACCTACTAAATGTATGCTAAGTTTATATACATTTATGTGTTCACTAATTTGAAAGCTTATAATAAAGAATGTCTTGGTTTATTACAAGAAATAGACTTAATAACAGTTTTTAATATAGCTCTGTACTCGGCATATAAGTAACTAAAAACTAGTTATAAATTCTTTTTTTTTTTTTTTTCAGTAGGAAGTTATACAGAATTTAGTACTTACTTGAAATACAAAGCCAAATCAGTTGCTATTATTGCAACTTCAAATAAATGTAGAACGGTTTCAAACTGGCGCTTATTTAGGTTCTGGAAGATGTTTAAACTCTGCAAGACAGAAAGTTTACAAGTTCAGTTCATTTTATAATACTGTCTTTGTTTTGTACTCTACAGGTTGTCTCACAGAAGGGTATAACAAAATTTGCCAACTACATCACTAAATTAAAATAATGCCACAAATGAAAAATTACTCGATTGGTAAATATGGCCCTTATTCATGGCTAAATAACTGTGAACAGTAAATGGATCCAAGATGCTGCCTGCAGAGGCTGCATGACTAACCAAATTCACAGTGACTCAAACAGCTGGAAGTCCATATATAAATTAAAACCAAAGAAAGCCACCTGTATTCCAATTAATTAGTAAAGAAATGACAATTCTTCATAATTTCTTTACAATTCACATTCCATAAACCTAATTGTTCTAGGTTTTTTTAAAGCTTCACAGTAGAGACCTTTTCTTCCTGTTAACCTGGGTCAACACAATTGCCTTCAGTGTTATTAGGGACCTGCCATAGTAAATGAAATGTTCTTTTCCCCAGGCAAAGGGAATTAGAGCATCACACTTGGAATTTTTCTAAGTGCCCTGGTTTTTCTTCCTTCTTTAACTGAAGGGACAATACCCGCGAGACCAGGAGGCTCTCGCTGTTTAGAGCCTCCAGAGGTCCTGACAACTGCTTCAACAAAGAGCAGCATCTCATATTGGAAAAAGTGTATCACTGTCAATAAAGGTAAAGGTGTTAGTTGTTTAGCTTTTTTTAAATCATAAATCTTGTGGAGTTTTTATGACTGTTGTGCAATTGATTAGTGAAAGGATTTATTCTGTGGCCTCATGCGACCAGGAAATAGCACCACCACAGAGATTAGAATATGAAAAGTGGGAGAGAAAGTAGGTGCCTGCCATGCTGCTGCAAACAAGTGCCATGGAAGGGGCATGTGCGTTCAAACCTTGCCTGTTAAATTTCCCTGCAAAATATATATTGATGACTTATCTCTTCCCTTGTAGCCAGGACAGAGCCAGGCACCACTGAGGGAAGGATGGCCGAGACTCGTGGAAGGAGCAGGGCTCTGCAGGGCGGAGGGCCCTAACAGGCTGTGCTGCCACCATTTTGTTGAGCCTCAGGAGACAGCAGTGGAGATCATCACCTTCGTGGTTGCTGGTTCTGGGATCTGCCTAGTTCAGGGTTTATCAGTAATGGTAGCTACAGAAGATCCTCATAGTACAGCATTCTCAGCAAGGTAAGACTGGCGGGGGAGGGGGTCTGGCCTGGGCTTGAGGGGGCACTCCACAGACAGCTCCATCTCTGTTCCTCAGCTGCCAGAGGCAGCAGCTGAACCCAGACTTCATGTACCAGGGGCACCGGTTTAATTACAACACTCTGGATGTATGTATTGTATTTTCTGCTTTGGTTTCAACATCCGCTTGTTTGTGAAAGCGAAAGAAACCTGAGCAGTGTGAATGAGGCCTAGAGGAGAAGCTTTTCTATCTTACATACTTCTGGTGGAATTACTGGTGTTTCTCTAAAAGCGGACAATGCATAAGAATTTGGCTTAAATTTCCAATTATTAGCATTATTTCTTAATCTGGACCTAGAGGAATGAATGAGACACAGTGAAATTTAGTACATCATAACTTCATTGGATCTTTTGTGTTGATCAGTGTGAGCAGAAGGTTCATGCAAACATACCTCATCTTGCAGTAGGGTTTTACTGTACTCTAGATGATGCCTTTCTAAAATGGAAGAGCCATGAAGTTTTGCCAGTGGAGCAGCCGACCTGTTGAAAAAGAAGTAATTCTTTATAGTGGCAATTCTTCATAGAAGGCAATAGTTTTGTTTCAGGACTCAAAGTTCTAGGATTAAGATGCTTCTGATGTGCATGTTCAATAGTTTATCTATCTTAACCATTGGTATGATGCAGAGCAAAAAAACAACTTGCTTGCCTTCACTCTTGTGGCTAACAGTAATGACAGAAGTTGGAGAGCACTGGGTGTTCAGTGCTCTCTGAAGTCGAAAGCATACTTAGATGCCTCAAAACTCAATAACTATGTTATTTAAAACATGCCTTTCTTTTGTCTTGCACATTCAGTTTTGCTGTGTCTTTAATCTATGCACTTTCTGCATACCTTAAAAGAAGCTTGTATCGATTTTTTAGTATTTATTCTGTGGCACAACTTTTGAACTCCTGTCTGTAATGATGGTGGGCCATGCCTCCAGTGATTGTAACTTACTGTAAGCAAGTTAAATCTAAAGTAATAATAATAATGGAATTTAATTCCTCTAATGCCCTGGGCCCCTCCCCCAAAATCACTATTTTATATGGACTGGGCAAGCGTGTTCACTTTTGTCACAGAGCTTAAAGCATCCCTCTGACATTTGGGCTAAGCTTCTATCAGAAGAAATTCTGTGCCAGACTATGGCAGTGGGAGGAAGGGAGAAGTGTCCTGTCCACGTAGGCTATAGGTAGTTCTGCATGTTTGGAAGTGTATTTTCCTCCTTTCTTCCCTCAGCTAATAACTCCATTCCTCAGATAACCCGAGGCGGATTTGGGCAGCTACATGCTACCTGTTTTCTGACTTGTGATTAGGACTGTCGTCGCAAAGCCTGATAACTTTTATAAATAGCTTTACTGCGCATGACCTTGCGTAGAGGGCTTTCAGCTAGGGAAGACCATAGTAGGAAGATTTAAAACGCCCCTTAAACTTATTTGGATGAGAGGCAGTCCGCTGAATAAGAATCAGCATCTGTCATTCTCTCCTACGTCACCTGGAGAATCCCTGAGAATAATCAGAAAATCCCCTCACGTCACTGCTCTAGCATGCAGGCTGAAATGCCTCTCTTGGGAGGAGTATATCCAGGGTCAGAGGAGGAGGAGGAATCAATCATTCTGGAGATACAGCTGGTTTGAAAATGCACTTAGAAAATTATGGTTACAGTCTGATGGTACACGTGACAGTCTGAGAAACTGGCTAACACAGAAACAAGCCCTAACTGATTATGTGAAAGACTAAATGGTAGATTGTTCACTATTCAGGAGAACAGTGAGTCTCACCATGATATGTAATGTTGTGTTGGAAAGGTAGGTTTAAAACAAAATGAATTAATATTGTTTTATAACAAAAAGGGAAAAATCACAAAGAAAATCTTTAGAATATTTTCTCAGAACAAAAAGGGCATGAATTGCAAAGCTGGACCTCATGATGTGTAACTTACTGCCATGTGAACTTAGTGACAGAACACAAGCTCTTTAGCTCAGAATCCTGTATAATATGAGATTATACCTCAGGAAAGGACATACATCAATCAGTAAACTGAAGGGGCGGGTGGGGATGGTAGCAGGAAAACAGCTACACAAGTTGGAAAGCAGAAAGCAGAGAAAAAGATGCACCCTAAAACATATCTCCATCTAAACTAGCCGTTTTCAATGCCACATCCTGAATCCCTGTCCAGAGAAGTGCTTATGCCCAGTCTTGAAAAAGGTAATCCAGTTAGGGATTTTAATTTACTTTTCTCATTTCTTTGTGGCCTCATGTGCATGAGGTTCTGCTACTGTCCAAGCATTGCTAGAGGTTTGTCTCTCTTAAAAATGAATTGGAGATCCTTCTAAGACTCTGCTTTTGCATTTTATCTTTGTGTTTCAGCTGTCCTGACAAATGCTCTGAGGCAGAAATCTTCTATACGATAAATGTTCATTAATGCCAGATGAATATGGAATAGATGCCTTACATTTTTGCAAGTTTTTAAATTGGTTTTTTTTTGTTTTCTGCTGAGAATTACTTAATTTTCATAAGCATTTTTACTTACTTCATTTGATACAAGTTATTGGTCCCTCTATGATCAATATCATGGCAGAAGGCAGCAGCAACCATGGCAAAGGCTTCTAGATCAGTGTAGTATTTCTTTATTTTGCCTGTCTGTAAAAGAAAACAGACAATTCTGAGCATGTACCTTCCTGAATTTTCCAGTTGGAATTGAAAGCAAATCCAAATAATGAATATAAGGTTAATATTAGCAACATTACCATCAGCAGAGTAAACATCGTTTGTCCCACATTGAATCCATGTCTCCAGTTGTGGTAAGTGATATCTCGATAGCCCTTCCTGACTGTGTACATCCATCTTGTGAGGACCTATTATGAATAAAAGGGATTAAGATTGTACTGGTAATTAAGGCAAAGTGATGGAATTCCTATAAAATTACTGGAATATACTATGAAATGACTACAATAATGTGCAAGTTCTATGAAAATAATTGCTATTTATTGAATTAAATATGGAAACAGCAAATTGTTCTTATGTAAATGCATGTTGATTGAATTCCTTCCATAGCTCATGCAATTTCAGGATTAGTTTTAAGTCTTTGTGACAAATGTACAAATCTTTAATTATGAATGGAAGGTTGTTATCCATACCACTAATACTTTAGTATTGCCTACTTCTATATTTACATACTTGCAGTCAGCTATTTTTCTTCTGTCTTAAAATAAATACAAACAAGAGAAAATAAATCAGACCTCAGCTGGGACTTTGAACTTTTCAACAACATTGATCTCAAAGAACAGGCGTATTCCACAGGTTATCAGGCCATGCTCTGTAACGGGAAAATCACTGAAGCGGAATTCATACAGTTCCAAATCTTTTGGATCAGGCAATTCTTCTTTCTGTTAGAAGAAGTCAAAAGCACAAGTTTTTTCAGGGAAAAACAAAACTGAGAAATTTATATTCTTCTCTGACTTCAGTAAAAATGTTGGCTAATGACAGTATGCTTACATATCTTCAAAGACCTCAGGTTTCAGTATGAATTAATGTATATTAATTATGAAACACAATTGTGATACTGCTGGCTTTCTTCTCAAAGAGAAGTGACCAAAACCAATCTGTCTAGAACAAAACATTTTTTACTTTCATGGTAGAATAAAGTATGACAACAAATTTATTTTTTGTTAATAACAGAAGGATTGCTTGCATGCCTGCCTACCCGTAGCCTTGTACTCTCTTGAAGAGACTATAGGCAAGCAAAGGAAGCTGTACATTTTTCAACCTCTGAAGTGCTGGTGGTTTGTCTCTGCTCCACAACCAACTCTCAAAATGCGTCTGTCTTACCTTGTCTCCTATGACAGTTTCTTTTTGTCTATGACAGCTTATATATACTTAATAGACAAGCATGTAAGGTTGATTTGGCACATGGAAAGTGAACTGGTAAATCCTAAAAGATCAGATACATAAATTCACAAATCTTATTTGTGTTCTTGTTCATCTGCTTGCAGTAGATTTTTGACTGCTTTACTCTTGAATGATCTCGGTATATGCATAAAGTAAAAATTGTTAAAATGCTTAAATGTACAAAGCATATAGTATTAATGGTTATTATGGCTTATTTCAAATCCCTTAGAGTGATTTACTTTCAAGTACTGTAGTTGTTGGTAATTCTGTCCCAGTGATTGCCTTTCTGTAGGTTCACACAGAATCATGAGTGTCTACAACATTCTATTGTGAACAATCGTGACTAGTGATGAAAAAGAGGGATGATTCCAGAAGTAGGGGGCTGTATAAGTGCATAATCTTTTCCTTGTGTACTAAATTTCATTAGAAGCTGTCTGGATGCAATTCAGGGAACATTTTTAATCTCTAAAGGAGAGATACAGAGCTCAGGACAGCTATTCCTTGTAATGAAGAACCTCCATAAAACATACTAAGTTCTAAAATGCAGAGGATATGAAAGTTAAGAAGCCTTTATTAAATTTAAATTGCCTATTTTGTATACGTTATACAGATTCACATTGAATAGGCTAACTGGTAACAGCCATACTAGTGAACTATTCTATAACACTTTTCATCTGTGTATCCCAAAGCCTAGAGAGAGAGGTATTATGTTTTAATGAATGTGCCCCAATCCAAACACAGATTAATTCAGGAGAGTCTGATGCAACATAAAAAATAGACTATATGATCACAATGACTCCCTTCCTCCATAGTAGGCTCTAAATGATCTCCATTTTATGGATAAGAAAAAAGATGACTGGATTTATGCGTGTATTTCAACAAATAAGACTGAACATTCATGCAAAAGTATTTCCTTCTCTCCAGGATTTTCCTTTTTATCTACTCTGATCTGAGGTCAAGGACAAGAAAACCTGGAGCAGTGGTGTTTTTAAGACCCATTACTTTGTGAATCATCAGATCTAGAAACACCTGCTTTATCCCATTAGCTATCTGGGATTCCAGGTCTTATAACAGGATAAAGCATTTGCATGTAGCCTTGGCAGTGCAGGGGATATTAGACCTTTGATTTTGAGACTACACAATGTTGAGGGAACACATTTTAATTGCTTTTTGGAGATTTAAAAAATCATACCAGTATTCTATTTTTACATTTGGAACCTGCACCATAATAATCACTTGTTACTCTACCAGTAGAGAGGTTTTCTAATGTTTATCAATTCATTTTTGCAGTTCTTCATGCAGCTAGGTTAAATTTACTTTAAAAGGTATGTGAAGCTACATACAGTCTGTTGATGTTTGTTTGTTGGGCTTTTTTTATTTCACCACTTGTAAGCCGTGTGAGCATCTGTTTTGTGGGAGCCAGTAAGACCTTAACACCGTCACATTCCAGCCTGCACATGTACATAACCTAAAAATAGTTTAATGAGATCTTTTCACTATGGCTATGGCTACATCAGCAAACGTGGTATAATAGGAAGAGATAAGTGATTGGTACTGAAAATCAACAGATTTCGGTGTATTTCACCTTTTTTCTTCAGCCTAACTCTGTTGATCCATTAACAGTGGGAGTTCATTTGCTGTTTCCTGGAGCACAATTCTGAGTTTTGTTTCAGATAAAGTAAGCCAATATATGTGCTTCAGGAGTGCTCCACAAGAAAAAAACCCAATGTGCTAAGTCGGCACAAACAGGCCTTTTCTTCCAAAAAGGCACTCCCTTTCTGGATCGAAATACTAAGGCAGCCAGAGGACTGCACAGCCTGGAAAAGAAAGTGACTCATTTTTGCTTTAGTAGTAGCAGAGTTTTAACTTATTAGTTGAAATATCTTTCATCACTGTTAAGTCACTGATCACTGTCTTTGGACTTCTCTGCCTACAGAAATGCAGCAACATTAATCTGAAAGTTGGACAGTTCCACTGGACACTCCTGTATGTGTTCTCTTACTCAGAATGAAAGTGGTCTTACATCAATGTCCCTTCTTGTATTTTCAGTACAAATTTAGTTACAGGTACAGCACTGTCCCTATGGACATTTAAAGAAGTTAAACACTTTAAATGTTCGTTCGTATAAATGTTTCTATATAACCCTGACTACTCAAATCTGTTGGCACATAGTTGGGACAGAATATTTCCCTATATTAGGTAACAGTGGGGTCTGCACGTAGAAGAACCAAAGAGGTTGAAGATACATTACTAAAACAACTCCATCTAGATTGTAAAACTGATGGCTGCAGTTAATTGTATGAATCAGGATTTGGATATACACAACTTTTTCTATAGTGAGGACACATTACTATCTGATATAAACATGCCACCAGAATTTTCAGTTTAATGACTTACCAAAATCCTGATAAGATCCTTTTGATCACAATCTTCTATATTAGTTACATTTAATTTCTCCTTGTATTTCTAAAAATGAAAATGAGTAAGAAATTCAGGTTTTGTGTTGCAAAAGTCCTACTTTAACTTTGTGACTGTGGACAGAAACTTACCAGTATAGATTCAACTTCAGAAGTGGTGGCCTTTGTCTGGTACATAAGCATTTCCTGAGCAATGTCTTTCCTGTTTTCAAGCTTGTTCATTTTGTCGTAGGTGTCAGTATTTAACACAGACCACCCTAGGAACTGTGTGAGAGTCTGGAATGAAGCCAAGCAGAGCAGAGATGGCACCATGACAATAAAATTGTACTGACAATTTGAACTTACTTTTCTTAAATTCCAGCTTCTGGTAGTGCCCTTTGAAAAAGCACCATGTAACTCTACTTCTTAGAGGCCTTTACCTTCCATCAACAGGTTTTGTTAGCACCTCACAGCTTTTAATGATATTGTTTGTCTCAATCTATTAATTAAGGCCCATATTGCCATTTTGTGTACAGGACTTTGAGGTATATGAAGCTCAAATTAGCTGAGTGAACTTGGATACGCTGTGTAGCATCTCACCAAGCCCAAGTGCATGTAATCATGAACGTTCTGGGAACTCCCATGGTCACAGGCAAGCAGCAGGCCATATCTGTGCTCCCACTGCTAGTTATCATTAAAAAGTCAAATGTTTAAAATCAAAGTTATATCTGACTTCTGTTCATTATTGGAATGTAAATGATCTCATACATTTCCAGATTTATAGAGAAATGAAATTTCCGACTCTAAAGAAACCACATAGTGAAGAAGATAAACATTTGGTTAGATGTTAATACAGCCTGTTCGAAAACTTTTAGACATTTTTAAATGACTTTTTATAGTAATATTGTTATTAACATCATATGGCTCCTTAAAGCCTCTAATCCTATTAAACTTACTTCAATGATCTGTTCATCATACTCGTCAAAAGGTTTTCCATCTTTCCTATTGTAAAATGTTGCAACTCCCACAATTTCTTCTTTTTTGTTAACAATAGGCAATGACAGGACATTTTTGATAACCCATCCAGTCTCATCCACTGGTCCTTTCTGTAGGAAAGCCGAAGAATAGGAGATGATGTGTATTTCTTTGAAAGCAGTAATACAGCTATTGATATGGGCAATGTACCACTAAGCCTCGTGCATCACAAACAAAGGAGAAATTATTTATATAATCAACTGTGTAACTAATTGGTGGAAAGCATTACCGTATCTTTCTACAGTATCTATAATTCTGAACATTACTGGAATTACCTGAAATGTGAAATATTCATCTGCTGGTGCATTCATCATATTACAAATCTGCAGTGTAAAGAAAAGGAGACATTGTTTAAATGGACTATAGTGTGCACCAGGACTTGGCTTGATATTTTAGAAAGGTATGTTTTATTTGCTAAGCTAACAATAGTGAGCACCCTTGCTTGCTGCAGAAATTAAACCTGTTCCTATTAAACTATATGTAGTTCTCCTAACAAATGTCATTGTGGGGTGCTTGTAGCATAGTCACTCGTGGATGTGAATGATGTCTCACAGTGCAGAAGCATAAGGGTTAAAAAAATTACTTCCAGTGATTTTTATAAACCAGGGGGTTTATAGAAAGAAATAACTGAGTACTAAGGACCCTGTCTTTATTGCTATTAAACATGCCATAGGATTACTAATAATTGTCATGCATCACCACTTTGAATTAGCTATATTTTCTATGCAAGAAGAGATAAGAAAAAAAAAGATATAATTTTAAAACTGTGTATGTGGTGATTTTCTTACTTTGACATTTTGTTGTGAGACTTAGTACACCTGGGAAGTGACATCAGAAATGCATATTATTCCTCCAATTTCACCACAATCAGAGGGAAAAATTTTCTTGATGTTTTGGTTGGTTGTGTTGAGGGCTTGTGTCCAGCCAGACTACTGATTCATATGATGGCACTGGAAGCAGCATGGGTTTTTTGTGGTTTTTGTTTGTGGGGAGGATTGGAGGGTGTTTTGTTCATTCAGAATAACTGCATGAACTAAACCTTTTAGGTTTTACTTTTGCTATGAACTTACAAATCCATTTTCAGCAACATATGTTGGCAATCCACTGACAAGACACCAGTGATCTGCTGGAGGTGACCTTTACAGAGAGAATGAAATTAAATGATTTCTACTATAAGACATGGTATTATTCTATCCCAGCAATATATCTAATTACCACAGATTCACAGGCTGCCAGTGGATACTCACGGAATTACTTTGATTTCTTCTTTTCCATGTAAAATATAGTCAATAATCTTATAAAAGTTGACTTCCTAAATAGAAAAGATAAAACCATGTAGGTGACCTGTGCAACCTCCAAGTCAAAATTGAGATGTATAAAAAGAAAAATAAATATCCTCACTCGTCCATCAGGTGTCTTGGGGCCTTTGTAAGGCTCTGCCTCCCCCAGCCGGATTGGCCACTCATCATAGAACTCCTGAGAAAACAATACACAGGGTTTAGCAAAAGAAAAAAAAAGAAAATCAGTTCTGTGCTCATAGATAACATGATGTCTGTGGATTTTATTTTTCTGTTTCCATAACTGTACTATGGTCACATTTCAGACAATGCTAAGAAAATACTGTTAAATATATTCCAGGCAAGAAATGTTTGCCAGTAAATTGCAGCCTAATCTGAAGCTTATCTCTGGGCAGTTGTGCAGCTTACTTGCCGTTTTAGAATGCAGGTATTTATAAAGCAATAATCAGACCTGCACTTCTCTCTTCTCCCCCTTCTCACATGGAATTATTAATATGAAAAATTATTTTAGAATTAGCCTTTATGTTTATCATGGTTGTATCCTTTGCCATGCCTGTATTTTGCATGCGATTTTTGTAGCGTGGTTAGATTTTATATAAATTATCCCAAATTATTAGAAAGCATAGTAACTTTGTGTCTTGGAGAGACACGCACTAGAAATATGCAGACCAAATGAGTTAGAAGGATGGATTTTATAACGGAGAGTTAGGGGTAGCACATTTCTAGCAAGTAGGCAGAATGATTGTTACCTTCTCTTTAGTCATGTCCAGCAGACCAACAGAGTATCTTTCACAATTCAAATACATTCGAATAGTATACAGAGCTTTGTGAAACTGCCGTTCTATATCTGTTAGCTCTTCAAATACTTTGTTAGCAGACCACAAAAGCATCTATTTACAACGAAAGGGAAAGAGAATAAATGTTCACAACAGTAAGAATGCAGAAACATATGAATCCTAGGTATTGCAGAATAAAATTATAAGGTGCATTACAGTTACCAAAAAAAAATCCAAACCAAAGATGCTATTCTTACTTCAATTATCTTGTAAGAATATAAAAGAGTGACAATAATAATTGTTTCACACAAAACATATAAATATTATCATTAAGAAATTCTATACCTGACTTCTTCGGGATTCGATATTGTAGAGATATGACGTATGATGACTTCTTAGGGCCAAAGCTATAAAATTGAGGTATTTTTTAAAAATCTAAAAATGACAAAGAGCAAAAAATAAGACAAAAGTATCAATTGAAGAGGCAGACTCACTCAAACTACTTGCTGAACTAAGAACTGTACTGTCATGTGACATTAGAGATTATTACCTCTTCATCCTCTTTTGAGAACTCAGTGGCATTTATTTTGTTGAGTGCCATCACAACAGCAAGCACCTCTTTACCCTGCGTAATTGGGATTGCCAACATATTGTTTGTTGTATAACCAGTTCTTTTGTCCAGAAAGTCCGAAAAATGGTTGTTCTGAAAGAAAAAGAAAAAAAAAACCAACACAAATTAAATGCATAACAATTAGTTGCCACGTCAAGAGCAAATGATCGTCTCATTTAATAATGGTTGTAATGACGTGAGCAGTTTCACAGTGAAATAGTTTTATAATTATTTATTATTTAACTCAATCTGCAGAGCTATCTGAACAAGCTTAACTTAGGCATTCATTATGAATATAGTTTCTTAAACCAAGTTCTGTGAAGGTTTCTGTTAGAATGATGAGGAATATGAGTAATTAAAAAATGTGGGAAAATCCAGAATAAAGGAAAGAGTAATACGACTTTGCAGATACCTAAAAGTCTAATACATATGTCTTGCATGTAAAAGAATTGCTTCATAGATCTGTTACTATTTATTATTATTTAATTATTACTGTAGGTGGAATTCATGATACTCTCCCATAACGCAATGTTTAAAACTACTGTCTGTCCTGAATGTTTATGGGTAAAAACGCTCCTGGGAGAGAGACATCCCCGGCAGGTACGCATCTAGCTGAGCTGTTCCTTAGTCCTTCCTGTCTGACAGATTCCGCTTCCTGCTGCTCCCAGCCCATCCTGCTCTCCTGGTCGATGGGAGGGTGTAGCACTAGGGGGATCAGGACACAGCTATTTTCTTTGGATGTGTGATCCTGTGGGAATCAGACCACGAGACTAATGAATGAGCCACAACTTACTACCCCACCAATTTCACCCTTGAAACTAAAGGCTGAGCAGAGTTAAGAGAAAACTAACATTTTTATTCTTTTGTGTAAAAAATACTGGGAATCTAGTTCATATTTCATGGAAAACTGTTTCATTTCATCATATCAAATAAATTCTTGGTGCTTTCTTTTAAATACTTTATTGTTTGATTTAAAAAAGGTATTTGAAATTTGTCAGGAAAATCTGTTTGTCTAGAGTTGTCGTGTTTTATGGTATTCTTATGATAATATATCTAAATGAGCTGAATTATGAGTTGGAGGATTGAAAATTGTCCATACGTGCACACTGAGAAGTGACCTGGTTCTACTAAGCAGCTAAAATAGCCAGACCCTGTCTTCACTGAGCCTTTTCCATCCCCTCACTTCAGCCACTGCTAACAAGTCAGTGCTCAAACTTCAAAGAGTTGAGCATTCAAGTCCTGGTCTACAGTCAATGGCAGATTCTCCCTGAATTTCCTTCAGCAGGTCTGCTTCCTGATTCTCAAGGTGATCAGCAGTTGGTGCTAAATGACAGTGTCAAGAGGTGGCGAGTGGCCTGGTAACCAGGGAAGGTCAGACTACTGTAAAACTACAGAAAGGGATGGCAGCCAGCCAGAGAGAGGGCAAAGGAGTCCTATTATAAGATCATCCACCCCAAACCTTACCAATCCCCTGCTGTTAGCAAATATTTGTGAAATCACTTATAATGACTGACTTGCTACCGCATGTCTACCCACAAAGCTATGAATTACTGCTTAGGCAGCCAAGATCTATGTGGTGGATCTCCAAGTGACCTCCTTGCTGATGGGCTGGAGAATGTTGCAGGATGTCATGTAATGGAACTTCTGCTTTCATGAATTATACAGAAATCTACTTAAACAATCAAACAAAACATCAACCAAACAAAGAAAAAACAACCAAACATTTCCGAGGTTGCAAGATCAAGCACAAAAAGCCTAGGAAATACCAGAACTAAAGTTGTTTGTCTCTTTTTTGGATCTTTACTCTCAATTTCTTTTTTCCTCTTTTCCCTCTATCAATTTTTCTGGTTTATGTTGAATTTATAGCATATACAACTCTAAGAAGGTAGACCGGATTTTATTATGTGTTCAAAATGCTAGCGTTTTTCTTTCCTTCATTGTCTTTAGACAGCCAATCTTTTACATTTGTATTTTAGATTTTCCTTCCAGTTCCTTCTGTCAGGAATTAAATGTGTGGAAGTAACTCTAAACTGTCTTTTTTATATTTAGATTGGGCTCTCTTATAGACAATCAATTTGCTTCAGCACAGCCTGTGTCATCCCCATAAATCACATAGAGAAGGATAAAAGTAACCACTATGTTTTCTCTGTAGTTCCATTTATGAGGCTGTATTTGGGTCCCTGAAAAGTGTAGCCGGTTTCAAATATATCGTCCAGGTAAAGAGAGGATGTTGTCTCTATTTCTATCAAACTTTCTGTGAGTTGTTGTTTTCTCCTTTTCTCAGAGAAGGGTTTAGGGACATCTCACTTAACAGACATCCAAGGAAAATGCCAATCTATCTCTTCTATGCAAGACTCAAACCCTGTACTGCAGTTTGCTAAATAAGTATGTTATTACATGGAAATATTTTATTTTCTCTAAGATGTATTACTGGCACAACCATTCTGATTTGGGGGGTGATTTTGGGCTTCAGTAACAATTTCTGCATTTCTGTCTGGTTTAGCCATTCAAAATAAAGTAAATCAGATAGATAATTTGGTTTGTAGTCCCTCTGACTCGCCAAGAGGCTTCAGCATAATGGTGAGGTCCAAGTTCCTGTGTTTGGAGCACTGTATACTGCTGTGAGGCAACAAATAAAAATTTCAGACGCTCCTGGATTTCTGAATACTTAAAAGTGGCCTGTACACACCAAGTGAGCTGAATCAGCAGGACACAGCTGCTGAGTCTTAACTTGTTTGATAATTCCAGACTGAAGGTACGAGCAGTGATCTATAGAAGCGTTCAGAAGAAGCAGAGGATAGGAAAATTTTAATGCAAGTCTCTGTTAATAAACAAAAAGTTCAGTAGCCACAAGCCATCCTGAGCTGTGCCTAGATAGAGCAATGCAGAATGATAGAAATACCTCATAACACATTGGTAACGTTCCCACAACATAAAGAAAGACTCCTATCATATGGGATTTGCATATAGAAGCAAAAATTTCTGCTTAGGTTTAGGCTTTTGATTATTGAATGTTTTGCACTTAATTGCTATGAATTTTGAAGCCTTTATTTTGAAGCCTTTATTTCCAGTCAAGGTTTTAAAATATTTTCTCTTGAGAATATAAGCTCCTATTGTTTTCAAAGACAATCACTTTTTGCAATATCTGGAAAATTATATTCATACACAAATAAGCCAGAAATATACTCTGCAGTACCAGAGCCGGAAAAGCATCTTTTGTGCTCTCATGAATGTGGACACTTAGTTTATTTGAGTCTGATCTTATGAATCCAACCACCTTTTAGAGCAATGTTGTGAACTTTAAGCTCTCACTTAAATAATAAAATAGGCTTTAAAAAAAAAAAAAAAAGAGGGAAAGGCGATCTGTTGATAAGTCCCTAACTGTAGCACATTTGCAGGCATTTTCTGCTAGCTCCATTTAAAGGTTAGCTACCCAGCCATTTACTGTACAACAATTAGTTCTGCAGATACAGCTTAAGATGTGCAAGATATTCTGCACTTGCTAGCACCAGCATACAGGAGTGGAAAATCGGGACACATCTTTTTGTTCATCTTTCTGTTACAAGTGATAGAAGGGAACTGGAGTGGGGTTTGGCAGGCTGCTGTGAATATGACCACACACTTGAAATTTGTAGCTAAGTCATGTTTCTTAATTCTCTAAACCATGGCACCAGTTTTATCTCACTGTAGCTTACCAACACTATTACATGTTATTATTATGATGCTTTTACCAAGGAAATATCAATATATGTTCTATGATATTCTATGTTTAGATCATTTGGCCACAACTTTTCAATTCCTTTAGGTTTTATAAGCTTAATTTCCATCTCATAGCTACCAGTGGAATTTACTAGGGAAAAATGAGGCCTTTCTTTCTAAAAATACTTTTAATTTTCTTTCTATGGCAGTTACAAATAATCTTGCTTGCAGAGACTATACCCTATCTGATTCTGATCTGTTGTCACACAACTGCAAGTTCATGTCTTTAATAAGATAAAATAAATATAAATGAGAAAAACTCACTTCTCTGGGAATCAGAGTCATTTTGAGAAGAAAGTTAATTGTAAAATATTAAATGAGAAGATAACCCTTTATGATTATGTAGTTTGTTGGTTTGGGTTTTTTTTTTAAAAAAGTCAAGTTTACTTTATTGTTTCTGAAAAGTCCTTTTTGATGGACTGCCCAGAAGAAGGAACCATCTTGTGTCTCTCATTTCAAGGCTCATTCTGCACATCTCAGTTCCTTTCTTGAGAGTGTTATGTTCTTCTACATTCTCTTTTACCAATTTTGAAAAACCTTATTTCTTTCATGGTGAAATCTTCCTCATTGGCTGGTTTTAGATACCACACAATTCTTTAAGCAAACTATAAAAAAAGAAGTCAGCAAAAAATTTTAACCTTTCACAGGCTTTATTCCATACCAAGCTTAAAAAATGAAGACCATCATTCTGATGTTCATTGAACCATTCTACAGTATTTAATGAAGGAGGTACATCTCCCAATTCACTGTTATCTTAGGATTTGCTACACTGTGCTCCAGAACACTGAGCTAAGCCTTGAGCATTTCTGATGGGGTGTGGAAGTTTGGAGCACTACGGGAACAGGAACCACAGGAACCTCTGACATTAGGAGCTGGTGTCACACTCTCATCATTGTCACACATTTCTGCCTACCCTAAGTTCAACTTACAAATGGTTTCATAATGATATAATTGAGTATGAATGGAAAGTAAAAAGCACCTACCATCAGCTATGAAAATGTCATAGTCTGATTCAAAACCAATTAGTTAAATGAATTGGCCATTCATTGGCCACCCTCAAAAAATCATGTATTGTCAGGGACTGAAACAACTGCATTTTGACATGTAACTTATTAGCATTACAGAAAAAGACGGACTTTGATATCTTCAAGATCACTAGAGTTCTGAAACTGAATCAAGTAGAAATTAAAATATATTGAACAGCATTTGGGGGTTGAACTTTTCAGTCATGGCGCTGAAATGTCTGCTTGCTCTTTGTAGTGGCTATTTTGCAACTTTTTGAAATTGAATCTGTATTACATTGCTTTAAGTATCTTTTTTTTTTTTTCACATAAATCAAGAAAAGTAATCTAAAAGGAGCTTTTATTTTAATTTTTCATGTTAATTTTTTCTTCAATTTTGGGAGCTTTAACAAAAATTAATTCAAGGAAATAATTAAAGGTTTGGGTTTTTCTCCTAGAAGGCACCATTGATAGAAATTTGTTTCTGTGTTAAAATATTTTCTGTAAATTGATAGAATCTTTGTCTTTATAACAGATTGGAACATGTTTCCATTCTTCCAGTTAATATGTACTGCATTGAGTGTGAGTTTATGGCAATCTGGTTTTTATTATCAAGGCGATAAGATAAAATGGAGCAGTAGATATTAATGTCTTCAATACAAGTTCTTCCCAGGTGAAAGGCTACCTCTCCATTTTTACCCCATTTTCAGTTTCTCTCAATTCTCATGACTTTTCAGACATTCAGGCAGGCAGTACTTCTGTAGTCTGTCTTTGCTCTCACTTCTTCTCATCTTAACAACTCTGAGTTTGTTTCTCAAGGACTTGCTCCTAAAATTCCTTTAACAGTCTTCCCTTGGCCTTCAAAGTTTTTTTAACGTACTCTGCTTTGTCAATAAGTTGGATATTTGGGTTTCTTCTCCAAGTTCATGTTGTGAGGGGACTAGCAGAACATGAGTTAACAACTGAGATATCATATTAGCAAATTCCATGAGTTCCACCAGAAAGTGACTCCGTTCTTTCCACTTTCAGGGCACCCAATTGTGTTATCGACCATCTTGCTCTCCCCTGTACTTTCCCACTGCTCCATATTTTTGACATGGATATGCCTAATTCCAGCAATGTGTTCCTGCCCTAGGAAGGAGTACAAGCCTATGGCCTGGTCTCAGGACCACTGTTGGGTGTTATCAGAGCAACTGCTTACACTCAGCAGTGAGACAGCAGCTCAGCGTCCAGGTCTCCTTACTGCCACATGGGAGTTTGAACCACTGAGCTGCAAAACCATGCTTCCCTTCACCCTTTTCTCTCCCCTCTTCAAAAAAATCCTTAATTTATTTTACAATTTGGTGAAGAATCAAGAAAAGGCATAGACTCTCTTCTTCCTTATTCCAGGCTTAGAGAGCCTGGAGTCTGGGGACTGGCACATTCCCATGAATTGAAACTCCTGTTACTTCAGATAGGCCTGGAATTAAAGTCTCCCCTGCCCTTGCATTAAAGAGAAGTAGAACTCCCCCAAAGAAAAGAGACTCATGCAAACTGAAGCTGGATCACTTTACAAAAGGATGATACAAGTGCTTGCAACTTGAAGTATTTGTTTTGTATCATAGATTTCCAGTGGTTAAATTAGGTGCCATAATGATTACTGATCTGGCTGCTTAATCTGAGTTGGAAGCACCATCATCTCTCCACATTGTTGCTTCTTCACTTCACTGGGGGTTGTGGATTCCAGTGCAGAACTTCTAAAAATGAGAGCTTGTTATTTCGGCATCAGAACATTTCAGTCCCTTTATCCAAAAGCCTTCACTTAATTTGAAACATTTTTTTCACCATTTATATAATTTTATACTATACTATAACCAGGAATATTATTTCTTGATTTTCCAATCCTCAGTTAAATCTTTGTCCTCAAATATCTCTGAATTAAAAAGAATAATGCAATAATGTAAACACCTGATGGATTAAAGCAAATATATGTAGTCATTATTACTGTTTTTTACAGGCTGAGGATGTGAAGAGTGTTCCATAAGAAATGTTCCTTGTTTAACTATTTCTTAGTTCTGAATTGTATTTGGAAATAATGCCTTAGCAAGAGATGTAAGGTAATTGTACTCTTCACGGTGTGCATGTTAGTAGTCGACATTTAAAGAATACTAATGGACATAGCAAATTTTATGCAGTCTATTATCTTGCTTTGGAATATTTGATTCCCATACTCTGCCAGATCCTAGGAATTACGTGAGGCAAATTATTAGGGTAGTGGTCCTGCCTGGCCTCCTATTTCTCACTACTATTTAATCCTGGATTAAACACTATTAGCTCTTGCAGTCAACAGGTCCATAATCTTGTCGGGGGAGACTGTTCTGGCCACTAAGTTAATTATGGAAGGTCTGTATCTTTTCCTTTGCTTTTCTTTTCTGAAGCATTAGTCAGGATGAGGAGCTTCCTCACGTTTATTGGTACCTTTCCAGGTTGAAGAAGGAGATAATCCCTAAAGAACTGGGTGCCAGGCACTAAAAGTGGAGTCTTATGTTTTTTCACTGATTTATTGCTGTTGTGATCTTTCATTACATTCACTCTTGTTTTAAAGGGGTGGTGATTGAAGCACGGAAATGCCTCACTGTGGGTTTGGCAATGTTGTCATGTACTTAAGACTCAAAGAACTACGCTGTTTGGATATGGATTGTGTCAACATTCGAAAGTGGTTAGACATGACATCTTTAAAGTACTATAGCCATCTAGAATTGTTCATTGTACAGTTTGTATTCTGACGGGGCAGTAAAGGCAGAATTTCTCTGTAAGTAGAGGCTTAACTCTGCTTGTCGTTTTTTTGCTCAGGCTTTGGCTAGCAGACAATCTAATTTGACTAAATGTATATAAAGTGATCTGAAAAAATAATTGTCCTTTCAAAAACATGATAAAGGCTTCGGTGGCTGCCTATTTCTGCTGCCAAGGACTAATTATATTCTTTAAAAGGTACTGACTAAAGCTGCAGTTCTGGGTTCCTTATGGAGATAAAAATTTTGGTGACATTAGTGAGAGCAGTGCCTGTGTGAGGAGTGTGGATTTAGACACTTGAATTTTGTACAAATAGAATGGAAATGGTGACAATTTTGAGACCTTCAGGCTTGTTTTTGAGTAACAGATCTTAGTCTCAGAAATGTCTCTGAGAGTTTTGCAATTAACTTATAAAATGTCAATGTTTTGACGACAGTTACCAAATGCGGATTAATGGCACCATGGTTTGACTGCATTTTTAAGTGTGGGCCTAATGGCATAGACCACAGTAACACTAAGAAAGTAAATGGATGTCTAATTACAAATTACCTCAGAATGATTGACTAATAGCTGGACAGATATTCAGCTGACATAAATTAATTTATGAGTGCAAAACGAATCTAATCCTAGCATGATTGGATGCACAGAAAGGTTCTCTTATTTAAGTGTATTCAAATTACATTTGTCACAACGTTTTGAACAATTCCTACTGCAAAAGCAGAAACATTTGGGCGGCCCTGCTCTGGGCACCTCTCACGTAATGATATTAAGGAGCAGTGCAGTGTCTGATAGAAGGCACATCTTTCTTGATCCTGCTGATCTCCTCTCATGTAATCAGCCTTATGAATTTAGAAGGATTATCCTGCAGTCTCCCCATGTGGTGATAAGATGCGGTAAGTCACATGCTTCTTGTCAGAACAGCAGCCATTGAAGAAAGCATCTTAGTGGTCAGTTAAAAATCAACTGATCAGTTTTCTCAAAGTAATCATTCTTCTGTTTGCTCCTGTTTTTCCTACTTACGTCTGGGGTAGTTTACTATATATCAGAATGTTCTTTTAACAGAGAGATATACATATTTTCATTTGTTTCTGAGCTTTAAAATCAATCCTTTCTTTCTATCTGCCAACTTTTAACAAGGTAAAATACATTGCTTTTTGTTTACCTCCTGGAAAACATAGATGATTGCTGTATATAAAGATTTTTATTATTTACATTGAGTTTAGGACACTGAAGTTGTTTCAGTCTTTAAATGGCCTGGAATTTTAAACTGACTGTACAGGAAATACTGTGAAACCAGACTGTCATCTTGTGTAATTATCTTAGCACCATTTGATTATGCTGAGCTTTTCCACGTAACACTAAAAAACAATGAAGATGCCAGCATTTGATAATAAAAGGTTAACTATTTTTAAAGAAATCCACAACAATCAAAGCACATTTTTGTTTCCCCATGTATTTCAGAGCAGTTTCTAAAGCAGTGTAATAACTCTTATCAGCACCATAGCTATACAAGGTGATTGTGTGCAAATTCAACAGGGACTTTGAAAATATCAGAGCAGCTCTGATTCATTAACCTTCTTCTATAGATGATTCTGAACAAAAACCCTGGATCTGGACATACTCAAAACTTGAAACCATTTTAAATTTGAAGACAGACTTGACATCATCTGCGTCTGGCTTTATTCACCTACTTGTAAGGCAGCGTCCTCATTACAAAAGCTGCAAATTAATTGCATTCATATGTATGGAAGCAAAGAATGATAAGGGAGAACACTTGCAAGCCCCATTGGAAAACAGGATAGGAGCCTGCCTTGTTCAACGAAACACGAGTACTCATTGATCTCTATAATAATCTAATATTCTCCTTCCTTGTTATAGTAAATTATATTGCAACTATTGTGCTAGGATACTGAAAATACCTCACTAGGCTACATGATGTGGTTCTACTGGATTTTAAGCAAGCGCTGCTGCTGCTTTTCTCATGCCTTTGGTCTAGGCTTCGGTCTCTGGGACGTTTTTGAAGAATCACTGTGCAGGAAGCTGAGTAAACAAATGCAGAGAAACCTATTCCCCAGGAGAAGTCACTTACCTTTTTCACATCAGGTATATTAAAAAACTTCTTGCTATGAGCAACCCATCCCGCTATCCCAATGTCCAGAGGAAAAACAGTCTCATTGTCTGGTTTCACCAAATTCTCCTCAAAGCTGGAGGTTGGAGTGACATCAAGAAGCCTGGTAGCTACCTCTGGAATACCATTTCGGGAACGACAAATAAACATACTACATCGATCAGCTGCCAGCAGCTGTGACAGCCTCTGCAGGGTCTTGTGCACTATCTTTTCCATAGTGCCCCCTTCATCCTGGATTTCTGTTACCAGCTCAAAAAGTATGTTACACTCCTCCAGACGGGACATGTCTTTGAAGCTGACTCCATCCTTCACATCTCCAGGGCTCACATTAAAGATACTTCCGAGCACTTCTGCCCTCATTTTTCGGTCAAAATACTCCTTGGCAAACTGGGGGTTGTTCTCCAGGTATTTTTCAACGGCATCTTTGTTTACCTCGCCCATGTTTGCTGGATTGTTCTTAGGATTTCTTTTAGAACTTCATCACCATCAAAGCAGAAGTGGTAGCAAGAAGTCCTAACTTGATACTAGTAAGAAAACGGTACTTTGTACATATTGTATAGCTCACAGGCATAGTACATTCACCTTCCTCTATCGCTTCCAAGCCTTCTGAAACTCTTGAGGTATGACAGAAGGCACTGGCTTAGCATCTTCTTAGTGTGAGATCTTGGAGACTGCTAATTAAAGAGATGTCAGGACACTAAACCCTTGAGCATTCTTAGCTCATAAATCCTAAAGGAATCATTTTAGCATTTTAAACTAACCAATTAATTCTTAGACCTTATGAAATTGTCCAATGTGTAGATATGTATACCTATACGTTACCTCCTTCATTCACAGTTTATATATTGTACTATGCGCACAAAAATTTCCACTGAAGCTTAGTATCAGGTGTTCCACTCAGATACTTAGCCCACATTATACACGTGCTCTGATGTACACACGTGTATTTGTGAGAGGTACTTAAGGGGAGGAAAACAGAATGTTACAGAGAAAATTTTTAAATAGCAGAATTTTATTTTTCCTTGAAATAGTCAGGAGATGATTGAAACTGGATTACTAAAAGTAAATAATTATGAAGCTATACACAGATAAAATGGGTGAAATTCAAAAGATCTTACAAAAGTCTGACCTTGCTCAGGTGATTTACCAAGGAGAAGACAGAGTAAAAGAATTAGAATGTCAACACAGCCAAGTATAACTTAGATTTATTCCATAAGCTTAAATAGCCACACAGAGCCCTGCGAGTAAAGTAGTTACTTCTATTCCTTCTTCAGAAAGAGTGGAGATCTCTGCTCTCTCAAATAGCAGAAGAGTGGTAATAACTAACAGATAGTGGGCAAAGAGGGAATCTTGAGTCTGGTTGCAGCTTTATAACGTATTTGAAGTTTCCTACCATCAGAAGTTCAGCATTACTGATAGGAATGGAAAAGCAATGATGAAAACTGTGTTGAATTTTAGGAGCAAACACCCCAGGGCTATGTGAGTGAGAAGCCTGAGTCTGAGTGCCAAATATGACAACAAATGATCTGTGTTCAATGAAACGGATCTGAATTTCAGCACAGGAGGGCTGCAATACAATTCATCTTATTTCTATTTGTGGTGTCCACATTGATCAGAAGCAGAAAGAGTTTCTTGCTATAAGGAAAATAGACCATATACCCATAGGCAGTTCTTAATTTGAAGAGAGTAATTGTCAAAGTACAACTTTATCTGTCTGCCAGAGGCCACAGTGTGTCAACATCCATTTTTATCAACAGATCTAAAAGAATCAACATGGGCAACTGACACTGATCCTCTCATGCAGAAAGAACACGTCAGTGATTGGTGTGTAATGGCAACTAACTCAGCACATTAGTTTTCCCTCTAACTGTGATATGAAGATGATTTTCCCAGACTGCAGTTGCCCTAAAGATTTTAAAATGCATATGAAAATCAGTATCTCTGGCTGGGTTACTTACCACTAGCAGCCTGGGGGGCAGCAGAGGACCCTCACTGCTGAGCGTGTCAGGTTGCAGCCTATCTGTACAGATGTGAGTGGTGACACTAACTTTGTAGCAGGACTGTGCAACTCCAGCACAGCCAGATGTTCTCACTATTGCACATATGTACAGTTCACAAGAAAACAGCAGAAGAAATGCACATATGTCTCAGACTTTGAATAGTTTCATGTTCTAATTGATGTACACAAAGGCAACAGAGACTTGAAATGAATTTTATGTGCATTTACACAGAGTTAAATTATTTCTCTTCACCTGTCATATTGAAAAAGACCAGGCACACATGATAATAAAATTATTCGCTTACAAAAATGTTAACCGCCCAGTCTCCCTGCCCCCAAAGGAACCAATGTAACTTGGGCAGGCTGCCTGTCTTCACTTACTCTCCCTCCAGAGAGTGACAGGCTGCTCTATTTCGTAGAGTTAATGTATTCACGATATAAAGAATATATAAAGATTAGAATGTAGTTTGGTACATTAACGTAGCTTACATTGACGGAAGTCCATATTTTAGAGTTAGAAAAGCAAAGTGTATTGGTATTGATTCTTTTTTTGGTGTTCTCATATTAGTATTTCAATGACTTTTGTAAACGTTTTGGAGCACTAGCATTGTAATGAATTTTAAAGTTTCTGTGCTGTAATAAGACATCTGTTTTCTATTCTATCTCACAGAATCACAGAATCACACAGAATCACAGAATGTTAGGAGCTGGAAGGGCCCTCGAAAGATCACCAAGTCCAACCCCGCTGCCAGAGCAGGATCACCTAGAGCAGGTCACACAGGAACGCGCCCAGGTGGGTTTTTGAATGTCTCCAGAGAAGGAGACTCCACAACCTCTCAGGGCAGCCTGTTCCAGTGCGCCGTCACCCTCACTATGAAAAAGTGTTTCCTTATATTTACATGGAACCTCCTATGCTCGAGTTTGCACCCATTATTCTCCTCTACTCTCCTTATTTTCTACACTATTGAACATTTTATCTTTAGTAATAATACTAAATCACATTTGTATGTAAGTTTATTACAAGAAACTATACCAAAAAATTATTTCACATTTGTGGCACTTTCAAATAGGATTTTGCTATCATCTTTCCTAACAAGTTTTTAATCAGATCATCTATTAAGAAAATACATTTTAATGTAGAAATGTGTGCATGGAGGTTTAACATTGGAAACTAACCTCAGACAGTCATTTTCACTGCACTTTGAAAGGCAAAAATATTGTGTGATTGACTTTGATTCTCGATACATAGCAGGGTGATATATTTTTCAAATTGTTTTAATTTCAGAGAATATCAGAAATAAGCATCCTTTGTGATTTTAATACATATGACGTATTTGCCTTTGACGTTCGTAGTTACTACAGAAATCAAACTATTTATGGAGTAGTTCTTAGTAGTAGACCATTCCTGAGCCCTTGTGATACATGTAAACTCCTAAGAAGGATAACTGACAGACGTGGTTATTTAAATAGATTCAGGCAGCACATAAATGTCAAGGGTATTCATAAGATTTCCCAGTTCAACTCAGTGTTTGTATCTGAGCGTCTCTGTCCATCTTGTCAGAAGTTAATGTGTAGTTCATTCAGTCACAGTTTTCTGAAGAAACACAGATTAAATATGTTTATTTCAATTGCATGGATTTTGATATATATAATTTTGTGGCTATTCTCTGCACATCAGAGATTCATACGTGTAATCCAAGAAATTAATATTCAGAAATATTGATTATTTTTTTCTAAAATATTAGGTTATGAGAATCGATTCTGTAGGTGTTTGAGACAGGTACTAAGTGCCCCCGACATAACCAGGTTTTTTGGCACTGAAATGTTTTGGTGTCACTGATCTGGAATATTTTGGGGACCTTTATAAACAACCTCAACTTTTATGTTTCTTTTAAAAAAATTTCTGTCCATTTTCTTACAAAAGCAATCTTTAAAATGTAAGCATTGGAGATAGCAAGTTAGCTGCTTTTTCCATACAGCTGCAAATGTTCATGTCTGTGCCTTTCATCATTCATAGTTTAAGGCTCTCCTCGTCAAACTTTGCATCTTTGTTTCATGTCGTTTCCATTTTAGTAAAAAAAATAGAAACAACATTCTAATGCAGGATCACAGGCTTCAGAAAGGTTTGTTAGACAGAATAAAGGTATCATTTTAAAATAAGCTTGTTTAAATAAAGAGTGCAATGTAAATTTACTCCTTAAGCAGAATGTGGTGTTATTAAATTACAAAACCAGGTAGCACACAGGCTGGCAGGGTGCAAAAGCCAATCTATTCAATTCCATTCTGTCCTTGACCTCTGTTCTCAAACTACCACCAAGGGGGACAGCTGTGATGGTGACAGTCTACGTAGTTGTCCCTTACAAAGTACACGGAGCTCCTTGGCTCAGCTCATGATGGTTTTTGTCACTTTTTAATACGAGTCTGGTTCCATGTGGTGCTGGCTACACTTGAATCCACTGCTCTGTGCACACAGCAGTCCTTCATCCCCCTGAAAAATCTACTTTAACAATTTAATGGATACTCAGGTTTGTGATTGGCACTCTGTAAATAAATAACTGCAAGAATACAGAAAAAAGACTTTTAATCAGTGTGCAGTCTGGCTGGAAATGGGTGCTCCGTTTCGCATTATCAGTTCATTGAGTCAACTTTCTCCTAAGAGCTAGGCTTATTCTTCTGACAACAAAATTCCAGTTCTTTTACTATTTAAAGCTTCAATGGTGCATTGTTAAAATGTTTTAAATAGTAATTTGACTTGCTTTCCTTCATTTTTATTATGATGTCGTAAATTAAACTAAAATAACTTCTACAATGAAAGCTTTTTTCTGTCATTTCCTTTGAAAATCTGAGCTTTTCTATGTATTTTGTGTTGCTATTCCTAAAGGGAAACATTGCAGAATTTTACAGGCTATCGATGTAAAAAGTATTTCAATCACAGAATCACTGCCAAAAGTGAACCTTTTTTCTCAGCTTCTTGGCAAAATTCTAAGGTCGAAGACTTCTTCCCCTTCAATTAAATTTGATTCCAAGAAATATATATTGACTTTTAAAAAGCTTTCAGTAATACTCTAGTATTTCTGTAATATATGCTGCCAGCTTCAAACATTGGAATGGGAAGTTATACATGACATTTACCAAGCTTGGTATCGAACTTAGCACAAGTTTTGTAAACACATGCTTTACATTAGAGGTTGTTTATGTGCTTTTGTGTTACCAATATTTTGATAATTCTTTTAATTTTAATTGTCTGAGCTTTCCCAGAACACAGCAATCATTTGATGCCATGACGTTGATATGTGCACATTGCTCTCAGAACCATTTGAAATCCTGCCCAAATTATGTTCTTTTCTGTTTGCATGAGAAGTACTAACTTGCAAGGGGCATATCCAGGTTCCAGAGATCTGTAATGAGGATCATTTCACAGACTCACAGAATTGCTGTGGTTGGAAAGGACCTTTAAGATCATCGAGTCTAACTGTTATTTAACTCTACTGGGGCCAACTACTACACCATATCCTTAAGCACCATATCTAGACAGCTTTTAAATACATCCAGGGATGGCGATTCAACCACCTCCCTGGGCAGCCTGTTCCAGTAACCTAATAACCCTTTTGGTAGAGAGGTTTTTCCTAATGTCCAACCTAAACCTCCCTGGGCGTAACTTGTTGCCATTTCCCCTTGTCCTGTCAGTTGTGAGAAGAGACCAACACCCACCTTTCTACAACTTCTTTTCAGGTAGTTGTAGAGAGCAGTAAGTTCTCCTTTTCTTCAGACTAAACAAGCCCATTTTCCCATAAATTTCCTGATGTCATTTCTCAACTGAACCCACAGCCCAAGTCAATTCAAATGATAATTGACCAGTTTGCCAGCAACCTTCCATCCCTCTTCCAACAGACTCCTAATCTGAAAATAGAGGAGACTTTTTACCTAAAAAGCTTATCTCATTGAACCAAAGCACTTTAGCTGTAACTGTGAAAGGACCTCATTAATGTAAACTGAGTCTCAGATAGGCAGTTGGAAGCATGGCTAAACCAGAAGAGCCAAACCTTTACTGTGTGTCTTGCCCAGCTCCTCTCCTGCACTTCTTGGAATCTGACTTGCGTGTGACTTCACTGTAACTGTGCTCCCGCAAATCCACAACGACAACAGTTCAAAAAAAGAGATTTCTCAGGCATTACGTAGAGTTTGTAGAGATCCCGGACTTCAGGAGCTGAATGAATTGCAAGTTATAATTACTACGTCTCTGCCAGGCAACTCCACCAGAGTTCCCAAACATTGCAGAAATCAGTAGAGGCAGTAGAGGCAGACAGTTAAAGAACTGCTAATACAAAATTACATGTTTCATATTTATTTTTGTTTATGACCTCAGATTCATTTAAGAGACTGGGATGGCTCTTGCATATATTTAGAACTGATCTCATTGAAAATTATTAACAGAAGTAAATTTTTGTTTCGGTGAAACCTGGTTTGGTGTCCTGTCTGTAAAACTTCTGAGGACAACATGCAATAAGTATAACAGGACTACTGACCTACATTTTCAGAGATGGTCAAGTCTTATCAGGTTTTGATTCATTCAGATGAGTGACTGTAGACTCCTTTGGAAATCTCTGTCATAGAATTTACATGGATAAATATGTTATTGACAAAATTTTATAGAGATAGATTTGTTGCTGGAAGAACCTCACTGGAGATATAAAATAGCATACAGGTTTTTCTAAGAGGACAAACTTAAGAGACATAATATTTCATGAATTGGCAGAAAATAAAGAAATATTCGTTTTCTTCGATATTAAAGAAAGTAATAGATTTAAAGCTTATGACTTAAAACATAATCCCTCTTCTTACTATCAGTCATGTGAGACATTGAACAAAGAAAATCCATGTTGATTTTGATCTTGTATGATGAATTCATATATTAAGACTAGTGCAAGTTTTGTAGAAGTTCTGCAAAAACGCACAAATATATATATAACTGGTATCACTAAAAGCCACCAGAAGGCTATAGGCTGTTGTTTCTCTTTAGTCTCTGTGGGAATTAGCAAACTTCAAAATCTCAGTTTAAAAATGAAAATGTTGGCTCATTGAAAGAGTACTGTTGGAAGTTTCAGGACAATTAATATGCATCATCCTTTCTGGTTACTTGTGTTAAGTATGTTCTTTACTCCAAGTGGAAACTTAATAATAAATATAATGAAATTTTTAGTGTCTGATGTTATCCAGGAAATCAGCAGCTTCAGAGCAGGCTTGGAACAGCCCTGAGCACTTGATGTTTGAGAAAGTGAAAAAAGTAGATACTCCTTATGCAAAAAAATCTGGCACAAAGAAAAGGAAGATAAATCTAACAGACTGTGTCACTGCTTGCATTACATATGAAAAACATTGTAAAGGGCAGGAACAGTAAAAAGTTTAATAATTTTTTTGAATATATGAAAGTAAATTTCTATGAAAGGCCATGCTGAATAATTTAGCTCTGTACATCAGCTACTAGAAGTACTTTTTAATACTACGTTGGTATCTCTATATTTCAATTATATTTTTTGCTTACTTCTTGAAGTAATGAACACAGACCTCTTAACTAACAGGCTTCTGCCTTTATTCTTTCAAAATTGGAAGTTGAAAAAAAGTAGGTGAATTGGTTCTCTTGGTAACAATCATTCCTACCCTGCTCTGGTTACAAGTCTAGAAAATTATTAACAGATTTTCTCTAATGCTTCCTAAAGATGTTGAAACTATAGGACAAATATTGACTGAGAGGCAACAAAACTTGCCTGGACAGGAGAAAATAATGGTTTATGTAACTGAAAACAGTTTGCCAAAAACAGAATAGAAGTTCTGGAACTCTGATTTAAAATTAATGTCAGAAGGGCCAGATGTGATGTGTACATGCACTTGAGTAGTTGCAGGCTACACATACATCCTACCTGCTTTGCAGTACCGCACAGAAGTGCTCTTTTTCCTTCCTGGAGATTTGCAGGGCCCCAGATCCTGTCCCTGGGAGCTGATCATGAGACAGTCCAGCACCTGAGCCAGCCTTTGGAAAGCAAGAGGGAATAGTTATGAGGATCTGAAGAGGTTCTGGCATGACTAGGCTTTCAGAAACTGTAGCAGAAACTTGCAAGTATGTTTGCTGCTGTTTATCAGGGGAAGAGAGGAAAGGAATTTGGGGAGGAGGTGGCGGAAACAAGACTGCACCTTGTAACTGGGTTGAGCACATTGGGTAAGAAGGACTTTGGACTGCAGTGTGTAAAATCACAGGGGAGGTGGAGGCAGCTGACTCTCCATCATGCAAGATGGGGTGCCTCTCTTTTCCTTTGTTCTCCACACACATATGCACACTCTTTCCCCCAGGTGTGAGCTCTGCCATTGGGTTAGGAAAACCACAGAGAGGCATTTGCTCCTAGTGCCTGCTTGGATGCGGGTCAGGGTCAAAGATCACCTGAGCCCACGGGTGTTACGCAAGAGGCTGTTATGAAGGGGCTCCAGCCTGCAGCGTGTATCAACCCACCTCCCTGCTCCCCCTCTGATGCTGGCTTTGGACCTCAGAGGGTTGCGAAAGCCCCAGGACTACATAAAGCATTCCCTGTCAGATTGCTCTGCCGCTGCCACCAACACTTGGGCTTTCAGGAGGCTACAGGAACCGGTACTGTGTGTAAGGGGCCCTGCTGTGGTGGGCTGGGGACAACTGGGTGCCTTCCCTGCACATGCAATCAGGGAAAGCTGCGCTGTGCGCTGCGGACCTGTCAGTGCAGCCTTCCTACCTTCCTTGCTTGTGTGAAAGATCCTATTTCTGATGCTCTTCTCTGTCTGTTTGCTGTTGCTGCAGAGACAGGATGGCCCACGCAAAGAGAGCGCTGCCCTGGCTGCTGCTGCTGGCACTAGCCTTGCTGGGCAGCAGCATGGCAGAGCGGGACTGTCGAGTAAGCAGCTTCAAAGTCAAGGAGAACTTCGACAAGACCAGGGTAAATCTTCTTTCCCTCCTGGATCTGTGATTTCTTGCCTAGCTCCTTTTCCCAGGCTACAGAATCTGGGATTCAGTAGCACCAGTGTGTTCCCATTTTCACTCAGTATCACAGAGCGCAATACTGAGACACGGCAGAAGTGTGTGATGTTGCCCATACCTCCACAGATGCTGGATCCTGGTGCATCTGATAAAAAAATGCTGCAGAAACTGAGGTTAACTGACTGGTCTTCAAACTGTTTGGTCTAAACAAAAGGAGTGTAGTAACTTGACTGTTTCTATGAAAAATGAATACTCTGTTGTTTTCAGACATCATTGTAAGGAAAAAATATTACTACACAGATCTGTCAAGATCTGCCAGTTCTTATCCTCTTCCTACCAGGTTTTGTATTCTAAATACTGGAGAATTGCAGATACAAATAAGATACCAAAAAAATGGCAATTCTTTCACAAACCCTGGCTGTACTAGAACATATTGGTGGGTTTATGCCGTTGGAACAGCTAGATTTGTTTCTTAGGTACAACTTTGAGGCATGATGTCAAAGATTTGTGTGTCTTCCCCTCTGCTGTCTCCCCTAGTATGCAATGTCTGTCAGGTTTGCCTTGCTTCTAGGTCTCACTGCAGCTTTTCTTATTTCCTTGCAGTACAGTGGCACCTGGTATGCCATGGCAAAAAAAGATCCTGAGGGGTTGTTTCTGCAGGACAACGTGGTAGCCCAGTTCACTGTAGGTGAGAACGGACAAATGACTGCCACTGCAAAGGGCAGAGTCAGACTCTTCAAGTAAGTTGTCTGCAAATCTTCCTCTTGTTCCATTTCACTGAGTTTGTGCTTCACTTACTTGTGCTCTAATCCCTGTGCTAGTCACACGGTCACACTGAATCTGTGCTGTTAGGATTGAATGTGATGTTTCCTTTCTTTCTGGCTACAGTAACTGGGATGTCTGTGCTGACATGATTGGCTCTTTCACTGACACAGAGGATCCTGCCAAGTTCAAGATGAAGTACTGGGGTGTTGCCTCTTTTCTGCAGAAAGGAAGTGAGTACTTAGCTATGGAAGATAAAGAATTACTTGGGAGCCTAGTTATGTTGTATATCCATTCTGGGGAAGGAAAAAGTAGCGTTGGATTTCTTAAACACACTTAAAACATGTAATAACTATCATCTAGCAAAGCCTTAATGTGAACAAGATAATCACTGTTTTTCATGTGGCCAGCTGATTGACTTTCTTTCAACAAGTGAAGACCAGGCCTTTGTGTACCTTTGAATTTCTTTTGTTTGTTACCCAACAATATAAACAATGGTCACTGTATGGAAAAAAATGAAAGGCAGATGAAGTATTTTAAGTCTTTCATTCAGAATTCAGTTACTAGGTGATTCTGTTCTCTCTGAAAAGCCTGATGTCAGACTGGGCCAAGGAGGGAAGAGGATTTTGCAACTATCATTTTGCTTGGTCTTGTATCTTCAAATGTAGAGGTTTATCTATTTTAACAAACAAATATGATCTAATATATGTATTAATATTTTTCTGTCATCTGTCACACCCTATGCCAAATTAGTATATCAAAACAAGTAGGGATTCAGACACTTGCAGCTCAAGACATTCCCATGGATAGCTTCCAAGAGAAACAGGTGGAATTTGGAAGTGATTTGAGCTCCATTCTCTCCAAAGACGCAATTACAGAGAATGTGTTGGGTGCCAGTTGCTCTTGAATTGTTGCAGAATCTCACAGCATGCTGCTGAATCATGTTTTCATGGATGCTTCAGAGTTCTGGCTGAGCCTAGGCTTTACCTTTTTAAAAACTGTGGTCCTCACCCACAGGAGAGATGGGAAAGAGAACATACAGTGTTGTCTTCACCAGTGGAGGCATAGTGCAAGGGAAAATCTTTTGCTCCAGGAGAGGAAGTTGCAGAGATGATACTTTTTGCTTGAAAAGCCTACGTTCACTTCTGTTAACACAGGGTGTCTGTGTGACCAGACATTTATCAGATTGCCCAGCTAAATAGTTAAGAATTCTCTGAAATTGTAACTGTGTTTTAAGAAGACTGTTTTTGACAGAGCTTGTAGCAAATACATTTCTAACACACATGGAAACTGCATGATATTATTTTTCCTTTAAAATACAGTGTAAGTAACACGAATGGTAGGAAAATAGTTATGGTTTTGAGTAAACTGAAGCATGACTAGCACGACCAAGACCACATTTAGATTCTCTGTTTGTGGGTTTTTCTTAACTTTTTTGTGTTTGTTGCCATATTTTGTAATGATGTTCAGGCATGGATTTACAAGTCACTTACCAGCACTTCTTCACACTGTTCTTGTTCTGTGCCTATGTTAGAGGAGAAGCAGTGGTGCCAACCATTTCCTCTTGTCCCCATCACTGTCCCTGATAAACATGCTTATCTTCTTTAAAAAAAAAAAACAAAAACAAAAAAACCCAAACCAACAACAAATCTCTTCCCAAAACATGGAAATAAATACTGGGAACATGAATAAACTAAGAGCTAATCTGTTAACATTTATACCAATCTTCTTCTCTTTATGGAGTTATGGCAGCAATCTCTTCAGATTTACTAGACTTTACTTGTGCATTTAACACCTTTGCTTCTTTGCTATGGTTTCTTCCAGATGATGATCACTGGGTAGTGGACACAGATTATGATACGTATGCTCTCCATTACTCCTGCCGTCAACTAAACGAGGATGGTACTTGTGCTGATAGCTATTCCTTTGTGTTCTCCCGGGACCCCAAGGGATTGCCTCCAGAGGCACAGAAAATTGTCAGACAAAGGCAGATAGACCTCTGCTTGGACAGAAAATACAGAGTTATTGTTCATAATGGTAAGAACATTTTTTTTCTGAAGAGTTTTATATCAGAGTTTAATGACTAAAGCACTGGGAGTCTCTTGCTCATTAAATAGCAAATGCATGAAGTCTTTTACCTAGTGGCTGTAATATCGTCTTCTGAAAACTGAAGCCTTGTAGTTAGTAAGCTTCAGTAAGTTATGTAGTAAGTTACTTCCAACTTTTACTTCCCTTATCTGAAGGAGAACTAAGGTGTATAGCTTTTCATGTGGCATATCACATCAGCTAAAACAATTATTAGAGGAAGTTGTAAAACAAGTCAATGTAGTATGAGTAAACATAGTAAGGATAAACTTCATAGCTGCTGTAAAAAGAAATGGTGTCTCCTTAATCAGAACTCTGCCTTTCTCAACAAAACCATTGTTCAAGAGGATAGAATTTATTTTCGAAAATGTCTCTGAAAAATTCTTCATAAAAGGCTTTTAAGGAAAATCGGAATTCTTGGAAAGGATGCCTTATAGCAGACCCTTTCTCACAAGTCCTCAGGCAACCATTTACAAAGGGTAGTGGAAGAGGGACACGTCCCTTATACTGGAAGTATGACCCTATCTTTACCATCAGGGAAGGACACAGATTGGCTCACTTGTGCTCAAGTGTATTAGAAAAGGCCAAATGATAATTTATGCTACTTTAATCAATGATGTGTAAAAAAATATATCTATTGATAAAGGTTACACCCAGAGTGAGAAATAGTAAAGAATGAAGAAGACAGATTAGATTATTTAGGATAAACAAAAGAGCAATGTACTTGTCCCTACACCCACCATCCCGCTGCGTTCTGGAAGACATAATAGCTACAGCAGGCTTGACTGGTGAATCAGCTGAATGTGAACTCCCAATGTAATGTTGTGGCCAAAAGAATTAATGAGATTCTTGGATGCATGAACCAAGGATGCAAGCTATGCATTTATAGACTCCTACGAGGCGGTTGTCCTTGGCATAGGTCTGCTTGCTATCTCACAGTTGATGATAATCACAACTGGAAACAGTACCGAGTTCCAAAGAGGAGCAGAGAAAATGATTGAAAGTTTGTAAAATGTGTCCTCTAGTGAGTTGATCTTTTCTCATAAGAAAGAGGTTAAAGGCTGACCTGAGCAAAGTCTGTGCTTGTCCACACAAGCAACAGCAACTGAATAATAAAGGACTTGCAAACATAGGAATAATAAATTAAAATGGATGGAACTTTAAGCTGGATGCATTCAGAGCAGAAATAAATAGCCATTTGTTTAACTCCAAAGGTCGTTCACCTTTGGACCAGTTTACCAAGAGCTGTTGTGTGTTCTTCTTCACCAAAATCTGTAAATCAAGATTAAAGGCTTTTCTAAATGATATGTTAGAATAAACTGGGATTGACTGAAGGAACTTTTGTGCATTCTAAAGAAAGTCAGAACAGATGAGCATAGTCAGCTCTTGTGGCCCTATTACCTGTTCATCTGATCTATAAACAAAGAGTAATATATTGCCGTGTCATAAAGGAGGTATGCTGATAGCAGGGTGCCTGAAAGATCTGCTCAGGTGGGTGGTGTTTAGAATGCTTATTAGTGATCTGAAAAAAGTGCCTGACAACAATGACAATAAAAAAATTGTCTTGAAAGAAAACTTGGAGACAACATAAAAGACAGTTGAGATGTAAGGCAGTCAAGACTAAGAGATTTCATAAATGCAAATTAAATTGGCTTTTGTGAATGATATGTACGATTGCACAAATGGCAGGATAGAAAAGAAACAATGTTGTTAAATAAATTGATTATACTTTCTTGTTTTAAGTGCTGCATTCACTGCCCTTCAAATGAAGTATAGCAAGAATAAAACTTTCCAGTGATGAGAAAACAAAATAATGAGATGATTAGGGATGTTTTTGTATTAAATATAAGATCAAGTGAAGATACACGGCTGTTGTGCTGTGACTTTGAGAGCTGTGTGTTATGGTGGTTCCTTGCATTTCTGTCAAACCCAGAGAAACTATCCTACTGTAAAATCAAGATATTGAACTAGTCCAAGTACTGGTCTGATTCAGCATGGTGGAGTCTGTGTTTCTATACTTTCCAGACTACGTGAGGCTTGCAAGGCAATAATCTATTGCCAATCTAGTA
>VWZK01002665.1:333238-355945 GCA_013396935.1 Baryphthengus martii | reverse complement strand
ACAACTTTCTCAAATACCTCAGAACTTCTGTATAATAGAATTCTTGTGGGGGTTTTTTTTCATACAATATAGAACCGATAGTGCAATTTAATGCCTTTCAGCCTTAAATATTGTCTCCCTAGCCTTAATTTAGAAGTTGATCACGCTGCCTTTAGTTTGTTGCAGAAATATCAAATCCATCAAGTTGCACAAAGCACTGTGTTCTTTGCTATCCTGATTTATATTCAGATGTTAGGTGTTGAGTGAAGTGTCTGATAAGACTGTGTGAACTCCATACTATTTGTAGATGAAAAATATCCTGGATCCTTAATGCTGTTGCTTTTTATTGAGGATTATTCCAGTGTTTATCTTTATGAGCCCAGCACCAAAGGATAAATGAAACTTAAAGCCAGAAATTTGCATTTTCCTCTTACTGTAATCAGGACTTGTAATTGCCTTAGCGTTAGTTGATTCTGATTCCTCCAGTATCATTAAACCAAAGTTCCTTCACAGAAACTATGTTTGGGAACGAGAGGATGCTATTGAGCTAAAGTGAAAGAAAAGCATTTATTGAAAGTTCTATATCAGAAACTCTTACAAAATTTACTAAATTCCTTGTGTGTGGATTGGAAGCCTTGCTATTTCAGTTTTAATTCTGCTATTAAGAGCTACAGCATCAGTAGGGGAAAAAGCCCCAACTTCAGTTGTTTTGTCTGCGCTGACCTGCATTCTATTGTGGTCAAATTCTGACTGGCCTTAATAGATGCTGCAAGAATATCTTTGTGTCTGTTTCTAATTGTCCATAATCTGCCTATGTCTCGAAGCTAATTTTTTCCTCAAAGATTTTTCATTAGCTTTTTTTAATTAATACTGTACTCAAATTAAGTTCCCCCCAAAAAAACTAATAGGTGTACAAAATTCACCTTGGTGGGAAGGAGCAATCTAATATATCTCTTCTTTGTATACTGGCTCTTTAAGGCAAGAGAGAAGCTGAGGAAATTATGAGGATTTTGGTTATAACTTACATTGCATTTCTGATGGTATCTCCTTTCCAAATATGGATCAAGCTATGGTACACTTAGCTCAAGTTGTTTTATATTATACAGTGTGAGTGTGGATATCACAGTGGGACTACTTGTAAATACAATATGAAGTCATGTTAGTAGAGTTGAAAGCTGAATCTGTTCTTAACATTTGCTAGAAGCAAAAATTGTGAATTAAAGAGTGGTACATTCCTTCAGCTAATTTACTATTGCCATTGAATGTTCTGGAGGTCAGGAGATTCTTACTTTGTTGAAAGACATTCCTATATTACTAATTTTTAACAGGAAAATAATTTTGTTTAAGTAAATAAATAATTTATCACTGATCTATCCAGCACCTTGTTTGCCAAAGTATTAAAATGCTCAGGACAGGCATAACAAATTGGACGAATTTCTGTTTTGTACTTTGTTGAAAATTCTTTAGAATTATAAACTGCAGAGTAAGGTATTTGCATTATCATGACAAGCAGCAGACTGTCATGGACAGTCAAGACTCAGGAGCATTTCAACGAAATTAGATATGTGTGCATTTTAAATCTGTTAATTTTGTCTAGTGTGGTTGAAAACTAAAATTTTGTTTTTTTGTATGTTTCAGGATTTTGCTCTTAGGGAGATCCAAAACTATGGAAAGAAGCCATTCAACAGCACCATGGATGTAAAGTTAACATGTTGATTTGGTGTTCTCTTGAAAACCTTTTAAACAGATTCATTTAGATTTTGAGTATATTTATCTGAGCTGTGTAGCTCACCTTGTTGATAAATCAATGAAATGTTTTAATAAACTTAGATTACAGGGGACGCTAATTGCTTGTATGCAAATCTGTACATATATAGATATTGGTTTTATTAGTAAACCATTATTTTACTGCGCTTTTTTGGATTGGTGACAGAAAGCAATAATTAAGAATTTAATCTTTTTTTCTTGCCATTTCAATTTCTGACTAAAAGAGTTTTAATTAAAAAAAAAACCATCAAAAAATATCTGTATTTTCTTTTCTTTTCAAATACAATGCCATCTTTTTTCTAGGCAATACTGGAAATTATTCCCAATAACATTATAGAAAGGAGTAAGGAATTTCAGTGACCTTATGTATCACTGATTAACTTTATTATATGACTACTGAGGACATAAAAAATACGCAGCTTTTTGAAAGAACTATTTTACACAAGACAAGTAAACATTTATTTATTCTTTATTTATAAATTAAGAGGCATTATGTCAATATACGTAATTTGAGATGGAACCAAATTGGTCATTCACTTGGTGATAATACATGTCTATCATCTTGTTTCCTAGACAAAAGTGGCTAGTTTGCACAAACCTGTGTTCAGGCAGTCAATTATCTAAGTGTATAATCAAGTACTTTCTCAAAATGGGATTAAAAAAGGGGCAGATACTTTCTGAAGCTGTACATTTTCACTAGGAAGTTGATCTCTCTTATGCAGAAAATAAAGAGTAAAGATGGACAAGGTGTCCTCTTGATTCACTATAACTTCATTAAATTGATGACATTTATGCCAACTGAAAATGTACCCTCATAGAAATTAATTCATCTGGTAAGTACTTCTTTCAACTATTTGACATTCACCAACTTCACTGCTATATTCCTATTTGTTTCAGTGTAAGCGGGAAATTGCATTAAATTGTCCAAATGTTATGGAGGCAAAGCAGTGAAGTTAAGAGAATTTTACCTGCAGGAATTAAAAATACAGATCTAGAGCTTTTTTTTTCCTTCTCGAGTATATAATACTATAACATAGTGACCTTTTTAACCTGGGACAGTGTAGACATTAACGTCCAAAGTCTGGCACAGCTCAGACTTTAAATAATTATCTGGTAATGAAGGACAAATTTGGTTGTTCATGGTTACTTCTTCTTGCAGTGGTTTCTGTACCAGCTCCATGCCTTACAGGGTTCCCTGTACAACAGAGAAGAATTTCCTGGCATTTACGTCTGAAATGGGCAACATTATACAAAATTGGATTGACAGCAGAGTTGGCAAAAGTGAATAACACTATCCAGAAGAAAACCGATGGCAAAATATTTAAATCTTGTTTGTAGTTCTGGACTAAAATTAAAAGAATAGTTATTATAATTGGGCTCCACATGATGAAGAAAGAGATCATCAACACAAAGAGAGCTCGGAATAGTTTGTAGTCTTGCTGGGAAACACGAATCTGATGATTTTCTGAGTAAGCTAAACCAGCATTTAAACTCCTTCTTGATGCTTTTGTAATCTGCAGTAAAAAAGAAGAAAGTAACTTTCATTGAAATCTGGAAGAATTATTAACACATTTTTACAAGTGCAAAAGTAAATCTTGGCACATGATATTTCTGTTTTGAAAAGTGACTGCAAAAAAAGGCATTGCAGAATTCCATTTTTACTTTCATCAATGGCTCAATTTCAGATGTTCTCACTTTACTAGCTTTTTTTCACTCTCAGCTGTCAACTCACCTCAATATTAGTTAAACTGGTTGTTTTCCTCACAGCTCTCTACCAGCCATAAATATTTTTCTGCATAAAACAGAGCCTTAATTACCCATGAAATCTTATTAACTTCAAATTAGCACCTCATTTGTTCTATCTAAATAAATCCATTAATTTTTTTCACAAACGCCAACTGGAACATATTTAACAATCCTATTGATGTGCAAGAAGGAGTGCAATCCAATTCTCATACAGCCCTGCTGATTTTATAAGGTACGTATTAAATGTGAATGGGGTTTTACATTTAGTTTTGTGTACACTTTTCAGTAATCAGAATTACTTTCTATGAACTAATCTGAAATTTCATCGCTCCTTTTGTCACTATGAAAATCTGCATCTTGTAAAAATAGTGTCTGATATAACAAACCGTACTATAGGTAGTTTGGGAATCTGGTATTCCTGGGTGTGAATCATCTGTCATGAGGTAGAATATTGAATCCCAATGGCTTGCAGAAAACTCTAAATTTCATGCTCTACATCCTGGTCTTCACGAAAGTTGGCATAGTACAATTAAGTCTTAAATTCACATATCTTATGCAAATAAAATTGAAATATTTATCAAAGAAACATCTATGATAAATAATTGAGATGACATTCTATTGCCTGCATGGGTGAAGAAGGGGTATTTTCAAAAGCCTGGATCAATATGGTGTCTAAATCAGAAAGGCAGAGGCATAAGACTCTTCCTGCCACTTTTATGTGTCACCTTTCCCTTTAGCACTAACTAAAAGGAGGATAACATTAGTAATACTTAATAGCTACCTGGTTCAGGTAAGAATGAAAGTGGTTATATATATATTGAGTTTGTCACTTTCTGCAGTTTTCTGAATTTGTCACAGAGATAGATGGCCTAGAATAAATATTCTTTAAGAACCTAGACATCTACCAAAGATTTCTACAGAATGTAGGTGTATAAATCAAAACCCATGATCCAAAAATGGGCTTTGCAGGAGCTGCTGAGCCTGTGAAAGGGACAGTCTTATTAGCTGCTTCCCTGATTTAAAAGGAGTAGAGAATTCTGATATTTTGAGCATGTAAAACTATTCCAGCTTAATGATCTTCTGCTGTAACCATTTAGAATCCAAATATTAGGCTAACTCCTTCAAACAATCTGATCCAAGAGTTGTTCTCAGAGAGCATCTAATCTGGCTTAGTAACAAAGAAGGTTTCACAAAATACAAAGGACTAATATCCACTTCTAATATAAAAGTGGGAAATCAAGTTCTGAACCCTCCTCAGACTCCATTGTTAAACAGCTACAGAATGTCCTCATCAGATACCTTTGTATCATTCCCATGTAAGTGCCCTCCATCTTTCCTACTGGAGCTGCACTACGTATGCCAGAATCACCAGGATTGCGGTAAATAAGACACGACTACATCTTAAGGAAGCGCTCAACTGAGATGAGGTGGCAGCAATACGTTTTGGACCCCTTTTTGGTCTGCCTAGTATAAGGAGTCTAGTGAGATACCTGTTGCGGTCATCTGGACCACACCCTGAGAACCAGGAACTTAGAAGTCATATATATATAAGTATGTAACTTCCAGAACATGAACGTCTTTACTCGTTCTAGCCTCTTACCTATGTCTTGTCTGAGAGCGGGAACAGTGCCAAATAATTTAATTACAAATCATGGCTTCTAATCTGTGTTATTTGAATAGGTGAATGCTTTGAACTGCCTCCAGCAACACTGAGTATCATACTCTGTGTGCACTAGCAGAGTGAATCTGCTCTTGGGAATGATTCAGGGATTAAAACATTCTCCATCCGAGCTCTGGTTGCATCCTGGAGAGCTGTGTGACAGAGAAGATTCAGTTATAACAGATAGGATTCTGCCACGGGCCTCATTCTTTTCTTCAGTTTGGGAGAAATAGTAACACAACTTAGCATCTGTGCTATCGAGCAAGAAAAGAAACGTGGGCGTGGCAGCACAGGTCTGTCTTTTAATCCAGTATTCCAAACACTTTTCTGGGCTTCTAGCTCCCTACGTGCCATTTGTTTTCTGAATGTACTTGTTGTAATCTGAAGACTGCAGGGACAAGATAAATACCATTTCCATCGCAGTCTCTGACCAAGGACTGTGGCATTCCATGGCCTGCAGATTTTTGCAGTTCTTTCAAAGGGCTCAGACTCCCCACTGAGTTACTGCATATTCTTTCCCTACAGCAAATATAAGGTTGCAAAAGCCACATGTTTTACTTCATTAGAAGTTTACCTAAGGCATTTATCTCAAGGTTATAATGAGTTTATAGAGTGTAAGGAAACTAAGATCTGATGATTTTGACTATGAGTTTAAGCCTGACCAATAGGCAAGTACATGAAGAGCTCAGATTCTGTCATAGGTTCATGGAAACATCTATGGGCAGCTCTGGTGCACGCCCACAGCCCTGTTGATGCATCAGTTAACTCTCTGCTCAATAATCTGTAGTTTTGAGGTTCCCCTTGAAAACCTATAATTTTCTTTATACATAGTATGAGAAGTTTAATTACCTAATACAGGAATCAAGGATCTTTTGAGCGCAGTTGCTGAAAACTAGACATTGTAGCACCTAATTTGAAGAATTCTAGCTCTTTCTCACTCTGTTTTTGGAAGAGGAGGGGGTATGAAATCAGATGTTTTAAAAGGAATTTAAATAACTAATAACATGTTTGCTAGAATATAGATTAAAACTCTGGAGTCTGGTGTCTTGGCCAATATTCAGCAGTTAAACAACATTCAGTCAGGAGGGGAGTGGAGTGTTTAATTTATAGTTTTTATTTACAAAGTTTGAACTGTGGAGGAATAAGTGTATTCCAACAAGATCTGTATACTAAAAATACACACAGAAAATCAGTAGATCTAAAAGGGGATGGATTTTTTCTAGTCTTGTCTCATTTTGCTTTCTTACAAATCCCTTGTGACTCTGGAGTTTAGGCTCAAGGAAAGCAAAGTCTAGTTTTTAGTTATTTCAGCTGCTTGACTGTTTTAGCATTTAAGAGATTGGCAGTATTTAAATATGAACAGCACATAAATGAAGAAGTGTATTAAACACTATATATACAAAAGAAGACAAACTCTGTTGGGCTTCTCGTAATGTGCAGCTCAAGCATGCTCTTAGTTGAAACTTATAGGCTGTCAGGTTGATGTGCCTCATTTTATATCACACTCTGCTTAATTAGCAAATTATGTCTATTTTGTTTTGGTGTATTTGTATTCTGCGACAACACGCTGATGCCTAGGGAGTTACTGTTTGTGTCTCTTTGTTCTACAACAAAACTTAAAGGAAAACATACCTGTAAGATTTTGGAATAACTGATGACAATGACTAATCCTGGTATTAGAAAGAAAACAATGACAAAGGTCACATCCCAGACTATTTCTCCTGCAATGCTGGGCCAAACCAAGGTGCAAATCTGAATCTCCTGTTTACAAAGAATAGAGAAGGAAATTAACATTATACTGTTATTTTAATTACTAAGTTGTCTTTATCTCCCTCTATGCCTACAGAGAAAATGGCTGGAGACTAAACCGAGTCTGTGAAAACTTTATACAACTGATGTATTAATTCATGGGTTTGAAAGCCCATACAGTTAGAAATAGATTTGTTGTACACAATCTAAATATGGCCATGAATTTCATATCAAATGCTATCAGCAACTTTAAAATTGAAACTGTTAAACCTTAAGCTTAATCACGTATTTGAGTGTCATGCTGGGTGTACTTTAGTACACATTTCAAAACACTAGGCAGAAAAATCTGTGCATGGCCGTTTAGCACAGAGGCTGCCGCATGTGCTGGGCAGCTCTCTCGGGATTGCTGATCTCTCGGTAAGGGAGCAGTGTGCTGAAAACGGGAACCCAGAAAAATCCCAGCCGATGCTCGTTTCATGCCTAAGAGGAGGGCCCGCCGGGAGAGCGGCGTTGGAGGAGACGGCAGAGCGGGCGGGGGTCTCCCGGGTTGCTCTGCCCGGGGCAGCTCCGGCCGCTCCTCCGGCCACAACCTCCGCACCTGCCCGGAACGCGAAGCGCTGCCCGCCCCCCAGAAGTCGTCTTCCCTCGGTGGCGGACGAGCCTCCCTCGCCGGCTCTCGCCCTCACCTCGCCGGCGCCGGCGGGCAGCCGCACCACGGTGAAGAAGCAGCAGAGCGGGAGGGTGGCGAGGGCGGCGAAGCCCCAGATGAGGAGAAGGGCGGCGGCCAGCGCCTTGCGGCGGCGGAACGCAGCGTGGCGCAGCCGGGCGATGCTGACGACGCGCTCCAGGCTGACGGCCGACAGGGAGAGGATGACGACGGTGCCGCTGAGGCTCACCGCGTAAAAGAGCATGTGGCAGACGACGTCGCCCAGCACCCAGGACTCGGTCCAGCGCACGACGGCGATGAAGGGGATGGCGGTGATGAAGAGCAGGTCGGCGCAGAAGAGGTTGAGGACGAGGCAGTTGGCGGCGCAGAGCCGGCGCCGCCTCCGCTGCACCAGCAGGCAGATGCCCCAGATGTTTCCCACCAAGGCCAGCAGAAAGATGGAGGCCAGGGCGGATGACTCGCCAATGCGCAGGGCCGTCACATTGCGGCCCCTGAAGTCCGAGAAAAAGGGGAAGTAGGTCCCGTTTCCCCCTGGTGCACCCCTGGACCCCAGCATGAGGGTGGCCGGCAGGCATGGGAGACCCACCGTGGGCGGTGGTGCCAGCCCTAGAGAAAGGGCTGCGCTCCCAACCACCGCGGCGGCGTGCGAACTGGGCTCCCGACATGGAGCAGGGGGCTGGCCGCCATCCCCCTCCCTCCTCTTCCTCCTGCCTGTGCCACTGAGGGCTCAGCTGTGCCAGCCAGGAGGTTTATGGCCCTTGCGCCAGAGTGGAACAACAAGGAAGTGGGAGGGTAAACATGGTGCAGCTCACACAAAGGTGAGGGAGTGAGGGACTAGGGGTGAGCGGAGCTGTCTGATGCCTCCCTGGGGAGGGTGTGGGTCGGCACTCTGGCACCTCCATGCTTGAGAGGCCCAGGCCTTGCCACCCCCTCTGGTCTGCTCTGCTCTACAGGCAGGCCCCTGGGTCGCCGGTGACTTGGGGAGATCGCCCAGGCTTCTTCCCTCTGCTGAGACTGTGTTCATGGTTTAAAAGAGAGGGATGGCTGCCAGACAACTCCAAGAGCTCTGCTTGGGAACCCGAGATAATCGGCACTGCTCTAAGGTAAAAAAGAGGAATTACCCATCGCCTCGTGTCTTAACAGTGGTGCTTGGAAACAGCAGTCCTGTGCGTTACTTGTGCTAACCGTGGCCCAGGGTGGAGGGGACGTGTCACTGTCTTGATTTTTGGGTTCTGCTTACTTAGTTGATGCAGTCCTACCTGCCTGTATTATCAGTTCTGGATGAAGAAGCCTGGTTAATTAAGGTGCACCTAGAAAAGACCATCTTTTCCGTTCCAGAAAGTTGCTCAAATTGTAAATGAAAGCAGGCCTTTCTGCTTCCACTCTTCATTCTACATGATTTAGAAACGGACTGGGAGTGAAGCACATAAATCATCACAGACAAGCAGATAATGTCCCGTAAAAGAAGATAAGATGTTTTCATACTGTAAACAGTTGTATAACTGTAGATAGCTCTGGATGAATTCGTTTGACTGAGTGCTAGTGTAGCAGTTTACGGGTGCAGTTACAGGCTTGGCCATATGGAGCTACACCTTTTGATTAGGTGAGAGTTATTCCAAACTGGTGTGCCTGTGGGACCAGGTGACTGGGTGGTGCTTCCGCAGTACCCTGGGTGTGACCCTGCCATCAACTGCTTACGCAATGGCATTAGTGGGGATTCCAGATTAGTGGGGATTCCAGAAACTCGGTCCTTCTAAGGGACGATCTCCTAATGAGGAATGACAAGAGTGAGATCTTTCCTGGACTGCTTCCCACGTTTTTGCCAGTGCAGAATTTACATTGATTTTAATTAGCATGTTTTCTCTTGAGCTATATGTCAATGCTGTCTCATAAAACAGGGAAATTGCAGGGCAACTTAAACATTTGGGTAAAATGCTCCTACTAATTCTTGATGATTTTTTTGACTGTGTGAAGTGTAGGTAGATATGCTGTTAATTCAGTGGCTGCTATGAACTCAAATGAAGACAAAACTTGCAAAAAAAATTTTTTTTGGCAGCTGGCAACACCAGTGACTGACAATTGTCTCAAAACACATATTTTATTTTACATTATGTTCTGAGAGAAGAAACTCTGCACCCATATTACAAAAGTTTCAGTAAATTTAATAGGACTACTGAGGATGATTATTCATATTTATGATCGAAGCTTGACATATCTAGCCACAATTTGTGTTCACTCTGATATGAACTGATTCTATAAAATGATTAGCGAACTTTGAAAAACAGCAAATATCTTCCATTTGCCACAACCTCACAGGTCTGGGACTTTATACAAGTTGACAAACTAGCCCTGGAGTTCTGGGCAGCTGGCAGTAGCAGTAATGTGGTCAGCTCTGTAGAGGCTGGGGTTTGGGAAATAGCCATTGATAGAAGTCTGGTTGTACCTGTGTGAAAACTTGGAAGGTATTAACATGATGGGTTGGGGGCAGCTCAAATGGTAGCTCAGATAAATGCAAATTCTGTTATAAAGTAAATCTTTAGCCCCTTTGGCATTAGTGGAAAATTAAATTAGAAACTGGTCCTATCAATTCAGGGTAAACACATTTGAAACGGAGGAGGAGGCGGGAAATAGGAAGAGAAACATCCAAAGGAACATTATTGAAGAAATGCGTATATTTTCAGCCAGGGAGGAAAGGAATGCCACAGGGGAGCAGAAGGTTGATGACTTGTGGAAGTATCCGGACAGACCCTTGACCTTCTTTAGAAAGGATCACCTTTAGCTTTGGTCCTGAGGTGTGAATGAGAACCTTACTTGGCATAAGCTTGTTGCTTGCTCAGGACAACCAAAGCAAGATGCTGGTTTTAGTGTCCTGTTTGTGAATGAGCTTCACACTGGCCTGTGCCTGGGGACAGCAGAGGTGTAAAGAAACAGGCACATTTCCATGGGCTTTTATCAAATGAATGGGAGCTCCTTGCAGGAACAAAACCAGTCTGATTACTCATGGGCTTAATGGATCCATTATCTCAGAAAACAGTTCTCTTTTTCCCTCCCATGAAGTACAAAAGCTGTATTTGCTGTTGGGGAGCTACAATCATAGCAACCAACACAACGTGAAATCTGAGGAAGGGAGGAATCGTAACCTCAGTAAAGCTACTCTGGCATTACTGTAATAGGTGGGTGCTGTGTGCATTGTGCACTCCACATGTGCTTATGACCAGGAAGTGATTAACAGAATACTTGGAAACCTGTTAGGATTGCTTAACCTATATAATTTCTTTCAACCTATGTGCTCTTTTATGCTCAGAAATAGTGAAACGGAGTCAACTCAGATTTCATTGTCTGAGGTTAAATGAAAGTTGCAGGGACTTCTGTGGAGCTGGTTAGCAAGCCTAATGGGGAAAATTCTTGTTTCCTTTTTTGTTTGGGTTTTTTTTGGTCCTGAATGAAAGCCTGTGCCTTTGCCTTCTCTATGGCAGATAAGGGCTCTGTTATCTGATACTGTAAGTCAAGCTCTGTTTTTCAGATTGTTCCCCTGACAACCATGGACTGTCATGACAGGCGGGGATAGTTCAGCTTATTTATTTCTTGAGCATAAGAAATATTCCCAGAGAAAGGGACTTCTTGGGCTAGGTGATTCTGGGAGATGGAGATTCTTGTTCCATTTGGACATGGCTTAGTAAAAATTTTTACCTTACTTATGCATCCTCTTGCATGTGGATTGGTGTTTAAGTCTTTGGGTCTCTCTTCATGCACCTGTATCACAATAAGTAAATAGTACTAACTTCTGTAACAGATGTATTGCATATTTAATGTTTGCTAAGTGATTTAAATTCATTGCATCAGGAATCTTGTCTCCTTGTCTTTACAAAAGAAGTTCCAAGATTGTACGTGACTCAAATGGCATCTATAAAAATAAGGGCTTTGGCATAAGTTGCAAGTTTTCTAATTGCTCACCCACTGTGTATATTTTTTAATCACTGAACGGAATTATTTACACCAATGTCCAAGGGACAATTTTAAACTTGTAGTGCAAATATAAATGCTTCTGTTTGTCTTCATGTAGTAGCAAGCTCACCCACTCCAGTATCCACTGAAAATACCAGATGTTTTCTATGGCTCTATGTGATCATGTCAAGAACTAATCCCTCTTTCTTCTGAGGAGTCTCATTTTCCTGTGGTCAGTATCCATCAGAAGCTGACAAGTTTCCTGGGATAGGTGGCAGTGTTGGTTTGAAGCTGTAGCAGCAGCATTACTCACCAATACCTCTGTCAAAAGCAGAGCTGCTGGTAATACGCACAGTAGATGTGCTTTCTGATAAGAGCTGGATAAGTTTTTTGTTGTCAAGACCACCAGGCATTTTGCCAACAGCAACAATGAACAATTTCCTCATGACTTGCAGCAAGGGAGGGATTTCTTTCTGAACCAATGGCAAATGTAAGTACATAATCCATGTAACAGAGAATTCCCCTGGAAGGTCATGATCTCTGTTATGCTGCAAGCTAACCAAGCTTCATTGGAGCGACTCAGCTCCAGCTAGACTGTTCTAACTAAATGAGGCGGTTTGTTAACAGTTTTAGGTACTGTATTACACTTACCCATCTAGCCCGTGGATTTAGGGAGTTTATCAGTGAATATAGGGTATTGGAATGGTTCATTTGGACATTGCAGGATCTGGTAGAACGTTTTCACCAACAAACAGACCCTAAGCGAGATATACGAGGACCTTTGCTAGCTTTCAGGGGTGCTTCAAGTTACTTACATTCCTGCCGATGACCTTTGATGCAGAGCCATCAAAGCAAATACTGTGGTGTGCCTCTGAAGGATTTACAAACAAAACCTGGCACCAACCTTTCTTACTCATGAGATGCAGTCAGACATTCCCTGAACACGCCAGTCTGCTGGGTTGCACGCGGTGCAGTGATCACAGATGTCCTTTTTTCCCCTCATATTCAGGAACTCAGTGATTAGAGAATGCTCTTTTTAATGAGATTTAAGGAGAATTGGCTTACTTTCTTTCCCTTATGTCTCATTTTAGGAGAGGAACTTGTTGGGAGCAACAGGCATTCTTCAGGTTAGAATCAGGATAAAAGCTTTACTTTTAAAAGTCAGGCATTTCTGAAATAAGGTCTCCAGCATGCCTATCTTGTGCTGGAAGGCAAGGCTTGTGCTTAGCTAGCATTAGCCTAGGGCTGGAAAAATAGGAAAATTATTCTTGCAACATCAATGAGAGAAAGTACAGATAATGCTTTAAATTCTGCTGTAAACCTTCCAGCCTTGCCAAGTGTAACGCCATATCGTGTTATTTCCCACACAGTTCATGTTTTCCATTATCAGTGGCTGTTCGGGGTCTGGTTGCGTTATAATTTAATATGAGATGATTAAAGAGATGTGACTTAGAGCTTCTCATAAATCGTGTCCAGAAAGCATGGATGCCTAAATTAGGCCGTATGGTTTTCTGTCTAGTTGAATGAGATAATACTGCCCAGAACACACTTGTTACATGAATAAAACTTGGCACTCTTGCTGACGCAGTGTGCTCGTTCACCAGTTTGGAGCTGATCACGGAAGTTAAACTTGGTTGCACTTCTGTCAAGAAGCCGGGTGGATATCACTACGATAAGCTTTCAGGCTTGTTTCTTGCAGGATATTCTGCAGCACCTTATCTTGCTCCCTCCTTTTGAAACTATTAATTCAGTAAGACTTACCTTAACTTTTGCTTGGTAAGAGAGACAGCAAAATGAGTATATGTTCCTGCCTATGAGTGAGGAGCTCTGTTCCAGGTCTGAAAGGGGACGGGGGGTAAGGGGAGGTCTCACTTCATGGATATGTGTGCTGTTTGAAGTCTGATTGTTTTTCAAGAAGAGACATATTGTCATAGGCAGCCAAAGATAGAAGAGAAATTACATCTGTGAATCCTCAACAGCACCTCCTTTCTGTGCACATAACCTTTCTTGAGGAGTCGTGTTTCTCACTGGCTAGCTTGGGGAGCTCCCACTCAATATGGTGGCTTCCCGAATCCTGTTCCTGGGTGCCCTATGGAGAGGAACCCAAACTCCCCAAAGGCCAAAGAACTGGACACCACAGTGCCGTTTGTTAAAACAATGTGGGAACAAGGCATTTCTGAACACTAGGGAATTAAGTGACATCGAGTGCATTCAAGTCATTTATCTTGTTTTCCAGTGGGATTGTGGTGCACGAGTGCAAATATTGATTTGCAATGGTTTTGTCTGCTCAGGCTAGATGGTTATACAGACGTAGGAATGGCTTCGTCTGCTCAGGGTAGATGGTTATACATACACAGGAATGCCAACAATTCTCCAGTTGAGAAACAAGGTGAAGTTATACTGTTCTATTAACTTCTGGTGCAGTAGCTACTAATTTTGCATGAAGTGAAATAACACGAAGAGTCAGTGCAGAACAACCATTGAATTACCTGCTTTTTTAAAATTTAAATATTATGGGGTGTTGTTTGCAGGTCTATGCATGTCATTGAAAATAGGGCTTCAAGGGACTGTGAGAAATCATCTGGCTGACGTCCCTGGCCTAAGGCAGACTCACCTGTCAGGAATGGTTTAGCTAATTACAGAAGTGTCACTGTAAATCTCTAGTGGTGGAGATTTTACGGCCTCTGTAAGTGAGGTGTTTCACTGCTCTTCTATTCGAATCCCCAGAAAGATTTTCCTTATGTCAGAATTTCTCCTGTTGCACTTTTGAGCTTACTCTTCTCACTGACCATAGGAAAACTTTCTTTCCTCTGTTGAATCTGGTCATATTTCTTCATGGTCTTTTCTAGACTGAATAACCCTGATTTTTTTCACTAATTTGATGAGAAATCTGAAAGACTTCTACTACATTCACATTCATAGAATGAGTTCGGTTAGAAGGGACCTTAAAGATCATCTAGCTCCAGCCCTGCTGCCATTCATCTAAATTGGTTTTGGCTCAAAATTAGATACAGTATTCCAGCTAAAAGTCTCCTCTGTATTGACTAGAAATGAAAACTTTTGTGTGAAATATGTAAGTTTTATTCATCGTGTTGCAAAACTGTTGTAAAATTATGCGGGTGGGATATTGAGTCATGTTCAAGTCTCTGCTTACTGTAATCCCAAGAAACTTATGGAGAAGCTGATACACTGTCATACTATTTATTTTGAGTTTTGGTAGTTGATTACTCCTACTTGTGATACTTCATCCTATTTATTTCAGGTCATTGGTGTTTATAAATTGAAAATTACCACTATCCTCTAAAGAGCTCTCAGTTCCTACCTTGGAGTGTCACAGATTTTATGTGCACTCTAGTAGGATCTATGAAAATATAAGTGATTTTGGAATCACATAAACTACTGTGGGATTGTCTAATGCATCATCCTTTATTAATAATTTCATCTTTTAAAATGGTCTTAAGGGGAGTCCAGAAGAGAAAAGGATTGAGAGGAACTAACACATGGGAACCACATCTAATTCTTAAAGCTTGAGGATATCAGAAGGTCCCACATATGCACCCCACACCCTTGGGCTGCTCGTCAGAGACTCTAGTGTTCTGGCCATGTAGATCAGAACAAAGATCCGTTTTTCACTTCATTTGTTTTTAGGGCTACAAATTGTTGATACCTAAGTATGTAATGCAGCTTTTTGGCCACTTGTATAGACTAGAGGAAATAATTGTATTTCCCTACATTGTTATGAAAATGGTATTTGAAACAAAATGTCCACATTGGCACATCTTTTGCTTTTTTTTGTTTTCCTTAAGAAAACTGTCGCGTGTTCCCAATTAGAGAAAGGAAATATTTTAAAATGCTGCAAGTAGTATTCTGAGCTACATAGTCCCACTGTACATAATGTAGCTTGTATTACTATATATACTGTATCTTTCTTGTATGATCAGAGATAACTGCTTATCATTTTTAAGGTAAAACCATAGCCACAACTGTTAGTGTAGTCTTAACAGTTCAGTCAGATTAGAAGATACGGAAACTAATAGATAGGTTGATTGCCAGATAAAAATGGATATACCTAGAGCCCCTCTACTCTCACATGTTCAGCCCTGGTAAACTTCTACCTGTCTGTCTTGTTATGGAGATATCCTGAAGTGCAGTATTTCTCCTGGTTTTCTTGAAGACACCGCACCATTTACAACTGTGTTCTATGCCAGGTGAACAGCGAGGTCACATTGTCTCTAAATATTTGTGCTGTTCAGTACGATTCTTTTACAGCTTAACTGGCACTACTTTTTATAAGTGGTTTATTGTCTAGTTTGCCTAAATAGCTGTAATATAGCACAGTACACATGGTAAATAACTGTGTGAAAGATGGTTGCGAAACCCAAGACTGAGAGAAAGCTGCAAAAGCAAGTAAACGATTAAAAGTTGATCCATTTGATAACAATTGAAAGATGACTCATTTTTCTTATGTTATTTCACAGGCAGCAGTGATGTGATCTGCAAGCTTTAAGGAGTGGGGAGTCTTGTAGTTGCTTTTAAGTCACACGTAAATGATGACAAGAATAGTTGTGGTTCTGCCTTCAAAATAGGTCTTTTGATACACTAGAATGTAATTTTGGTATTTTTCAATATATACCACACTGATGTGTATAAATTTATCTGGAAGGTTTTTTTGTGCTTAGGTCTAATTTTTAGCAGGTAGGACTAAACACATAGTTAAAAGTTCAGAAGAGGTGTTGGAATAAACAAAATTTTTGAAAGGTTACCACATTATTAACTTTGAGTCTCCCTCTACAGTACTAGCTTCTAATGAGAAGGTGTTTTATGCTAAATTAAGAAAGCCTCAGAACTACTGAAGAGCACTGACCTGTAGCAAGCAAACTTATTTCATCTATAATACATAAAAGATCAGAATTTCCTTTTACAGAAACTATGCCAAGTGTGCAACTGGGAATGGAATACTAGCTGATTAATGCATTGTTAAAAGACAACTAACTTAAACTTCCAAAAGTAGTTTAATTAGAGATTAAAATTATTAGGCTGCAATGAAAAGCATAATTGTTATCCTGAATTTAAAAGATGTTTAGAAACAAAAGCATGAAATTAAGACAATTTCCCTCGTGGCAAAATCTTGATCTTCTGAAGCATAATTTTACTTGTTACTTAATTGTATCTTTGGTCAGAAAATTTATTGCTAAAATTGAGCAAATTTTCAAACAAAGATTAGCCTGAGACAGGGTCAGTGAAATTGAAAAGTGGCTAGATAGTTGCTAATGTAATAGACTTGGCAAAGATATTTTAGATATAATAGCTTTTAATACTGTCTTTGTCTCACGAACAGTGAATTTAATTGATAACAACATCAATTGATATTGTAATAGTTACTGAAAATAACTTAAACACACCCTGATATTTAAGAATAACGTTTAACCATCAGAGATTAGGGTGAACATTATGGAACAAACGCCTGCAACTTGCAGTAAAGCACGAGGGGAAAAGCTGGTACCAGCTACCAATCAGAATCAATACACCAGAGACCTTGGGTATTTCACTGTCCTCAGCAAACCATAAACTTGTAAAAGACGCAAATTTATATTAACTAGTGTATATTTGTAAAGCTTCTTCACTTGAATAATTTTTTGCTGAAGGAACTGCTTATTTGACTTAACTACAGCTGCACGGAACAAAATGCCAGTAACAGAACCAGGAGTACAGTAAGTGCCAGAGGAAAATAACAACTTGCAAATCCCCGATGGAGTTTTTCTGCCAGTTTCTAATTCGTTCCAAAAATTTATTGCTAACTTGTTTTCTGCATTAATACCAAAATATAGCGACTCTTCAAATGCACTAGAGCAATTTATTAAAAACCACACTTTTAAACTGGGACATTCGTCAAATGTAACAGACTGAGTAACTGACATTTCCTAACTTTAACTTCTAAAATATAGAAGAGCAAAGAAGTTTACTTCAGCATAATTTTATATCCAGACTTCAAAAATGGTCTCTGACATTGTCTGAAATACAAACTTCTTTCAGCACCGAGGAAGTTTGTCTTTGCTAGGAATTTGTTTTCCCAATGGCATTTTTTGTGAGAAGAGCTTAGAGCTCATATGAAAAATGCTGACCAAGGTTTAAGTTACCCCAACTGTGGTTCAGGAAAATAAGCTACTTATGACTGATGTTTCCATCATGAATCCTAAGCAGCAAAGATCTAAGAAGACCCCCTTGAGTTTTAATGTATTAAGATGGTGATACATTACACATGTACGATACATACATACATGTATATATACTCAATACATGCTATACATATATTCACACACACCATGTATATATAAATATATGTACACAGTGCACCTATGAGGGCCAAAATAAGGCTAAGGTACAAGCACAATCAACAGGATTCACAAACTAAGAACTGGATGGGCCAAATATGAAAACAGTCATTTTTAATAGTGCAAAAAAATAAGTCAGTAGATTACTCTTTGAAGACGTTCCTAATTCTGAACATCTTTCCATTTGCAACCAAAAATGCAGTAGCTGGGTCTTTTTTGCAAAAAATGTGAAGTAAAATGTTTGAGGCCAAATAAATTACTATAATATGTTTGTGGAACTGAATCATAAAACTAGTAGTCCTTTATATAACCTTAAGAAAAAAGCTTTAAAAAGACCTTTTGCCTTTGTAGAAAAGCATATTGGCAGTGTGTATAAAGCAAATATAGTAAGTCCATTTGGAGCTCAAGCTGTACAAAAGTCAACATGTGCTAGTAATTCTCTATACTTGCTTGTTGGATACTGCACTTTACATATGGGACACTCGAGAAAGCTTTCATCAAGTAGGCTTGAATGTTTCAGGGCAGGGCTTCTGTCATACATGGTCAGCTTCTCTTCAAATGCAGCTTGCAAATCTTCTTGTGGTTCCCTCTGTCCAGATTCCTGGAGTTTCGGGAAAAGGAGAAGCTTCAGTGTAAGACTGGGGCATGCATGCACTGATCAAATACTGTATGAAGAAAAACCACTAAGGTTTGATGGCACACAAGCCTTGTGTGTGGTACAGCACTAAGTGTTGAGAAAACACTTCCAAGTTGCATACAAATAAGAGGGAGAACAGTCTGGCAGAGTCACAGTGTTCCCCTCATATGCATCTTGCTAGGACCTTTTGCATTTATCTTCTATGTAAAAGTCACTAGACCAGGTCTGGGGCTGCTGTGAAGGACACAGGTATCTGATTTCCATTTTGAACATCATTTAAGTCCAGATCTGCAGTTTTGGCAATCCTATTCATCTATCACCTCATCTTACAAGATACCTTAAAGTAGAGTTCTAGAAGCACCAACAGTCAAAATACATTTCTGCTCAAAAGCATGGCAATCCTGGATGCAACAGAGCAAACCAGATTAATGGCTTGCTCAATGCTTAATCTTTTGCTACAAATTTCTCCATTAAGTCTAGGGCTCAAATCTAGGTGGCTTTCTTTGGGCTTATATAAGCAGCAGCAAACAGACCACAGCCCTCATAACACAATAAATGCTCTTTCTCATAGTAGTAGGGAGCTTGTATTTTTGGAAATGAAAAACCGATTTTAGTGACCCACCCATCCTGTATCAGATGGAGGGGGAGGAAGAATTCCTCTACATTTAAGGATTGCATTCTGTTCACTAGCAGCCAGTCTGAGAAGCAGCATACTGCAGCTTTGTTGTGCAACAGACAAAACTAGTGATGCAAAACACCGTTACATTCTTTCCTCGGGAACCTGACTGTTCTGGATCTCCTTCTGCAGTACTAGTTCTCTGTGCACGCGCCAGAGGAAAACCATGCCTAGCTGGGCTGACGCTGCACACTGGGGCCTCATACCTAAAGGATCTAAGGACCTACGGTGAATATCTGATGACATAACAGAAGGTTCATCACGCTTGAAATAAGATCCCAAAGTGAAAAGATGTACATTTTATGCAAAATCCCTTACTAAATTCACCTGCAAGTTTTCAGTACATACCAGAGGTCCCAGACGAGTTATGTGCTCCCTGGCCTTGCGCAGTTCTTTCAGGGCTTTGTTTAACTGCTGCTGCAAGCTCTGGCGATCAAGCTTTTCATTCTCAAAGGCTGTGGTGCATATCTGGATCTGACAACCCCCCAAAGTGAAAATTAAAGAATTAAAATCAGAATTTTTAAGAATTTGGGGGGAGAAGGAGAAATGTTTCCCCTTTAGATATTTAAAGTATGTTTTACTCCACAATCATATCCTAAGATGAGATTTTAAATTTTAAGAAAGATTAAAAAAAAGACCACACTCAAAAAAACCCCAACACTCTCTGTTTTTACTACCCGTAGTAGAGGTGAAGTTTGAAGTTGGCTGGAGAGTATTCCAAGCTGTCTTGCACTTTACTCTTAAACTGAACATTTTATAGAAAAGTACATAGTGCAAATTCTCATTAAAAATGCCAGTCCAGGATCTTCCTTGTAGCAAGGTAATTTGGACAGAAACTATGGCTAACACTGTAGACTCAAGCTTAGCAAATAAATGTGACTGGGCTTTTTTCCAATAACATCTATGAGATCAGTAAGAAAGTATTTGGAAAAGAGGATGGAAAAGATGGGAATGAAATTATTTGTACTTTTATCGAGAGTATATATTATACAACGTCAATGATCTGATTGGTTTTAGGATGTTTCCCATACCTATGGGAAACAGGCTGTACAGTTGAACAAGTGATTGTGGAGAAAAATCGCACCAGATTGGGTGAAACTTTAAGTTATAGATTTTCTTCTTTACAGATATGTCAACATTTTTAAAAGCATCAAGAAATTATTCACAGTTGAATACTCATGTCATGTAATAATATTTTATTTAACATATTACTAATTGTTAACTTTGAATTTAGCCTGGAAAGCCTTTGTGAATAATACAGATGAAGTATCAGCATCTTAGCACATAATTTGGTACCTGTTGTTCCAACAAAGCTATCCTAGTGTGTTCCTCCTGCTGTTTGAGCAGTGATTTACCAAGAAGTTGCACCTACAAGGCAGAAAAATATTTGTAACAAACAACTTCTATGTACAACAGTTAGTAAATTTAACAAATAATGAATCTAAAAAGGGATGGAAGTAAACTTTTATATTCCAGTGCCAACGTAAGATGTATGCCTGTTATGCAACAATAAACAAGGGAAAACTCCAGGGAAACATTATTATTACTGCATTGAGCAGGAGGAATACAGGATGATGTTATAGTTCAAACACACCAACCCACCCACCCAACCCAAACCTGAATTTCCCCAGATGATACCAAGATGGAGACAAAAATATACACACAAAACCTGTTTGCATTCATGTGCCGTGATGAAAAAAAAACAAATAATGCATTTTCTTTTAAAATAGATCAAGTTTAAGACTCAGAAGGTCCTACACTGTAATGGGTTAAGTAAAATGCATACATAAAAATACGCTCTACTAGCAGCATGTATCAATTTTTATAGTGAATGCTGTTGTTCAACTGAAAGAAAAAAAAATACATCTCAACATCTTTTAATCATTATTGACCAGTGAGAACCAGCCTGTGTTTAGAGAGCTAAATTGCTGTTTGATTTTAGACTACTTTGGTGTCTAGTAAATTTCAGTCTTGTATTTCAAATTTCAGTAATATATTGCTTTATTATTGACCTCAAACTTCTCCAAGTAGCAAGTTATCTTATTTGGATGCCCTGAGGACAGTCCTTCAAGGAGGACTTCCCAGTTTCTCTTTAGTGGATATGTGGTCATGATTTCATGTCCAAAAGAAGAAACAGCAGATTTTTTTTTTGGTTTTCATTAGTGTCAACATGGTGATAGGAATATTCCAAGACATCGCTGTAACTACCCATTTAGGGGAGCTGGCAAAGTCCTCATGAGTATTCCAAACAAAAGGAGGTATGCACTGAATGTTTTTAAAACACAAACAGAGCATGTGCACGTCTTCCCTGCCTCTGATCAGCCAGAGTGGTAGAAGTCATTGGGCTCAAAAAAGGAAAGGAAGGAAGAATTAAGAACTTCAGTGAAACAATTCTGTTCATTTGTGAAGTCATCAAGGTACTCTCTGGGAGACGGGCAGGCCCTGTGAACAATTAGAATTTGATGCAAAAGCAACAGAACAGATCTGGCAACAGTGTAAACCATGCATGTTGAACAGCGTGTCTGACAGGCACTTCTTAGGCTTTATAGGGAATTCCAGAACTCTTCTCAGTGGTTTCCTATCACAGCTGTCTTCAAGACAGTGACAGCTTAAGGTGTGTGCCCTTGGTTATCTAGTCATTGCTTTCTAGTACTCAGGTGTGCCTGCATAGTTCTTATCCATGGCATCATGTAAGGAACTAAATGCAAGAACTCAACTGAATGGAAAACAAACGTACAAAACCCAGCTGCAGGGTCCCAATGGTTGGCTGGAACCACTATCCAGGGACACAGCTGCTTACCCAACAGGTATGAAACTACAAGGCCACGGGTATATTTGTGGCAGCCAGATGACAGCCAGTATCAGTCATATTCCATAGTTAGGACCACATGTAAAATAACCTGTATGGACTTGAACTGTTACCTTTCCTGTTCTCGTTTACTGTTAACCTTGAGGATGAAATAGATTAGAATCTCTGAAGTATTCTCTCACTTCTTGTATTCCACAAGACAAGGCAAATAAGCAAACCAGTAAGTTCCTAGTTTAAACAAGGAAATTTCACAGAAGTTTGGATTTTGATGCAAACCAATATATCAAAGAAATAATTCCATTTTAACCACAAGGACACGAGTCTAGATATAGGTAAAGAACAGTTACCAGAGCAAGTGACCAATGGGCCATTCCAATTATGATTTTTCAGCTCTCTTGATTCTTTGCTAATCATCTTAAACCTCAAAATGCATCCACTCACCTGACATAAAAGGTCTTCAGACTTTTTCTTTTCTTCTCTGAGCTGTCTATTAATAGTTTCATTTTCTTGTTTTAGTCTCTGCACTTTCTCTCCTTTCATTTTATTTTCATTTTCTAGAGTCATTTCAGCAGCCTGTTGTGACTGCAATAAGGCATTTAAACGTGTTACTTCTCTTTCTGTTTCTTCGTACTTCTTTCTGTATTCATCAAGTTCAGATCTCAGCTGGGTTACAGTGCATCTTTCAGTCTCAAGATCAGTCTTAGCAGTTAGACCTTAATGAGTCAGAAATAATTGAGATT
>VWZK01002665.1:212100-333205 GCA_013396935.1 Baryphthengus martii | reverse complement strand
GGGGGGGCAGAAATCACTGAAAAATCAGAACACCAAATCCTTGACAGCATTTTAAGGCATATTGATAGAAATTAGCATTCTAGGCTATTACACAGCTCAGATTGGCATCAAACTTCAGTTAAAACAGGTTTCTAATGTAGTAAAGTCTCCTTCCCAATATAGTTACTGGAAAACTGCACCTTGGTTTGTGTATAGTATTCTGTGCTACAGCTACTTCCTTTAGTAGCCCTCAGAGCAATATCCTTTGCCAACTACACAAGCTCCATGACACACACAGTTCTCATGCATTACACTGACCATGGGAATCAAGGCCCAAACGCATTAGATTCTCACTTCCAGATTTAGGCTCCTTTGCCAAGGTTCTGGCATTATTCCCTCCCCAGAGATACTCTGGGGACCTGACGGGTCACTGGTCAAAGCCAGACCATCCATTGTCTTTCGCAGACCATCTTCAAATTGTATACCATCATTTACTTCTAAACTGCAAAAGAAGGGACTAGGATAGGATTTTTTGATAAAAAAAATGCCTGCTGCTTGGCTAGTGGCTGTTACTTAAAATCAGAGTTCAAAAAATTTGTTTGTTGATCCAATAAAAGTTTGCTAAGTAGGAAAGAGGCAGTGCATAGAAATCCAGTGGTAATACAAAATATATGTAGAAGCAGATCAAAGAATGCAGAATTTCACAGGCTTTGCTGATTTTTGGCACTGTAAATTTCTTGACTTTGATACTTTTCCTATTGAAGGCTTCCCTTCATTCTTCAAAGTGTAGTTTACTAGGGAAGGTTTCTTGCTTGACTCTTGTCCCCATCTTGATTATGAACTAAGCCTTACCTTCTCGTTAGAAATACTCCTTTATAGGGTGATGAGATCCTCAGAGATACACTAAGTTTTTCCTTGGAAAAAGTTATCATATCTCCTTTAAACTTGTATAGCTAGGTTCTTAGAAACCTGGATTTCTGCTATTGCCTGGCTGCTTGAAGAGACGAACTTTCTTGTACCCTTACTCCTAATCTCCCGGCTGCTCTGATGACATAGCTTTGCCGTAACTCTAAATTACATTTCCTCAAAAGCTACTTCAGTCTGTCTTCCTCTAAAATACCAGTCATAGATTTCTGATCAGCACCAAAACAAGATTATGGTGATATTTTACTGTTTTCCATAAAGATTCAAGCAGTATCCCAGAAGCCAAGACAGTGCACGTAAATTACTAAGTGGCACATATCGTCTGCAGGCACACTCTTGCTCCAGGCGATGCTGGAGTGAGTTTACCATGCAGGTCCACTTGCGGCATAGATTAAATTAATAATTTGATAATAAGAGCAGCAAAACAACTCCTTCTGGTGGTTGCGTTCAACATGATTTCAATTTTATTCCACGTGCTGGTCAAGCACAACTCAAGTCACTTGGAATGCTTGGTATCGAGCGGGTGCTCGTGACTGAGGAGCTGCGTAGCACGGAAGTCACCCAGAGGTGGCCAGATCAATATTGCAAAACACTGATTTGGGTAGGTGCCAAAACCTGCCACAGGTTTTCACGTCCTGTGACAGCTGTTCAAGTGAGTAAAGAACGTGGCAGTCTTGAGTCATTTTTACAATATTTATTCTGAAAAAAAGTAAATTTAAAAAACCTGATCCACGCCTAGCAAATAAATCCTTAATGCTTCCATCATGCAGGTTGAAAGTGTACTTTGAAGGATGGGAGATACACGTATATTTGCCTCAACACTTCCCACAAACAAAGAGGTTGCAAATAGAGTGTCAAGGCTATTAAAAAACATCTTTGAAGTAGATAAGAACATGAAATACTTGTTGATCAAGTAGCACAGCTAGATAACAGGAAGCTAAGAAATTTTACTTAATCCAGTTTTAACATTTTGGTTTCTTAATGGTGAGAAGAAAGCGTTGATCTTGTTTAATTGTGATATAATTTGTTTTCAGAAACTTTATTCTATAGATAATTCTGGTTCAGGTCACTTGTGAGGGGAGAAAAATAAAGCTGATACCTTTTGAATTGAATTCTTTAGATTCTTGTTGCCTGGCTATTTCTGACTTCTGTTCAAGTTCAAAGATCCTTCCAAGCAGTCCCCTGACATATGCTTCACGTTGCTGGTCATACAGCAGCCACTGTTGGTTTTTCTCAAGAGCCTTCATGACAAGGAACAGAAAAGCAACAAAAAAGCCTCTGGTAATTTCTCAGATTTTAGAAGTATCAGTCTTGTTTCCTACAAATGTTAAAAGTTATATATTTTAAAGATTAAATATAAGATAGTTAATTCTGCTGCAGTTGTAGTAATCTTCTCTGTACAGTAAATAAAACCTATCCTCATTTGGAAAGATAAGTCAGGTATTTGAGCATAAGTTAAAATTGCAGCAATATTAAATACTGATCGGCTTACTTCTTGGAAAATGACTTAAAAACAAAGGCTTTCATGAGTCATGCCCAGATTACGAAGAATTAAGCTTTCAATCTCAAATATAAAATAAAATATAACAGAACAGATCTTTAAAAATGGAATAAAGTAAAACTGTATCATTTCAATTCAAAGTCTGTAAGGATAAGGATATGTATTTTATATCTGATTGGATCACAGAATTGTTCAGGTTGGAGGGGACCTCTGGTGGTTTTAATCCAACCTGATGCTATCCTAGGCAGTGTCAGCTCTGAGGTCAGACCAGGTTCCTTGGGGGTCTTGTTTTATCAGCAACCACTTTGTTCTGGTGTTCCAAGCAACGTTTTTTGAAGATGATGGAAATACTGTCTTTTTCTTTTTTTTTTTCCCCCGTAAGCCTTTTTAAAATTTAAATTAGTGTCATGTCACAAAATAATTTTAGATATATTATAGAGGGGAACATAACCTCTGAGGTCCCATACTACCTAAAAATGTATATGGTGATAATTTACACTCTTATGCATCTTGACACAGATGATTTGTACTTGCTGTGTTGTACAAGAAACTTACATCTTTCAGTTGTTCTTCAACTTCATAAAGACTAGCTGGTGATCCAGTGCTGTTTGTTAAAGCTTCCTGCAGACAAAGAACAATCTGTTAGTATTCTTTAAAACAGATGGCTGAAGCACTAAAGTTAATCCTGTATAATTTATTCATCTCACATAAATAGCATAAAAATATTTTTAAAATGGGAAACAGTCGCATACATGTGCCTTTTGTGTTTAAACATCCTTAGAAGTCCTCTTTAAAAAACAAAACAAACAAGACTAAGTTATGTAGAAAACTATTTACTATTTCAGAGGTTTAAAATAAAATCTCATGCAAGATACAGGACAAAGATTTGCATTTAATTTATTCCATAACTCTACAACTCATAGTTACATTAAAACACTTCCTAAGAAAACTATCATGTGTCTTCTCTGGAACACCTGAAGGGTGCAGGAGAGCTTCTGAAAAAATGAAGGTATTTAGAGTATTATTTATATACATGAAAAAAGGTAAACATTTATTCTATTTTCATATCCTTATAGTAGTTTGACAATAAGCCAGTCGTATAGGGGTTGCTGGGGAAAGCTAGAGACCTTGACAACTTCGTTGGGATAACAGGAGGATTATTAACTTCTGAGAAACCATGCAAGCCCATCTGACACCTAAAGGATACTGACTGGTTTTCTGACACCTGGTGCACAGCAGAGTGGTTAAAGTTTAAGACCTATCTAAAACTAGAGAGCAGTTAAAACAGCTACACTTCTTTCATAATCTGTTTATTTACTGCATGATAAAAAGCTTTTTTTTTTTTTAAATTGTGCAGCTATAAGTGAGAGGGAACTTTAAGGAGAAAAATGTATATTACTACCCAAATCCAAGCTGCATTTTTCCAAAGTTTTCCTGTGAGTTTTTGGAGCACGATTTAGAATTTTGGAACAAACTTTATAACAGGAAAACGTTGAACGCCGTTGTTAAACTTTAGCACTTCCTAACAAAACTAGGATTTAGAGACACTACAATTGCTCAGATTCATATTTCTATGAACATTAGAACTCTGCCTCAGTGAAAACTTTCTCGGATTTGTCAGACAACTGTTAGTTCCATATCAGAGTACACCTGCTGCTCACATGCCATCTAGCAGCACCAAGCAGCATTGCTAGACTTGTTTTCAGGTTTTCCAAGACATTTAAAAGAAAATTCTGCTTTTAAACTAAAAGATAATTCGGTAGTTCATTGACAAAAATACCATGGAAAGCTGTTGAATTAACATACCTTTTAAATTCTTTCAACAAAATTTAAAGTTCCATGAAATTTAAAACAAACAAGTTGGATTTAAAGTTCCCAAGATATTGCATTATTATAAGTGATACATATATGTATTATTATTGAAAACTAGTAGATAGGAATTAAGACATTTTGCTATGCATTTTTCTAAAGTAGAATTCCTAAAAATTACTGTACTTTTGCAGCGAGCATGGAGAACCAGCACCATCTGCAGGTCAAAAGCCACCTACTTTCAGGCACCAACTTCCCTGTCCCTCTTACTCAGATACTACTGCATTTTCCACGGAACATTAGAAGAGGCAGGTGTGGACAAACAACCGTACAAAACTAAAGGCATTTGTAAAAGCTGCCAAATACCCGGCATCACACCTATTAACTGCTTTAAGTGAGAGAAGCACCTCATTATTCCTCTCCTACCTTCAGTCACATTGAAGTATATACCATGTGTGATGCCACGGAAAGTACAACTAGTTTTAACAACTGAGGAGCAAAGGAGGATTCATAAGAGCAGGGACAAGAAATATATTCTCGTGACTGAAGCTGAACTAGGTGAAGAGCTTAGTTTGGCTTTATTAATGCCTCATGTCTCTATTAGTGCTGCCTTCTCAGGCAGTTGAACCCCTGAGCACACAAACCTAAGAAGGGCATCATTTCTGCTTAAGCAACAGCGGATCATTACAGGCAGTACCACCTGCCTGGGAGCTTGAAAAAGGGATGAGACCTTAAAGTCTCAATTCTAGACAATTCCCTATCCCAGCTGCGTTGCCTGGAGTGGTTCTCCCGCACTGTTCTTCATTTAGCATTCGATCTGGGTACCACCTCTCTTCACACAAGAACATTTCGGCGTGCAACACAACTTGTAAGATTAAAAATCCATCCTATTTTATAACAGACTTTGGTGCTTAGTGGGTGCAAATTCCAAGTCTAATCTAACTGTACACAAGTTAGACTTGGAATTTGCAATTACAATGTTTCTTCAGTCCTTACCTGGGATGCCTGAGAACTACCAGCTCTGTTTTCAAGCTCAAAACATTTTGCAGTAACAGTGGATAAATTACATTTTAAATGGTTCATTTCCTCTGATAGAGAATGAAGTAACTGTTCTCTCCTTTGTGCTTCCTTTGTTTTCTCCTCTAGTTGACTTTGTAATAAGGAGACTTCACTATTCTTGGGTTTGGACCTAAGCTTGTCTTTCAGGTTTTGGATTTCTTTGTCTCTCTCTCCAAGAAGATGGTTGTGGTCCTCTTTTTCTTTTTCAAGGGAAAGTATTTTCTAAATGAAACAATAAAAAAGTAACACAAACAAGTAAGTGTCAGTCTATGCAACGAAGGCATCAGCAAGTTTACAACAGTTTGAGAATATATTAACTTTAAAGGCTAGGAGGGAATATTTCAATTAGCTAAGAATATTACTTTTTACTCAAAGCAGACAATAGTATTGTGATCATCGCAGTTCTACAGGGATAAGCTTAAATATTTCAAGTGATAGCAAAACGAGTCAGAAGTAGGTGAAACAAGGAAAGAATGCAAAGAACCAAATTTCACAGACCTGATGGGCACTCACTTTACTTTGTACTTCAATAGAGATCACTACAGTGATCTCTGATTGTAATGGAAGAATAACGTGGGAAAGTGATTAGTTTTGTTTACCCAGAGCTGAGTGAGAGCTTGAGAATGTAGTTCAAGAAAATACTCAGCACTTTTTGGTATGTTCTTAGACAACTTTACAAACATAATGTTCTTTTCAGGAAGTGCTCAAACTAATTTCCTGTGACCGACTGCTCCAGACAGTTAGACATATGAGGACAGGTCTTAATGGACTAGTTGGCACCTCTGGCCCCAAGTCTGTATTTAACAACTTTGTGAGATGATTGTAATTATACTAGTTCAGGGATTGATGAAAAATATTTAAGAACAAAACCGTCAAATTAAAACAGCAAAGCAAAGTAAGCTTTAAAAGGACAGGCCTGGCATCTGGCTTACAAAGCCAGACATACATTAACCGTGCGCAATGAGGACATCACAAAGGTTAGCTCGAGGACAAGCACCCAGCTCACCTTCAGGAGCCTGTTCCTTTCCGGATCACCCATCTTGCTTTTCCCTTGAAGGATTTCCTCCAGGGATTTTCTCAGGGCAAAATTCTCTTCCTTATATCTCTCGAGATCACTCACCGGTTTGGAGCCCCCCGACTTCAAGCCCCATTTGCCAATAATTTTATCTTTGGCCGTCTTGGAATTCATCTTTAAGCGCCTATAAAAAGCAGCCGCAGCGGTACAGAAGAACCGTCTCTTTTACCAGGCAGGACGTTACTCGTGACACAGCTTCATTCACGCACGGGCAGCTCAGCGTTTCCCAGCTCCTGCCAACGGCTCTCGGACCGGGAGCAAAGGGGGCCTGTGAGGGCCCTACGCGGCTGCGACGGCTCCGCTCGGCCCTGACACAACCCCGTTTCCGGGAGTTTGAATCTCGCGGATCCACATCGTCACTTCCGGCCGAGCCGCCTCAGAGGCCAGGCGAGAGCTACGGCGTCTCCGATGGGTCAGAATGGCGGGGGAAAGGGATAGAGAACGCTGCCGCGAGACGCGGGACTAGACGGCCACGCGACGTTAACGGCCGGCGGGATGCCTGAGAGGAGGCTTCCCATTGGCTGGCGTGAGCGGCCGCGTGACCTACCTGGCCAATGCTAGGAGGCCTTTCTTGTGTCCGTGTCGTCCCCCCCCCCCCGTGGTTTTTATGCCCTAGCGCACGTGCTGGCGGCTGTGGCGCGAACGGTGCCCCGGGCTGGCCCAGGGTGGTTGAATCGCGCGGAGCGGGCTGGGGCCGCAGCCGCCTTTGCGCCCTCTTTGCGAGGCTCTACCTAGAGATCCCTTTGAGGGGATTCTGGTTCGTCCTTCAAGGGCGGTTGTCAGGAGAGGCGGTGGAAGCTGGGCACAGCCGTACCACCGTTTCTTCCCGGTGGATGGCTCTCCCCACCCTGCGCGAAGTTTTAGTTCACTGGCTGTTGGGGCAGAAAGGGCAGTGGCTACCGGCTGCCAAGGGTGGCGAGCCCGGCCTGTGGCTCTGCCGTGCACCAACTGGGAGATTTGTACAGGACTGGGATTGGTGTGGATGGAACTACTCGCCGTGATGGAATCCTTCTGGATCCTTCTGGGTGCTGTGTCTTACCTGGCTTTGTCCTCATTCCTGAGCGTGCTGGCTTTAAACTACCTTTTTCCACTATAAATCCACTTCATCAGCTACCCAAAATCTAATCAGTTTAGAAAGGAAGCAACATCCATCTTGGCTTCAGAAGTAATTAGCTAGGATAGTTTTTGTGTGACCATAGGAAAAGCAGACTAAACTTTGTCTACGTATGGCTTGTTTTGCTCCATCTTGCTGGATTCCACTCTCATCTCTACTTAACATAATTTGCAGGGTTACTATGTGCCACTTACTTTCTTTACATCTGTTCTTTATCTTAGAAAAACTTGTAGAGCTGAACACGGGGTAGCTTAGAGCAGAGTTTTTATTTATGTAAGTTTTTACCTAGTTTCATTTATAGTGAAATAAGTAGTATAGCTATGCAGTATACTATATATGTTTATGTTAAGACAAAATATTTAGAGGCATCCGAACAATACAGAGGGTCTTCTCACATTTTTTTTTTGCACATATTTCCTTTATTTTCACTTATGCTTCATATGTTTAATATATTTAATACGTCTAGTATACTTAATATATGTTTTAATAATTTCTCAAGAGATCTATCAAATTCAGCGTGTTAAATGCAAAACCTGTTATTATTTGTAGATGTCGTTGTTCCAGCGCATAACTGGAGGGGGAGCACTTAAACTATTTTTAAAGACGGCAGAGACGGAGTATACACTGACACGGGGGCAAGCTAAAAGCGTTTACTAACAATCAAGTTCTAAAAAGAGGCGGGGGGGGGAAAGCTATTGCAAAGTGCAATACCCTGGTATACCAAGAGGCAGATGCGATCTAACTTCAGTTTTAGAGTTGTGCTTAACGTTCATGTTGTTTCGGCTTATTTTGCCTTGGTTACTTACGAGAGACTTAGCACATAGTTTAAGAATAAGAGCAACAACAACAAAAAAACCTGCACTCGTTTTCACTCTGTGCCTTTTCTGTTACCGGATTTCACTACCGAGAGCTGCTCTTGTGCAGCGGCACAGGACTTGGTGTCAATTTACAGGTACTTTTTTTTTTTTTTTTTCCATAGCCTGCAGCAGCTAGTCCTGTCGTAGGTCCACCCATAGACCTTCTTTACTGTAAACCAGCTGTTCCCTGCCTCCTCTTCCTGCTAGCGTTTCAGTCAGCGTTTCGGTCCAGAAGTTAAGGAGTTAGAAACGTTAAGACCTCCGTCAATTTCTTTGGTAACAATCAACGCTTAGTCAAGGCTAGGAGCAATGCTTCGGGTGATTGTGGAGTCTGCGACCAATATCCCTAAAACCAAGTTTGGAAAACCAGATCCTATTGTTTCTGTTATTTTTAAAGGTAAGGAAAACTGACATAAATGTAATCAGGGAGGAGGTTTTTCTGAAGGACAGTGCTCTATGGAAGTGTTTGAAAATCTGTTTTCTTAAAGTCCCATTTGATGCAATTTTAGGGAAGACTTTTTGATTAGAGACGAGAGTTGCCTGAATGAAGTTTGAACTGGGAGTGCATTGGCCAGTAGTGCTGCTGTTTCAGGATCCACGTTTTACAAGCTTTTGCAGAGGCTTAGCTCTTTGCTTTAAAGCCCCGCTTTTAACTGCATAGGTAAATCCACTTTTAATTCTGGCTTTAGAGATTCCCTTGTTTGCCATCTGCAAAAATCATTCCTCTGTGTCGATTACTTTGCACAGCCCCTGCTCACTGTAAAACCAATTTTTATTTTGACATGTTGAAAAACAGTAGTATCATTACTGAAGGTGTTCCGGTGTTTGGTTTGGGTTGTTTTTTTTGGTTAGTTTTGTTTTGGTTTTTTTTGTTTGTTTTTTTTACAAATGGAATTGCACTTTAATATTTTGCCTATTGCGATTATTCAATTTAAAGATTTAGTAAGGGAAACCACATTTTGCACTCCACTGCTCATTAGGTTCGTATGGGACAAGGAGAAAACTGTGATAAAACTAACATTTATATGTAAAGCTGATTATATTTTATAGTATGTTTTACCTCTTGCCATCATTTTCTCACTTGGCTAGAGTAAAGGAACTTGATTTCAAGTATTGGGCGGTGCAGAAACCTCCAAGAAATTTTGAATCATGTAATGTGTTAAACCAAACTGTGGCAAGCAGTTATCTTAATTCCTGGTAACCTGGTTTCCTGACTGTGCAATGAAATTAAAATAGTTTTTCCTAAAGTATGAAAACCCCATTGCAGGGGTTTGTCACCTTTAGAAACTAAATCTGAAATCATGAAGTTTTGATGCAGGTTGGAAAATAACAATGCAGTGCACATCCAGTATCTGAACTTCCATAAGAAGTTTTTGGATACTTTATTTCAGCATCAGGAAGATGTGATATCCTCACATTTCCTGCACCCTAGTGTGTGTTAGAGCAACAGACTGAGCCTGTCTAAGTAGCTTTTGGAACTTACTAATTCTTAAAATATTTTATTTGCCCTGCAAAAATCGCTGTTACATGTGTACAGTAATTTCTTGGGTTTGTTCCATTTGTTTGTTGCTTCTTCAGCATTCATACGCTCTTCTTAGTTCCTTGTCTTTCTCTGCTTTCCTGTCACACTTTTGCCTTTCTGTGGTACCTCTGTTCCTGCAGTTTGAGTTGGTTTGTGCCTTCACTTCTTTATGCCTTAAGTGTCTGTTTAATTCCTCCTTGTAATCTACTCTGTGCTCTAATGCAATTCACCTAGTAAATACAAGTTACAGATTTATATTTTCCTTCTGCATTGCTGGATTTGTTTTTCAGTCCTTCAGTTATCCAGACATAGGAGTTGGGCAAGAGGCATTAAGGAATGAGTTTCTATTTATCCTCTATGTGCTATAACGGGGATTTTTAATATTCACAAACATGCTTAACCCTTGCCTTAAACACAACTTCATAATTGTGACAGGTTTTTTTAGTGGGATATTTAATTTCTTATTAAACCTGCCACTTCTTTTTATATGGTTTTACTACAGACCAACAATTCTGAGTTTTTTTGCTTTCTATCCAGAGTGATTCAAGGGAACCAGGAAATACCAGGCTTTTGCCAGCTATTGAGCAGCTCTGATTGAGTTTGTAAGTGGAGTATCTGGTTGCTAGGTGCAAGGGCATAGGGATCATATCTGAAATATGTTGAACTTCTTTCTATCTGTTTATGTTTAAAGAGTTTTTTTTTATATATAGCCTGTTCCCCCTGACCCTGTTACTGTGTAGAGATGGGAAACCAGTTTTATTTTTGAGGGGTATGTCAAAGGACAGAAGTCTTTTAACAGTACTCCACATCCACTATAGCTCCTGGGGGACATAAAAAATGCAATTGGGAGTTTATTTTCCAGAGACTGGGAAATAATCAGGCATTTGCAGGACTTTGGCCATAATCCTGCAGTACATTTTCATGCTCTTGTTTGACTCCAGAGTATACTTGAAGTCTTCAAGAACAGCAGTCATTTGACAGAAAGTTGCTGTCAAAGTTGACAGTGCATTAAACAGTGTTTTGTTTGTCATCTTTTTCAAACTGCAACACACACAGCTTTGGCTCATGTGACATTCCAGAATTTTAAGACAATGAAAACACACAGTGTCTCAGGATTAGACCTTTATGGCTGTGCTGTGAGGGAAAAGGCCGTGATCCTACAACTATTAGTAGGTGACTCTACAAGCACTTCATATGTTAACATGTACGTTAGAATGGTTTCATCTATGTATAGAATACATGTCATCAAATTTGTAGAACTAAGCTAATTATGGATTATACAATCAGTACAATTAATACACTGATATTTAGGTACATGTTAAGAGGGAATAGGCAGCTGTTTCTGTTGTGAGATCTTATTTAAAATAGAGGGGGTTTGTGCAAGCATTTAACTTTTTTTTTTTTTTCCACACGCTTGTGTTCAGTCCAGCAGGATAGAACTTTTATTTACTTTAAGAACAACTCACTGTTCAAAGAGAACTACACCCTGAGAGTAAACGAGTATTGCTGTCTGGAACTGAGTGCTGTTACTGCAGAATTCTGAGTTCATCGTCACTACAGGGTGCAAATTATAAGTCAAATTCATACGAAAAACTCTTGCAATTTCCTGACATGGCACTAAATGATGATGATTGCATTCAATGGTAATGATTAAACCAGTACAATTCTCTTGGTTGGTCAGGTCTATGAAACTGGAGAAAAATGTGTCAGATTCTTGTCTTTGGGTATAAAAATCGACACAATTACTTACATGTGCAATCAATACTAGGACATTTAGTGCTTTTATCATTCCTTTTGACTGCCACATTTAACTTCATGCATTAAACCCGATGTGAAATGGCATGCACTTTGATTGGGCCAACTTGAATAAAATGCCTTTTCCCATGTGTGCTTAGTCTAAGTGCTTTCCAGCAGGCCTGCAGTAGTTCATAGCTATGTTCATTTATATTTCAGTGTGTGAAAAAAAAAAAAGAGTATTAGAGTCTAATTATTCACTGAATTTCTATTTTCTGTTTTGTAGAGAATTAAATTACCATAACTTTAATTTCCTGAGGGTTTGGAAGCCTGCCTGCTTGGTCCTGCAGTTGCCGCCACTGTACAATCTTAATTCTTCATTCACTCAAGTTGCATGGAGAATTTAGTGAACTGAAATGTGATTGTCTCTTGAATCTTAGACTTAAGACTGTTCTAAAAAAGTCTTAAGATTGTTTGCTTCTGCTATTCCCTACCTGCTGAATTGAATAAAAATGGTAGATATAATAGAAGTAAAAATCTAAGGTGTAAGCATCGGTTGTTTTGCAGTACTGTAATTATCTTTCTGATGATGGAACAGTTTAAACAGCTCTTCTTGAATGAATGTTTTTGAATGCTGTGTCATCTCATTGACTATCACTAAATTCATATTACATTAATTTCCTATTGAGAATATTAAACAGCATGTAGGAGTATAATGCCTGTATCAAGATAAAGCAAATAATGATTTCTTCTACAGTACCAAGGTTCTTGTAGATAGTTTGTAATGAAACAAATATAGAGGGTGTCCTGCCTGTATTCAGTATAATTTTTCACTCTTACTTCTTGGTAGGTACAAACTAAAGATAATGACTAGCCCTATCTTACAATCTTGGCTACAGTAGCTGAATTAATTATCGGTAGAGGAAGGCAGACTGAGGACCTGAAACTTATGTGAGCTCCTGGAATAACTGCACAGTCCATCTTACTCTGCTTGGCAGAGAGTTTTTTGGTGAGAAGAAGAAAGCTCATTGCCAACAGTTTAAAACAAAAAGAGAAAAAAAAAAAAAAGAAAATAATGAAAAAATCCCCAGCACATTAAAAGAATGATAAAAAGTATAATAAAAAGTCTGTAAAGTGAAAAAAACACATGCAAAATATGTGCTTGAGGAATGTGAATACTACAGTGACTAAAATTACGACTAAAATCCAAGGCAGGCTGTGTTTGCCCATGTTTTTCATCCAACTATTACACAGACGCATAATACAAGAAGTGCTTTTCTTAGTATAATCCAGAATATTCATACTGTTAGTGGAATAATAGATCTTAGTCTTGTTTTTATGAAAATGGATAGTCCAGAGTGAAAAATTTTCTCTGTCAAGATTTGTGTTCCATGTTGTTCAAGCCGGGGCTTGCCTTACCTTACAGAGTTACATTTGAGCTTAGGCAGGGATCATAGGACTTTTATTCATCAGTTCTGTCAAGCTCCGGTCTGTGATTCACAGTCTCCTTTACAAACAGCTGCAACTGTTCCTTTTTTCACCAGCATTGAAAACATCTTTTCCCTGACTCCCAGCTCCCATTTATAGAGAGACTTGAAACACTAGTGCCAAACCCAAATATTCTGAGATATTCCGTCTTGAAATTGCTTTGTTTCCCATTAGAAAACATGAGGTTGAGTTTCTCCTTCTAGTATGTTAATTAGTTCTTTGTTTTGCAAAATGTCCACAGCTGGGTATGTTATGAATGCTCTTTCCTTTGTGGTACGATGTGAGTCAATATCCTGTATAAATTGTAGACAATTCCTGTTACATAAATGTGAGTCAGTTCTCGCAATTTGCAGTACGGGCTGGCTGCTTTTTTTCCGTCAGTACATCCCACTCTCATCCAATAAAAAGTGCCACCACAGTTACTGCCCGAACGGTGGGTCCGGGAACTTGCCCATGTGGCATATCTTTACTGTTGCTTCCCAGGCCTGTGCAATGTTTTCCTGGCAAAGTCCAGCAAGAACTTGTGCATAATAAAAACCCTATCACCTTTACTGTAGTCCTTAAATACAAGGAGCATGACTGAAACTTAGCCCTTTTGTGGTGGCTGAGCATTTTATAGATCACTTTCCTGACTGTACTTAAATATATTAATTTGTTAGCACTAATGTATGCATTTTCTGTTTAGAGAGCTGCGTGTTTGCTACTGTGCTTTTCTGCTTCTGAGTGTTGAGTCAAGACTTGTTCTCTATCGATGTTGTACTTATAGTGCAGGTAAAAGTAAAAATAAAGCTGTGGCAAGTTACTTGCTTTGAACCTTTAATAAGAACAGAATTTTGTTTCCCTCAGGTGAGGGAGGCCTGCAAAGGGCCTCTGAAATATTTGAGTTGTATTATCTCAAGAAAAGGAATTTGAAATGCCACGCTATATATAATTTATGCAACACCCCACAATCCCATGATTTGTAGGTTGATCAAGTGCAAAGTTTACCATAAAGTATGAAAAATTTGTAGTTTTTAGACTACAGTAGACGTCAGTGAAGTGGTCAACATAACCTCTGGAAACCATTTTTTTTTCAGAAAGGACTGCATTTCCTCTTATATGCATGTGTCTTTCTGCTAATATTTGCTCATTTAAAGCAGAAAGTGCCAACACTGTAAACATATCTTCTTAAGACGGCTTTTCTCCATGTGATTTTATTTCAGAGCTAAACACTTGTAAGTGTTTTGTAACTAGGATACGGTAAATGTGTAACACATTTTCTTTACTACTGAAGTTCATCACTTTGAGGTTACTGTTTGGTTTGATGTCTCCGAGTCTTTTAATCGGTGTTCTCTTATCATAGCTGAAGTTGCAGTCAAGGGTCATAAAAAGGTTGAGAAATCTAAACAATAATTTTACTTTTGGAGAATACATCTAGCTATGCTTAAACAAAACAGAATAAAAAATAAAAAAACTCAACTACTGAAATTGCCCAGGGGACAAATTTGATTGTAAAATGTGCAGCTCCTGGAAGAGGCAAAAAGAATTGGAACATTTGGTTTAGAGCTCAAACTTTCTTTTGAAAAGTGAAAGAAAAAATGGTGAGATTTGTGTAATGCTTTTGCCAAAACAGATCATCACATGTTGTTTGTATTTGCAGATGAAAAAAAGAAAACAAAGAAAATTGACAGTGAACTTAATCCTGTTTGGAATGAGGTAACATTTTGAATCAATTCTTGGTCTTTTTTGTTAAGACAAAAACACTTGTACAGTTGTTAAGTTAGTTTCTCCAGTTGTGAATATCATTTAGAAACAGGAACTAGTGATACGTTGTCTTTCAAGGTGTTAGTAAATGCAGGTGAATGGATGAATCTTGCACCATGTGTTACAATTCAATAAGTAATGTTTTTATGTAAAAGTAGATGGATATCTGGTGAGTTTCTGGTATGATTTTGTTCCCTCTGGACTTTGGACCAGAGAATATTCAGCCATTGCTTAGCCGTATGTATGAGGACGTAATTGGATCCTTTATTATATACTAAAAAAAAAACCCTACAGAATTCGAATGAATCATATATTGAAGTTCCTCATAGTTTTTTTGTAGGACTGGTCCTGTTTTGCATCTCCAGTAATGTTTTTCTTGGGGCAAATGTTTTCTTAGTAGTGTTTTTTCACAACCAGAAATGAAAGTTAAAGATCATTCTTACATTTTCTAATTAGGAATACAAAAAAGAGAGAAGCTTCAAGTATTCTTGTCTAAATTCAACAGCAAGTGACTTCAACCAGTATTACAGGGGAATAGGATCATCTTACAAATGATAAAATACTTAGTGTGAGGAAGTGGAACTAGACAAGAGGTTATGGCTCAGTATTAAACACTTTAGTTCTTTTTCTATTATTGTTACGAGTAAGTAGCAAATCAAGAATGGGCTATGAGTATGTTCCTGGATTTTTAACTTAGGTTTTGCAAATGTAAACTGATCTAGTCTGTCTCTCACTAAATGCAAAGTTTATTTCTGAATAATTTTGTTGCATACGCTACTCTGCTGTTAATTAATTTAAACATAACTTATAATTTGGTTTTGCTCCATGTTTGTTTTTTTTTTCAGATTCTTGAATTTGACTTGAAAGGAATTGCTCTGGATAATTCATCTTCCCTGACAATAATTGTGAAGGATTTTGAAACAATTGGACAAAACAAGTATGTTGTTTGTTTGTTTGTTTTCCCCCCAGTATTAAACACAACTTTGGATACAAAAGTCAAAGGAAAAATGGAACTGATAGGTGCTGGAGAGAAATGATCTATGCAATTACCTGTTTGTAGCCTGTAATCCAGTGGGCTTTCCATCCCTCACCAGTTGGATTTTTACTCTGAAGCAAAGTGTCAGCTTTCTTTTTATACTTTAGACATGCTGAAGCTAAATTCAAGGGAGATTTTAGGCATTTAAGGCAGAATTTGGATAAAATTTATATCCCTTCACCTATTACTGTCATTTGAAAACCACAGCTGCCATATTTCCGTTGGTCCTTACTTGTAATAAAGGTCCTTGTGTAACTACATTTATTCCACTACAGATACTGGTGCAGGTTCTCATCTTGCAGAATAGTGCAGGGCTGTACCCAAGTATACTATACATAATAAGTGTCCAGAAAGGAGTTCTGAAGAACTCTTAATTGGTATTTTCAGAGCACACCCAGCGCAAACTTCCAAAAATTACAGAATTCAGTTAAGGCTCCTAACTATCTTTAAAAGTCTCCCTGAGAGGCTACGTTTTGCATCACTTACTGAAGTCTTGCCTAGGCAAAGGGGAACCTAAGTTTAATTTTCTATCTTATCTGGAGGAATTGAAATCCTGGACTCATCTCCTTGGAGACTCTCTTGGGAGTGCAGTCAGAGTTTCTGGTTTTTTGAATGTCCTAGTTATTGGAGTCTATGAAATGTCATGTTCCTACTGTACTCTTCCTGGCCCAATAAATCACAAATTCTCTGCATGGTGATTAAAATGCTTGAACTTGAAAACAGAAGTAACTTTCCCAAGATCAGCTTGCAGAACTCTTTATCAATGTCAGATGTGAGAGTAAATTCTCTCACACTGAGTAGGGAAATGAATCCATCTCCAGTTGTTGGCTGAGTCCTGTAAGCCTCAGGCTTGCTGCATATAACGGAAGATCGACAATGCTATTGCTACCTCTTCTTCTGGTTATATTTCTAAAACATTTTTTTAAATGGATTGAGTATTTTTTCTTTGGTTGACTGTTCAGGGTTTTTTTGTTGGTTTGTTGGGTTTTTTTAAAAGAAAAGTTGTTAAAAGTTTAAGAGGAGAGTCTTCTGTGAAAAGTAAATGGAGTAACCTCAGTAGAAGAACAAAATGGCTATCTAGCTTCACATTCCTTAGAGGAGGACTCTAGACTGTTGTAAAAGTGGGTCGGGAGGCTGCTGATAATTGCCTTTGCTGACATTTATTGGAAAGGAAAGGCAGAGACTCCTACTATCAGTAAAGGATTTAGAGTTTCTGTCTTCAGCAGATAGAAATACCCATTTTCACAATGCCCCTAACATGCTGGAATTTAAGGCTCTTTCCCTCCTGCCCCACTTCAGTAGTGCTGTTAGTGCAGGTTGATAGGCTTGAAATCCTACTCTGAAAGTCTAAACTCTACCAGTGCAGTATGCACCGCCATTCTGTACTTAAAATTGGATTCAGCATGTTTCAGACATCCCTAAATCAGTGTCATGGATCTAAGGCTGCAGATCTTTTTGTGTATGGCCCTTTTTTTTCATTTGTGAGAGACTAAAGGAGGATTTAATTTGTGCAGTTGTTTGTTGAGTCCTTGGGGCGTGGACAAGAACTTCTTCATTTAGTAGCAAGATGCTTAGTCTTAGTTTTGACAAAATCAAGTTATGCTGTTAATTTTAGAGAACTGAAGATGAACAGTACCTATATCCACATATGCCTGGAAGGATATCACACAAAATAGAAATAGGTTTCCTTCGACTAAAAAAAATGAAAAATATATCTAGTTTTTTCTACATATGAACTAATTACAGCAGAAAAAATGATTTTCAGGAAATTTTTGTTTGTTTGTTTAAACTTGGTGTTGCAGACACTGAGAAAGGAGCCACCTTGAATTGAGGCTTCTATCTGTATATGAAAGGAGATGACATTATAAAAAGTTTTAGAGTACTGAAATGCTGTCCGTGTTCCTGTTGGTATTTAAACATATTTTGTAGGTTTATAATCTTAAAGAATAGGAACATGTAATAAGTAAGCTTATAAGTAATTAACATGTCTCATTCGACTAACTTTTAAGAGTAATCTTTTTATTTTTCCAACTTTTTTTTGTTTCTGTGAATTGAGTTAATAGGACCTCTTGACTGTGGCTGTTTTTAAAAAAATGTTGCCATGAAGAATTAAAAAGGCATGTATAGGAACACTAGAATTCAATTACTTCACTTTTTATTAAAAAGCATAATATATAAACTCTAGTAAAGCTGGAGGGTACGTTTTTATCATTTTGATCTGGACTTTGAGGTCCCTGCTGTATTTTGTATGAAACAAATACATTACACAGATTCTAACAAGTTTTATATGGATCTGAACATAAGGTGATAGAGATTAAAAAAGAAAAAAAAAGTATCTGGTGTTTTGTAGGATTTAAGCTTTAATTTCATACCAAAATTAGAGGTGTGGAGGATACCTTAAAGCAATGCAAGCAGATCATTTAAATGAAGAAGACATAAATTACCAGTTGAAATTGTTAGATGCCTCTTCTGTTCTGCATGCTATTTATTTTATGACTTGTCACACACAAATAAACCTGGTCCCTAAAATCAATTGCAGGAAAAGGGTAAGGTCTTGGGTGGCGGCAAACTAATCGGAAAGCTTTCCTTTCAGATAATCTACAGCAGGGACAGAGTGTATTATTTTGCGTTGAAGCATGCTTGTACTAAAAGGTCTGCCAAAGTCTAGGAGTTCTTTCTTAACGCGTAGAAGCTAAAGCTTCATCAGTGTTTGTTCTTTAACTATCTCATAGTGGTTAGGATCTTCTGCCTATCTCTACTTAAATCATAGGATTTTTGCCTAAACAGGTAAATATATACATTTGGACAAACATCATTCATTGAGATTCTTCTAAAACCTGTGTAAAAAAAAAAAAAAAGAACTGCTTATCGAAAATGAGATGCCAGTTCCCTACTTCTTTGTATAAATTCCTAGATTTTAAACAAGGATCTATTTCTCTGCTGTGCTCTTGCACTTTATCTTTTCTGTCAACGCCAAGTAGTGTTGGCTGGGGCTAGTTTGAAAGGGAATATGATATCACATCCTCTTCATTTTTATTCATTTTTTGTGGCAAATTTGGATATATTGTGACACTGAGCTAGGCATGCATTCATATTTATTGATACTAGTCTGCTTCCATTATTAGCTTTTCTTTACTACTTTGTACCTCCTCCCAATATGTGAATTCAGGTTTTTAGAATACTCCCAACATCTCTGTCATAAAATCTCTCAAGCTGATGCCCTCAGATCTCTCATTCTTCAGATTCCTGTAGGTCAGTAAAGCAGGAATATACTGCATGCTGCTGACTTCAGGGAAATCACAGAAATTACAAAACTTGATAAAGAAGAGCTTGCCAGTAATCAGTATTTTGTAATCGGTTTCAAAACATATGGGAAAATAAAAGTGCTTATCCCCTAAAATGTTTCAGTATGTAAGCAGGTCCAAAGTTAAGCAGACATATGTGGGTTTTTTTCAAAATGTATTTGTAAATATCATCTGAACTCATATTTGTAGCTCTTAGCAGCCGTCTTGTGCAAACACCTCTTTGTCTTGTTTGGGTTTATGCAGTGGGAGTTATTCTGTATACAATTTAAAAGGCAAATCAGTACAATTCTTTGGTAAAGTGACTTTCATGTATGGAGCTGTGCAAAAACATATATAGTCCATAGGAAAGGCAGAGCCAACACCTTCAAAGTAACACACTCTGAAAATAAATCCTCAGTAACTGCCACCTATTTGCGGTGTGTAATGTGTTTGGAAGGGCTGTGAGCAGGGAAATAGAATAAGGGGGTGAGAAGTGGGAAACACATGAATGGGCTTTCCTGACTGTGGCAACGTAGTAGAAAATGTCCTCTTAGAAAGCACTGTAACAGCCGGGAAGATTTTTTATTAGTGAACGTTGACGTTTAGACAAAGGAACATCTGAAAGAGGGAATGTGGATTGTTTCCCACCTATTACTTGCATGTATGCCTAAGCTGTGTTTCTGTAGAGTAACTGATTCTATTTACCAATACTGACTTTGAGAGAGGTTCAGGACTACCACATAATTTTGCAGTTCTTTCACAGTATCCTCTTTTAATACTTAAGAAAAAGTCTGTATTTGGATACAGCAGCATTCCACAGAGATTCTCAGTGGCAGAATGTGCAAATGACACTCCCTTGGTTAGTCTGCATGCTAGTTCAGGATTGGAAAGATGAAGCACAATGCATACCTAGGGTCCTCAGCGCTGAGAGCCATCCTAATGACAGTTTTTAAAAAAATAGGGGTGGGGGAGTACGGACTGGACAGTACTGCGTTCATTTTTACATGTAAATTTCATATGGTTGGTTGAACTGAAATCTTTCAGAGGTAAAGGCCCATTATTTCAGAAACTCAGTATTTGTGATGTTATGGTATTTTTCACAAGTAGCCCATTAACTTGAGAGATGTATCTGGTATTTAAGCCAAGTGAGATTTGAGTCTGAATCAATAATCTTTCCTTTAGAGGTTCATGCTTTTATATAGTTTACTTTAAAGTCTCGATTGAATTGGGATTTAGTTTTTTGAGTATATAGGGTACATCTAGGGGATTGTGTTGTCCAAGAAAGAGCACTGAGAAGAAATCACACCATGTCTTTGGCTTTATTTTCTCTCTTCTGGAGGAAAGTAAGCAGTGGAGGTTGCTGCTGTTATTTTCAAGGTAGAAACAACTTTTACTCAAATGTTCTGCCACCTTTCTTTGCTGCAGGGTAGGCTGGAAGCAGAACAAAGTGTTTCTCAGCCCAGTTCCCTCCCTCTGGCTACTCACAAAGCTCCTAGACAGTCCACACTCTGCTATTCCTTGCAGTGTTACCCCTGACTAGTTCTGGGCACCTGATCTGTTGCTGCACCTAAGAGGTGACTACAGAACCAGTGCTCCTCTCTAGAACAGCACAGCAGAGCTTGCAGTTTAACCCAGGATTTCTTACAACTCCTAGAAAGCCTCAGAGCTGCTCATCCAGCCTCTTCTTACACTGACACTGGAGGAGGAGCCTAGTGGATGTATTTTGTTTCCACACTGTGCCAAAATGCTTAACTCATTGCTTTGGCATGTTTCTGTAAATCAAGCCTGAAAGAACATTTAAACATTTTTCCATTTCTTTTTTCCTGGAGATAGAATTTACTGATTCATTTACAGGATCACTAAACTTTTGCTGAAAGATTAAATGAGAGCTCTTCATGGTAAAAAGACACAGTCATTGGAAAAGACAAGTAAAGCAAACCATGCTGACATGTATGCAGACCGACCATCATAGGAATAAACTAGAGAGGACTCATATGATCCATGCTTAGCTAGATTTTCCAGCATAAAAGTGTTTGTGAAGAGAACACATCTGTTTTCTATTATGCCTAATACTGTAGTAAGAAAGATTTCAAACTCACAGAGCACAAATCTTTATGCAGTTAAAAAACAAACAAAAAAGCCCCAGTAACCTCCGTTGTCCCTGTAAAGTTAAGAAAAAGAGGAATGCTAACAGGAATTGGCAGTCGTGTCTGAGTGAAGTGATTTTCATTCTTTTTGAAAGAGAGTTGGGGTTATGTGTTTCCCCGTGTTCTTTGCATAATTAGTAACCTAGGGACACGGAGGAAAAACAAAGTGGGCACACCCTTTTCTCAAACAGAAAAATGCAGCCACAAATGATAGTGCAGCAAATTATTTAATCATGTTTAAGTATTTTCCATAGTTAAATGATTTCTAGATTGTTTGAATTCTCCTACAGCAGTACACTCGTGCGAATTCTTTTCCATGTCAGTGTGGCTGTGCGTAGTTGAAGATTTTCTTTGCGTGCATTTGATGCAAGATCCAGCCTGGTTAAGATTCAGTTTTGTGATTTTCTGCCTTGTAGAAAATACTATCTATGCTTTGTTTCTTTTTTTTTAAAGTTTGCACTTGCAAAGAGTATTATCAAATTACTAAATAAGAAAAAATAGTTGTTTTTCTCTTGATAAAAATTTTAAAACACAGCACAAATAACAGAAGGTGAGTGTTAGGTCTTGTAGCATAGGGTCTATAATGGAACATACACTCTGAGAAAGAAAGGTTGAGTAGCAATTATAACTGCAGTGTGAGATGAAGTATGCTGATGAGAATAATCAAAATAAATCTCTGCCTAAATAAACCCTTAAAAAATAAGTCGAAAGAATTTAAATACTTGACTCTCAGGGGATTAGAATCACTGGGCTACCAGTAGAAGCAGCATGTGAGCAGCTGGAGGATCCGATATGCTAGAGACTTTTGTATAAATTGCTGCCTTCAAAGAGAGGAGGAGTAATGAAATGGTTGGTGCTGTGAGCTAGCATTTCTTGATCCAGGCATGGATGTGAAGTTTCACTTCTCTTGGTTATTTGGGCGGCTTAAAGGAAGTGCTAACCACGGCACTAATGGATTAATTAGTTTTGGCACAAATGCAGCACTGTTTAATAGTCAGTCAACAGTAGTTCATTGATTTCATGCTGATAAACGAAGTAGTTCCCGTTGATTACTGGAGGGGAAGTATCCTAGGCCTGGTACTTATAAGGTATATTTGAAGTCATTTAAAATCTGCTTCTAAATATGGACTTTACATTTATCTTTGGTGTCTTATTAAGTGGTAGACCAAAATATTTAAACTCCTTGTGGCAGAACAGTTTTTTTGTTTTACTCTGCAAAGCTGGAAGAGTTTAAGAGACATGGCTGACTGGGCACTATAGATCAGTAAGTCCCAGGAATCATGAAAAAAGATGCTTAAGTAGAGTTAGGAAGTGATACAATTTCCCATCTACTGCCAAAAACAGCTGACGAGCAAAAAGTCAGGGGATGTATTGAGTTATGTGAAAGCGGAAACTATGGCAGTTCATGATGTCAAGAGACCAGTGTGATCTGGAATTAAAGAGCCAAATGTTGTCTGCTTAGGCAAGAGGAAGAAAGCTGAAATAGCTCCAGCAAGAAGCAGTGTCCTTTGATGGTGAATAGATGACAAAGTCTTTCCGACTCTACTGGACAGAAAGGACTGTCACCTTGAAAGTCATGACTTCAGAGGGAGATTGCATGCAATCCTGCCTTAAGGTGGAGTCTTCAGAGTTCAGAGAAACACTGACTTTCCCATATCATGCAGAGAAGTGGAGATCTAGGTACATATCAGAAGCAAGTAGCATACCTTGCAGGAAAGCGTTAAACAGCAATGAACTGTTAATGGATGTGGTATCACAGCAACAGCTGCTGCTGTCTTGGCTGATTTCATTTTACCTGACTCAACCCAAAGATTAAAGACCTGAGAGAAGCATCTCAGCAAAAGGTTTTATCCATGACCTGTACAAGTGACAAAGATGAGACCTAGAGATGAGCTTGAGGCATACCTTGTTACTTTTGAAAATCACAGAATCACAGAATGTTAGGGATTGGAAGGGACCTCAAAGGATCATCAAGTCCAATCCCCCTGCCAGAGCAGGAACCTAAATGACATCACACAGGAAGGTGTCCAGGCGGGTCTTGAATGTCTCCAGAGAAGGAGACTCCACAACCTCCCTGGGCAGCCTGTTCCAGTGCTCTGTCACCCTTACTGTAAAGAAGTTCCTTCTAGAGTTTAAGCAGAACCTCCTGTGTTCCAGCTTGTACCCATTACCCCTTGTTCTGTCATTGGGCATCACTGAGAAGAGCCTGGCTCCATCCTCGTGACATTCACCCTTAACATATTTATAAACATTAATGAGGTCTCCCCTCAATCTCCTCTTCTCCAAGCTAAAGAGACCCAGCTGTACGATCAAAACCGGACTGGACGTGGTCCTGGGCAACCTGTTCTAGCTGACTGGGCTTGAGCAGAGGGATTGGACTTACATGATCTTGAGTGGTCCTTTCCAACCTCATCAGTTCCGTGATTCTGCTAAGGAGCGGAAAAAGACTGAAGGCTGTTGTGGTCCAACCTGTTGAGAGAGGGGGAAACAAAGAACTTCAGAGGCAATTAGTGGCAAGCAAGTAGTCTATGTAACTGACTCCATCTTCAGTCTTCTGAAGGTGATCAGAATTTTACAACCAATTACTCTGTATTCAAATGTGTGCATAGTTGTTGTTTGCACGGGGCAGCTGAGGATGTAGAAATGGAAATATATGCTGGAACATTTCAAAAAGACTACTGTTCAACAGTTGTTCTGAAAATAATGTCATCAGATAGGAGGGTGTGGTGGCTGAAGTAGTCATCCATGTGGTTTGAGACTGGGTGACTTCTGAACTGCAGTTGTTTTTAAAATTAATCAATTCAGTTCATATCAAATCAAAATAGCAAGTCTTCAGAATTGATAGAAAAATATTTTCTTTGCTTTTCTCTAGAAACAGACTTGGCCTAGCTGATTTCGAGTGGTCTTCTTGGGTGTTTCCCTTCTATGCTACATCAAACTATGTATGTTTCTGTCTGTTATTCTCAAATGGGAAAGCTTAGTCACGACTGAAGGATTTGGGGAAAATAAGAATATTTGTAATTGAAAGTTTTTATTATTTAATTTTGCATAGAGAAGTTGGTTTCTTTCAGTATCCAGCTGTGTAAATGAAATTCAAGCACTTGTTCTTTCCAAACTGTAGAAATAGTTTCCTGTTTGCTTATGTCATACTTACTTTCAGAGCTATTAACATGTTACAAGGCTATGTAATAAAGAGAAAAATGCATTAAGTTACATTGTATTTTTCTCAGAACTGCTTTGGGATTTGCCATCGTTATGGAATGAACCTTTTCTACTTTTCTTTGACTGTTGAATAGTATCAGTGCCTGTCTGCATGACACCTGCTCTTTACATAGAAAAGTTTCGTCAAGTATAGAGGGAGATGTTCTCTTTGGTGTGTAATGTCAGACTTCCTTGACTTCTATCTAACACCAGTTTTGGGAATGTTGAAGCCTCTTTCTGTTTGAGAGAGACCATCTCCTGTTGTTTCCTGAGCCAGGTAGGCATTAATGTTTAGGGTCCAGGTTTGCTACATCAAATCATAAGCAATGACAAATTGCTCCACAAGCGAAGTTGGAGGGATAAATAAGACCGCTGCCTGTATATCTGATGTTCCAAATCTAGTTTTGTCTTGTTAGTTAAATGCAATTTTAAATACGTAACAGGAGAAATTGCTGCTTAGAGCTCTCTAAAGTTGAGAAATGCATGGAGCCAGTATGTCAGCTAATGCCCAGCTCTGTGCAACAATTTGAAGGAAGTTAAAATGTACCTGAAGTTAATCTAATGCTCACTGAAATAACTAGGTGTGTTTCCATAGTTTTTTTAAAGGACACTGGATCGAGATTACAACACTGAATCCAGGCGTCTGTTCAGTAAAGGGAGGAGAGGCAGGTGTTAGTAATGGCATCAGAGTTTCAGTTAATGGTCATCTTAAAGGTTAGAACAGCTTCATGAATTTCCTCTGTAGCATGACCTGGTTTTAAACTGCTTTTCACATCTAGCCTATCCCCTGTGGGTGATGAATATGAGGCATAGCTGGAATATTACTGTGCTCTGGCAATTTGCAGGGCAGAAGTGAAACCGTTTGAGTAGTGAGTTAGAATTATCAAAAAGATGACTGGGATTGCAGGAGTGAGATGAACTGGGAAAGCAGAGTTAACTGAAGAGGTGACAGCACCAAAGTAGTTCTGATGAGTTGTTCAAACAGAAAGCATAGCGGGTTTTTTTTGTGCTCAGCTGAAGAAAATTGTAATGTGTAATACCTGGGATATATATTTGCAGAAAATTAATGTTTTGTACTTAGTGCTGTGGCTTTGTCCTTTGCAAAAAGTAAATTAAGTTCTCGTGATATAACACCTGAGGGTAGTGTTAATAATGCTCTCGCTCTATGTTAAAAAAATGCCCTTAGCTTCTCCATGAAAAAGCTCTGTAATCTATTCAGAGGGACCTCAATTAGGTTCTCTACTTACAGATCTTTTTTCTGCTTTGGCTGCAAAGCTGGTATTTTATTTGTAAAGCGTGGGGTTTTTTGTAATATTTACCGAGTGAAATTCTCTTGCGTTTGTTTTTCTTGGGCCACAATCTCAGCTATTCCAATAATCCACTTCAGTATAGGCTTAAACTCTTATTCCATACTATGGGAACAAAATACAGTGCCAGATGTTGTGAGACCAATGCCACACTGTTAGAAATTCTGCCTAAAAGAAGTTTCTCATCTTAAAAGTGCATGCAGTTTTCACTTTTTTGATGAGTAGGGGAGTGACAGATGGCGTCCCAAAGTAGGCAGAACTAGCTTAGGAGAGTTTACAGCATAATATCAGATCTCCTGGGCAGCTTCCTTTGGTAGGCCTCTCTAGAGTTATATCAAAACATTCTGAAAATTTAGGGGCAAGGAGAGATGAACCTCTTCCAAAATGTAGAGTATAAGCCAAGAAGATGAATTTTGTGAAGCCTCTAGTAAGCACGTGGGTTGCATTTGTTCTGTTTTATTCTTTTCGTTACAGAGGCAGATGTATGTCGTTTGTGTCTCTGTGTAGTACAGCAGCCATCCTATCGCTCTTTTATACATCAGTTCTCATCCGAGAGTTTGCAAAGCTGTGTAGGGAAAGTATAACATTCTTTAGTTTACTGGTGAAAACTCTGTGACTGAAACAAGCAACACAACTGTTGAAAGATTTTATTTTTTATTTTTTTTTCAAAAAGGAACATAAAATTTAGTTAAATTTAGGTTGTTAATCTCTTTTTGGTTAAAACTGTGTCTTCTGCAAAGAACTGCAATGCATTTAAGTGCAGTGAAACAGAAAATACAGATATAGTTAGATTACATTTGCAATGATCTTTTGTTGTGTCTTGGGTTTTTGAGTCATGGCTGGAGTTGCTTAGTAAACTAACAGATGCTAGCAAAACACAAAAGGGAACTTGTGTTTGATGTATACTTGCATTCTAATACTGATTTTTACTTCGTTTCAGATTAATTGGCAGTGCCTCTGTAGCACTGAAGGATCTTGTCGGTAATCAGAGCAGATCTTTTCCCTTCAAACTCGTACCTCTGCTAAATGAAAGAGGACAAGAAACTGGAGTGAGTGGCTTACATTTTTTTATTTTACTGTATTCTTGATCAAAATGCTGCAACGGCAGAGCTAATAGTGAAACAAAAAAAAACCCAAGTTATTTTTACTTTATAAATTAAATTATTAGAATTTGTAGCAAAAGCTTCATCTAGGCAGAGGAAGTTTATAACAGGATATAATTATGGCTGTACCATCTGAGTTTGTTTAATATCCTTTAAGCTAATTGATTTTCTCTGTGTGTATTATGTATTTGTATATATGTGTTATAAATATTACATACCACTGCATATACATGGAAATTAACCTGATGTTCAAAAAGAATATTTTCCTAAGTACCAGGTGGAATTCCCATCTGCACTTTTTTGCTGTATTCTTTCTAATATGCACCTGTGTCATAGCACTGATGCTAGAAAGCACATAACCGTGTACATGTTCACTGCCAGCTCAGTTCAGAAAGTTACACAAGAACTTGCTTAATTTGGTTTAGCATACATTTAAATTTAACAGTTATTAACTAGTTATTAACCTAGTTATTAATTAAGTAGTTTCTAGAACTGAGACCTTTCTGTGTTTGTGCAGTCTAGCACTTCATAGTACATTCCAGTACACTTAGTACTAAGAGGCTTTACGGGTAATTCCAGTATCTCGTGTAGTTTAACATCATGGTTAGTTGGTCACAGGGTTGGGCTTTTTTTGCCAACTCCTCATGTTGCTGTGGCAACTAACACTGGTTATAATAATGGTTTGGTCAATAATCCAAAACCACAGTCAAGCGCAAAAAAGACAATTCTATAATTAGAATGGAAAATGACATAGTGTTTTTCTTCCAGGATGGAGATATGAAGAAGTAATTAGAAGAGGCAGATAGGAAATTTTACTTATGATTCAGACTTAGGTTGTTGATCACACAGTGTTACTTGTCACTGCCTTCTCTTTTCCATCTGCAAATTTAGGATGCGACCTAGTCTGCCATGAATATTATGGAACTAAATAAATTAACATTTGTAGAATACCTTATATGCTTGTGTTGTGACAGCTTTTTCTAAATAAAAAAGCAGTGATTCTGATTGGTAGATACTATTTTAGAACCTATTCCATTAACTGCAAATCGTGTAATTCTTATATGTAATCTATATATAGCTTAATAACAGGTTATTCAGCTGAAATTTTATTATAAACTGTGCTGTGACTATGAGTGCTTGTAGTGTTAGAACAACTTACTGCATTAAAGCAATAGTTGTGAATACCGTGCGCTACATAAAAAAACTGCATATTTCTCTGTAGGCAACAATTGATTTGGTAGTAGGATATGAGCCACCAGCTGGACCTGCAAACCCAAATGATCCAGGAGGGACCAATACACAAGAAGGTATTTCAATCTTTTCTCAGAACATTATTGTTAAAAGACTATGGAGATATTTAAGAGAAAGCAAGAAAGTGATTCAACGCTATTGTTCACTGGAAAAAATGTAACCAGAAGCAAGCATGTCAAGACGGCCAGATAGTGATTTTAAAGAAATTAAGGATGATTCAGAGCTACAGCTAGGAGGAAAATTGGCATTTCCTGACGTAAAATTGTTTTTAGTATCATTTTCTCCAGTGGAATCGGGTTACAAAAGAATGTTATTGCTTAAAAGCTTCTCAAAATGTCTTTTGTTAGGAGGGAAGAGATTTTGAATGCTCAGAGAAACAGCAGTTATCTGCTGTAATGCTAGTGCTAACCAAAAACCAGGGAAGTCTCATTTTTGGAAAAGTGTATTCTGTTACTTTCAATGTCAGGGAGATTTTCTTAAATCATTAAACCTTTTTTTTTTCCCTGTAAAATACGTAAGTTTTGAAAGACCCTGTTATGTTTTATATTAGGCTTGATATTTGTCTAACTTATGAAATACTGTGATCAGAAGGGAATGTTTTTTGGTGTCTATAGATCATATTAACCAGACTTCTGCCTAGAGTGTTTTTGAGATCCTGTAGTTTTCCAGACTCTTAAAACAACTGTTAAGTAAGAATAGGCTTTTGCAATCGACAGGCAAATAATCACCCTAGTATCAGGCAGTGTTTGTGTGGAATGAAGTAAATGTAGTCAATCTTATACGTTTGAGGAGAAATAAATGAGTTTGAGTTGAGGTGTTCTTGGAGAGTAGGAGGATAGGCAATAGAAACACAAAAGCTGTGTGTTAAATTACTACACTATGAAATAGTTTTATACAAATGTCGACTTGAAGGCTAAAAATACAGATTATATGAGATTATTTTGATAGGCTTTTTAAAATGAACTATAATGTAATACAGGTACAATAAAGCATGATGGGTTTTTAGCCAGTATCCAGCAAATACATGAAAATTATTTCAGTGTAAATTAGCAAACACACCTTAGTTAATTACTGTAAATGCCTATTTCCCGTGAAATGAAATCACCTCCCCAGCTGAGATTGCTACAGCTCAGTTTCAGAAATTGAAAATTAAGTACTAAATCAGGGTGTGTCATCAATCAGTTGCAGGAATCCATCCAGGCAGATGGATTTTGAGAGATGTTAAAGAGGTGGGGTCTTCCGGTTATCACATACACGGTATGACAATCTCTGTGGTTTTATACAGAGAACTTAGTAGAATCAGTGAGCACTTCATTGTGCAACATGATCATCGGCCTGTATTGGCAAACCAATTCACATAGTTAACAAATATTCTGTTAATGCTAACCATCAAAAATGCTAACCATCAAAGACACAGCTTGTTCTTCCGGTAGATTGTTAAGAAAAGCAGCTGGAAACAGAAGGGAGTGACACACTTGTGTGGTCTAGATATTTATAGATCCTGTTTTGCTGAAATAGTGAAATCTCACTTTATGGTCCACTATTGTAGTGTCATGTGGTTGTAGAACAGTCTTTCACAGAGATGATATATTTTCAGAATTGTCAAAGAGGCTTACTAAGAAACTTTTATTCCACAGTTAAATGCTGTGGAGGAGGATTCAGAGTTTTATTTTGAATGGTGGACTCTACATGTCTTTATGTTTTCAGGATTCTGAAGTAAAAAACAGTGTTGTGCTGTAGCCCACTCTTGCTGCTAGGAATTCAACTGGAATGAAATGAATCACTTCTTGTGTATTGTGAACTAGTTTGATGGTGACTACAGCTGAACTGTGCTTTGCTAAAGCTTCAATTGGTTAGTTCAAAAAAGTGTATGCAAATTGTGTAAGATACTCTGCATCCTGAAGAGGGACATACCTACAGTTAGTTTGGCTAGGATATAAATTTGTTCTTAAGCAGGCTAAAATGTCTAGTTTTCAAAAGGAGTTGGAAGTATGTGATTAGCAAAAAAAAATTGTTGAAATGAGGTAATAATACAATTTTAGTGGAACTCTTGGGTATTGGACTCCCACTCCTGTAATGTCAAACTGTGCTATTTGTTTATTAATTGCACTGTTTTTTTACTCTGTAAGATGAAGAAGATGATGGAGGTTATGAGGATGTCTTGGATGGTCCAGTTGGTGGTACCACACCAACAGTTCCAAGTGGCACGAAGGAAGCACAGCTAGCTAAACGCATCACCAAAGGAAAGAAAACACGGAGAATCCTTTCTAACAAACCACAAGATTTCCAGGTAATAGATTTGTTATATGTTTGTTGCATGTTCTCTTTTTCTGCCTGACATGATATTGTACCTTTCACATAGCCTGAGAATAATTTAATGTTAGATTGTGCAAATCAAATATGCTGTAGAGACAATTTGAAAGCCTGTATTTCAAAAGTATTCTATAAATTTGGCTGTTACAGGTCCAGTTTTATTTCTGTGTAGTAGTAAAAACAATTAAAAACGTTTTGCTGAAATAATTATCCCAAACTTGTCTTGCAAAATTAAAATTATACTTGCTATCATAATTAAATTTGAAAGGTCTGTCCAGTGCGTATTTGCCCTGTTGTCACCAGCATGATAGATAACGTAGGAAATAATTTAATACAAATATTTGAAATTTTTTTCTTCAGATTCGTGTTAGAGTCATTGAAGGTCGTCAGTTGCCTGGAAATAACATAAAACCAGTAGTCAAAGTTCATGTTTGTGGTCAGACACACCGAACAAGAATCAAAAGAGGAAACAACCCATATTTTGATGAAGTGAGTGGCATAAGCATGCTGTAGTTGAAATGTTGATGCTGTCAAATGTAGAAAAATAATTATTACAGCTTCCATTATGTTCAATGAATAAGGATTTGCTAATATTTCAGAGTAAGGCTAATATGCATTTTGCAGTTCCCAATCCCTTTCTTCATGCATTTACATTGCTAAACACGCCTCTGTTCCTGACAGTCTTAACAGATAAAGCCATCTAGAAGGAAGTCAAACTTCATCTGAGACGTATACAACATGTTCTTTGTTACTGCTGGCCATGTGACATAATAAAGACTTTGAATTGTGTGCAGCTTATAAATTCATAGAAAAATTAATTGGGAATAGTAGACCTCTATGGTGTTGTGCAGATGAGCTTTCAGGGCAATGCTTTGGGTCAATAAGACTGCCACACAGTATCTGGAAATGATTTGTAAAAGCACAACTAGATTTCTTTGTCCAGACAAGGATTTGTAGATCAAACACACTGAAATACAGGAGAGAATTCAAAGCCGTATAAGGGACACAACAATGGCCCCATGTCCGGAAGACTAAAGTTGCAAAATTTAAGCTTGATAGAGAGAATGTGAAGGGGTAGCTCTCGTTATCTGGACATGTGTGGAAAATTCAGAAGATTTTGGAAGCAAGTGGTAAGCATGTTTAACACATGCAGGGAAACCCAAGAAAATTTTGAGATTCGAACCAAGCTGTAGGTAGCAGTCAAGATTTATGAAGTAGTGGTATGAAACAGGGAAGGGAAAAAGCCACTTGCCCCTTGTATTGAATCAATTCCTAGGCAGTGTCAGTATCCAGACTAGGCTAAAAATACAATAGGAGGGACCATGTTTATGTCCTTTTGTTGGATAAAGTACTGACCAAACTATAACTGGGCTCAAAGACCAAACTTAGGCATAAGCTATTAATAAAAGAAATAAGCTAATAAATAGTATATTTATCTTCACACTGTCAAACTATCAGATTTATTTCAAAAATGAGAATCATAGCCGTCGCTATTACCACTAGCCTTTTTATCAGCTACAGCAGAGATGACTAGACCAGGATTAAATGTCTTGGAAAATGAGCATTCTTTCAAATGGAAGTTTTAACTGTCTTTTGTCTTTTTTGTGTTAAGTTTATTTACTAAATTTAGGTTTTTTTATTCTGTTCTAAATAATCATATAATGTGTCCAGCAAGGAGCTAGGGTAAAAGTACTGTAGAAGGCATGTTTCACAAACCTATTAAAAGAAAGTTTTTGCATTTTCTGCTCAGAGAATTACGTTTGTCATTTTGAGATAGGTTTTTTGTTTCTTTTTTTCCTTAACAGATATTTTTCTACAATGTCCATATGACTCCTTTAGAGTTGCTTGATGAAACAGTTAGCATTCGGGTAAGAAAAATAGTGCATGTTCAAAAGGCTGCTGGATGCATTGTCCAGCCATTTCACTCTGATGTTTAGGAACATTCCTGTTTATTCCTGTCTCTCTTTTTAGGTGTATGATTCTTATTCTCTAAGAGCAGACTGTCTAATGGGAGAATTTAAGGTGGGTATGAAAATCTTCCATGGCTTTATTAAATTAAATAAAATGAGAGGAATTTTTTTAAACACTTGCTTTAAGTACTTAAATTTATAATACTCTAGTGTGAAGTCAAATAATTACTTGATGTCTTGCTTCTCATATTAGAAAACATTTGCTCAAAACAACCAGTAATATTTTCTTTTTATTTGAGTAGAAATTTATTGTTAGAGAAAATTGTATGTTTTACATACCACATTCTTTAACTTTTATCCAAGAGAAAAAAAACAATAACAAAAGGTAATTTTTTTTCTTCAAAAGTTATCAGAGTCATTATTTGGCATGAGGTAGGGTTTGAAGAGATGATTTTATTAGGAAGCTAACGGCAGCATAAAGATACACATTCTCAAGTGATGTGGAAAGGTGTTCCTTTGGTTAGAAGTTTCTTAAGTAAAAGAGATGGTGGAAAAGTCTCTTAGTTAAAGTAATTTCTGTGGTTCCGATATTGGTGAGTTGTCTTTATTTGCATTTGTTATGATCAATATTCCTAAAGTGACACAGACAAAGAATTCTCATGACAGCTGTAATGGCTACTGGAATCCTCTATTTTAACATTCCCAGTATCAGTGTTGGGCGTATTTCCTGTTTGCTGCTTTTGTACTGCATAAATTCTGTAGGTCTAAAGACCCGCTTTTCACAAAAATATGCAAATGTGGAAGAGTACTCTTTTCTAAATGAAGCAGCTTCTGCCACAGAGCTGGTTGGTTTTGCTTCTCACTGCTTATTATCTATGTAATTTCTAGTGACTCACACAGTGAATAGTGTATTGTTCTGTGGAGATCTAATCATTCACTAAGCAGGTGACATCATGTCATTCAGCTGCATTCTGTTCCTGCAGGCACACATTCCAGCAGAAAACTCCAAGGGTAGTTCTCACTATAAAAAAAAATCACCCTTTCAGACTTTACCTGCAAGGAATACTAGCCCCAGGTGCCCTGAGCAAACACACCTACCATCCTGAACGTGTTTGAAATCTGATACAAGGAATACGGTCGTGGTATATGTCAGTCTTGTCCAGATTTGACACAAGGGGAGGGAGGGGAAAGAATTGCCCATCATCTTCATAAAAGAAAAAGGAAATTAATCATGGAACAGAAGGATGACATGTTGAACAGGAAATAGAAACAAAAGAGTTCTGAAAAGCCTGTCTGAACACAGGGAATTGAAGAAGCAGTAAGCTAGCCCCATCTTCTTTTTCTGATAAATCAAAAAGCTGGTGATCTGAGGGAAGAATAAAGTCACTACAGCTAGTAGAACTAAGACATCTTTTCTTATATTTTCTTCTTGGCTGCTGTATCTGTTAGTTATCCTTCGTTTTTCAATGTAAGGTGTTTTCTCATTTTTCTCTCACGAATATGCTATGTAAACTTTCTTTTATTTGTGACAAGAGAACAATGTAATAGTACTCGTGAAAAACTTGGGGGGAATTGCCCTAGCATTATTATCTTCTGGTATTTCTTCAGAGGTAATGCTTTTGATCTTTATTTCAGATTGACATTGGCTATGTTTATGATGAGCCTGGTAAGTAACAGTTACTTCAGAGTTTCTTTCCTAGCTTGAAACTTGAAGCTGAAACATTTCATTAAATATCAAAAGTCAAAGAAGAAAGTTAATGAAAAGTTATTTGAGATTGCTGCTTTTAGTATTAACTTAAAAAAAAAATCCGACAATATGTGACTCCTTTTAGTAGTTAGAAGTGGTTAAAAGTTGGAGTACAAGCACCTAAAATGTGGATTTTAGTTTTTGTACCAAAGACCTAAAATACAAAAAATAATTCAAACATCTTTGTTAATTTTGTGCCTGAATTGATATGTCACAACATTTTAACACCACTGGATTTCTTGTTTTCAATGACACTATTGAGACCTATGTAGGATATAATATATATTTAAAATAATTAGTTTTAGGATAAAGCATACTTTTGGAACAGTTGACTCTGATTTTGTAATTTCTGCAATTTTTTAATGGATATTACGAGTGGTGGGTTTGTTTTATTTTAGGCCATGCAGTCATGAGAAAATGGCTTTTGCTGAATGATCCTGAAGATACAAATTCAGGAGCTAAAGGCTATATGAAAGTCAGCATGTTTGTCCTGGGAACTGGAGATGAGCCACCAGTAAGTTTCATTTAAATGTTTTACTTTCCCCCTCCACCCCATGGATATTGATTCATGTCCCCCCAACGTTTTTGAACACTGTATAATACAATCTATGAGCAGCATTTAAAAGTAAAACGAGATTTGCAAGCTATTTCAAAGGCATCCAGTACTAAGTGGCTAACTTAAAGCTTATTTTGTTATCCTGTCCAATTAAGCAACCTCTGGACCAGCTCTGGTTATGTTGATCTGCCAGTTGTAGATACTTCTTCACATCCTGGAAGGAAGTAGAGGTGTGTTAGCCTGGTGTTGCATGCAAGCTGATATGTAATTCTCATTAGCATGGCTGATCAAGCTGAGCAACATATTGATACCAGTTCCAGGACTAAGTCAGGAATATCTCCATTACTACATGATGTAGAAAAGCCTAGAGAGAAACCTGAGTACCAGAAAGCTCCAAATGTTTGTCAGGTGAAAATCAGACACATCAATAGTTACAAGTTAGGCACAAGTAATTTGATGCATATGAAAGCAGTAAGTAGTTTTAACAAACCAGTCCTTAACTGACTGCTGTTCTGCAAGAGTAAAACCAGGCCCTCTTTTCTGTGTGATATTTTTCTTACTTGTCCATTTTCTGTGAAGTTACTGCCTTACTGCTACTCTGTAGTGAAATATAGCATGATGCCCAGAACCGTCGAAGATCTCTTCTTGTTCCATATTAACTCTTCCCGTTTGCTATCCTCAGGGTTCTTGAAATCACAAGGATATTACGTTATTTGTGGTGAAATCTTTTCTTTCCTATTTATTTTTAGAGAAGGAAGCAGTAAGTTCTGTGTCGTGGTTTAGGCTCACTCAGGCAGCAACAAAGCACTATGCAGTCACTCACTCACTTCTACCCCCCTCCAGTGGGATGGGGATGAGAAAATACAACGAAAGGCTTAAGGGTCAAAACAAGGACAGGGAGAGCTCACTCACCAACTATGGTCATGGGCAAAGAACAGACTTGACGTGGGGAAACAACAAAATTAAATTTAAATGACAAAACCACCACCAATTTACCAGTCAAATCAGAGTAGGATAGCGAACAATACAACTAGATCTTAAAAACACCTTGCCTCCACTGTTCCCTTCCTTCCAGGCTCAGCTCTGCTCCCAGTTTCTCTACCCCCTCCCTCTCAGCAGCGCAGGAGTGCAGGAAATGGAGGTTGCTGTCAATCTGTCACATGTTTCTGCCACTTGTTCCTCCTCATGAGGAGAACTTCTCACAGTTCCCTGCTGTAACGTGGCTTCCCTCCCATGGGAGACAGTTGTCCATAAACTTGTCCAACATGAATCCTTCCCACAAGCTGCAACTTTTCACAAACTGCTCCAGCATGGGTCTCTTCTGCAGGGCAGTCTTCCCAGTGCTGGGCTGCTCCAGTCTGAGCTTCTTTCAGAGTCACAGCACCTCCCTCCATGGGCTGCAGACAGGCATCTTCTCCACCATTAAGCTCCATGGGCTGCAGGGGGTCAGCTTGCAATCTCTCCACAAGCTGCAGGGGGGTCTGCTCTGGTGTGTGCCCTTCCCTCCTTCCTCACTAACCTTGGTGCTCACACATTTGTTTCTCTCACATCCCACTCCTCTGCAAAATAAAATAAGCTGCTCGGCAGTGTTTTCCAGTTTTAAATACGTTTGTCACAGAGATGCTTCTACTGTTGCTGATTGGCTCAGCCTTGGCCAGAGATGGGTCTGACTTGGAGCTGAGGGATCTTCTACACTCTTCTCACAGGAGCCATCTCCGTAGTCCACTCCTTCCGCTACCAAAACCCCACCAGGCACAAACCCAACACAGTCTGGTGAAGAGTGTGTGCATTTTCTAATTGCAGTAAGATGCCTGACCACAATATTCATCTTGAGATGAATGTGAAAGTTGCATGAAGTGCATGCATTGTACGAGTGCCAAAGTCATCATCTGATGATGATAGTTGTTTTTTAAAGTGTGGTTATAATGGCCTCCTGCAGTTGAATCCTTTAGACACAAAAAACGTAAGTGAAATAGTTCAGGTAGAATAATTTTTGTGGCCTGATAATTTTATGAAATCTCATTCTTTATAATGAAACTGACAACAGTTTTCTATCTGAAGAGTATTGTGGGCACCGGTTTTAGCAAATCACCTTAATTCTGTTCATTACTCTGTCTTACATAACAGATACTGTGTACCTCTCGATCTCCCAACAGGTTGAAAAAAGGGAAAGAGATAATGAAAGAGATGATGTGGAGAGCAATCTGTTATTACCTGCTGGAATTGCACTTCGTTGGGTCACCTTTCTTCTCAAAATCTACAGAGCTGAGGACATTCCACAAAGTACGTAACTTCTTCCTATTTATTGATCAGTGTGTATGATTACCATTAGAAGTATTTGTCTTAGCTGTTCAGAAACATTCCCTGAACATAAAACATCTTGAGTGCTTTACAGTGTAACTTGAGCCAGTAATTCTGCGATGGCTATAGAAGCCCATTTCAAGTCCTTTGGTAACTCTCAGTAAGTACTGAATTCTTGTAATGGATACTTTCATGTGTTACCCATTGGGTTACTAATCTTTATCTGTTGCTGCGTAGGCCATACAGCTTCTGGTAGTGAGAAACGGTCGTCTTCAGTAGCCCTTCTTAATCGCAGAGGTTACATACAAGTAACTGACATTCAAGTACTGTTGATGTGTAGATAAGCTGGATGTTCTGCACTCAAGTATACCATTGGATCCCAATCCCTGCTCACTTTTGAGGGGTTATCAGACAGGTGATTCCCTGCAGCCCTTTTTTCCAAGGCTGTTTAGATCCTGGTAGATAAGTAGTACTGCTGATGGGCCCTTGCACCTTCCTTATCCCAACATTCCACTAATTCTTCTTCAAAGGTGCTCATAGCTGCAGCTATTTTGCAATAGGGGAAAGGCCACAGGACTGCTGGAATCAGTCAGATGGCTGCTGTGACGGCCAAGGCAGACAACCGATAGCAACCTGCTCCTGAGTGGCCACAGAAAATAAGTAACTAGGAACTGGCTGTATCCCAGAAAAACTGCGTGCAGTTTGTGGACTAGAAATTGAGCACCATAAGCGTAAATAAAGAGCCTTGGATGGCAGGGGAGCTTGTATGCATTTTGATCTTAATTTATTCAGTGAGATTTTACTTGTGTCAACCCTATATTGCTGAGACAAAGGCTATTTCTTGCATTATATGCCTTATGTGTTTTCTGATAAGTATAGGTGGCTTTTTATCCCTTCTTAGCATAATTTCTCATCTACATCTGTGATAACAAATGACAATGTCTACAGGTACATGCATAGTGTTTTTCAGATACAACTGTGTCTCTAAATTCAGGAGCATATCAACACTCCTTATGATGTTTCAAAAATTTATGCTCTTAAAATTACTCTTAAACCTAAATTCTCTATTTTTGCCAGCAACACTGTTCAGAATTTTGTTTATCAGATTAGCCTTTGCCCTACTTAAATTTGTAAGCTGGTTGATTTCAGTGGGATTGCTATGGGCAACTTATTATTCAGGCTGAACAAACATAAAGACATAGTAAAAAAACATAAGCATTAATTTCTTCCTTGATATCTCTCCAGTGGATGATGCTTTTGCACAGACTGTCAAGGAAATATTTGGAGGAGAAGCAGACAAGAAAAACCTGGTAGATCCATTTGTAGAAGTTTCTTTTGCTGGGAAAAAGGTAATTTAGTAAACATCTGAATCTTTGCATTCTAATTGTAGTCCTGAGAACAGGTTTCATATGCCAAAGTAAATTTTAAAGTGTATTTAAATTATGGAAATAAAAAAGCATTAGCCCTAAAGTTCACTTTGTCAAATGAGCACAAACTACAAGCTACAGCAGAATGGGTGTAAAGCTGGTGACTAATAAATGGAATGCATGGCTAAATGCCAAGAGCTGACTGATGCATGCCAGATTGCTTGCCTACTGGTTGTTCCAGATTGCTTTTTGTAACTGGTGGTGCAGATCTTTCTGGACAGGTTAACAGTATATGTACATTTTATCACTAACTTCATTAGAATACCAAATCTGAGCTGAAGCACAATTGCACAACCTATATTTATTGCTAGCCAACCTTTTCTCTTTTTTTGTTAAGAAAAGAAAAATGTCGGTCCTGTATTATTTTATATAGTCAGATTCCCATGCCCAGTAGTGTAGAGGATCTTCAGTAGGCATGCCTAGCAAATAATATAGGCTCTCTCATAGAATATATTCTTCATCTATGCTAAAATCTGCATAAAGCAAGCTGGAATCAAGTGATTCCTTCATCTGAGTTCTCTGCTGTGATACGAGAGATCAGTACTAGCGTAAAAGCACATTAAATCGTAGCTAGTGGAAGTAACAAGCTTTTTTTCCAGTCTCAGGTTTAACCATTGTTTCAAAATTTCCTTTTCCTTCCAATAGTCATTAATGTTGCGTATGCAGATCGGTTTAGCATTATTTACCAATTGAAAACTAATGGCTCATTGCAGCATAAACCACTCAGGATTCATCATTAACTACTACCTCTCATCTTACCAAATGGAATGTGATTTCTACTAAATCATGGCTAGTATATAGGGTTTTTTTCTGTTTTGTCTTTGATATGGTGTATAGTCGATTTCATTTTTTTGCAGGTTTGCACAAATATAATTGAGAAAAATGCTAATCCGGAGTGGAATCAAATAATTTATCTTCAAGTCAAGGTCAGGATTTTGTTCATGTTTCTGTAGAAAACTGTGATCCTTTTGAAACTCAGAGATGAATTAAGAAATAGGTTCTTTTGTTCTAACTGCTTATTTTTTTCAGTTTCCTTCGATGTGTGAGAATATAAAACTTGCAGTTGTTGACTGGTGAGTTATGACTTTTAATCAAAGTACTAGACAACATAAATTATATTAAGTAAAGAAAAGGTTGGTTCTACAGATGCCAGGTATGTTTACAGTCTGTGAGAATATTTAGGCAAGTGTTTAAGTATCTTCCTTTTTGGTTTCTTTACAAGAGACCTGATTATCATGAAGTGGAGTATTGTTAATTTTGTGCATTGAGCACTGAGCTCTATCACTATTTTAGTGTAAAGATCATGTGACTTTTTCATGATACAGCCCACTTCTGTACCTAGCCATTACCATCTGTGTTAGTCATACTAAAGCATTCCAGGTGATGCAAAATATATATGCACCATCTTGGAGTGCATTTAGTCACTGGTAGCTTGCTTCTGTGTAGGATGATCAGCATTATATTTAAAGAAAATTTTTCTTTCTTTTCTTTTTTTTCTTTTTGTAGGGATCGTCTTACAAAAAATGATGTAGTAGGAACAACATATTTAAGTCTCTCAAAAATTGCTTCTTCTGGAGGAGAAGTTGAAGGTAATTGATTGAGCAGTATGTAACTTACTATCTTCTCTTGTGTTTTGAGGTATAGCAAAGATCAATGCTTTAAGAAAGTGTATTTTCCTATAGTTTCTCACTTCTGTGCCAACAAGATTACCTATTTCTGGAATTTTCTAAACAATGCTCCTCTAAAACATACTGTGGGACTTTTCAAAGTAAAGTATTAAAATTTTAATGTTTAAACTACATCGTCATGGAAATAGCAGTAACTAATTCAAAATTCAGTGTTCTATTTTATATCTAAAGTTAATGAAATGATTAAATTTCTGAGCACTTTCCCAAATTTGGAAAACCATGTGGTACCACAGTCTATCATAAGTAAGAGATGGAAATTTACTAAGAAGGTTAATGAGCCATTTAATTTAAAACCAGTCCAGAGTCACCATTTCAGAATCACTGCTTCATTGGCACTAGTAGACAAGACTTCTTTTGCCACATTATAGGTCTGTCTGTTCTTTCTCTGGGAAGATAATCTTAAAGGCTGGGGAATGTTCCTGAGTAGTTAGCCTGCAGCAACTACCTAGAACCACCTGCTCATTTCCTCTCTACTACAAGGCTGCTTTCTGATACTGGGGGAGCTTGGTCAGTCTTTGCTCTGATCGGTAGCTTGCTAGAAACAGGCACTGCATCTCAGTGCAGGAATGCTCCAGAGTGATACTGAGCAACCATTATTTTAGTAGCTTCAATAAATGAGTTTAATTGCAATGCTATGATCACAAACAATTTATTCATATGCTTTGGTCAGGGTAGGAGACTGGACATGCAATTTCATAAAACCAAAACTGATTAACTGCAAGAAAACAAATTAAGTTAAGCAGGATATGAAGTTCCCAATATTTTGTCTCGATTGGACAATACCTTTTTAGTAAAACTCTTCTTTACAATATTCTAAGAAACGTTTTTTTCTCTAAGATTTCGGGAAATATATTTTTTTAAATCCTGTTACATTTCTGGTCTAATATGATGTTGTTATTGATTACTTATTTGTGGTCTATATCTATAATCTCCTCTTTTTTTTATAGCAAGATCTTTAATACAATTGAGCCAGCTCCATGGCAAGGATTGTGTGTTAATTTGCCAGAAAAAAAGTTTTATCTTTTTAGTGAACATAGTATGGCATGCTAGTTGTCCATACAGAATTGTAAAGTTCCTGGCTAAACAGGCTTAACGTTTGTTTATCGTGAGTATCTACACTAGAGTTGAAGGACACTGAAAACCATTTCCACCATTGCTACAATAAGAAACTAAGATACTATTTTTTCTGTTACGTTTAGGAAATCTTTATGGTACATATTTGTCTGAGACATACCAGTTTGTCCTTAAGTTGGTAGCTATGACAGGAGTTTAAAAACAAAATCAGTGACTCGAGTCCTGTAGTGACTTGAGCCAAGTATCTATCTTCTCAGATGGAACTGTATTTTTAGCCACATAACTTCAAGCTTGTAACCCGGTCCTTTTCAGAGTACTGCTGTTGAAGTAAAACTTTGCAAGCATTCTTTCATGTATCCCACACACAAAGAGAGGGAAAAGAAAGGGTTACAGAAAAAGGTAATGGGAAATCAAAGACAGAAGGGCTGGGCTGATGGGGAAAATTTAGCTCTGGAGAGATCACTTGTACTACCCACGTAAATGCATAACTTGAACTGCTGCTGAGACACAGCTCATTTATACTTCAAACCCTGATACTGAGTTAACTGAGAAAATCTTACCTCTGCTGAGGTACTGACACTGGAATAGCCATTTCCATGTAAAATCACAGATTATCTTTCTGTGAGGTCAATGCCAGGTCTGAAGCCCTTTCACGCTTCTCTGGCTTTTAAAGGATTGGGAAACTGAAGTAGTTTATAGTCTTCAGTAAATGAAGATATCCTAATGGGCCCTGAAATGTCGTGGTTTTTTAAAATATTCTTAAGATTTTTAGTAATTTTAAAAGTAAAATTTTATTTTGTGAGGAGGAGAGCTATACAAAGCTGAAGTAGAAGCATCAAAACAGTATGTCAGCTGCACGTTTTTCTTTTCATTTGGAATTTGTACAGGATGAATAATACTTTCGTATTTTAATCAGGAAGCAACATTCTAATGCCCGTGAACTTTTTTTTTCTCAGGCTTTCAACTGCATTTTAAAAGCAGATTGTTTTGTGATGTATTTGTTCTTAAAATGCTATTGTCACTTGTCATGTAACTTCTTCTCTTTTCATAATATAGAATTTTCATCTTCAGGAACAGGGGCTTCATCATATGAAGGTTTATATCTTCGTCCGTTACTGATTTTACTTTCCAGTGCCCAAACTGAGAAGTATCGCCTAAGAAAGCCTATCACCTTAAAAAATATTTTTTAATAATTACTTGTCTAAAAGACTTCACCATTATGATTAAAGAATATCAAACATAACTAACTGTAGAAAACAGTTTTGGCACTGGAACCGGTTTCTGTTTAGCTGGTGCTTCAAGCTATGTTTTAGAGTTGAGCATGTAGTTGCTTCAATTATAAAGTGCTTAGTCTAACAATGGCTTGCAATTTTTAACTTAGCTATGAGATCACAACTATATTTGCAGCTGCAGAGCCCTGCAGAAGTAAATAACTGCCTAAGATAATTAGTGGCTGTTTTGCTTATGCTTAATTAGTTATATAAAGAAGACTGAAAAATAAAACTTTCTAAAACCTAGAGAAACGGCTTTTTATGTAACTGCCTGGGTTGACATCCAGTTTTGAAAGACCTTATAGCAAGTATTTATATATTGAGAAATAAATATAACTGGAGTGCAGTTGAAAGGTAACAAACATTCCTCTGCACAAATCCTTATTTTACTGTCTTTCTTTATTAACAAAGTAATATTAAGGTAAAGGCTGAAACCATTTTTTTAAATTGTTTTCTGTAATATGTGATCATCAGCCTCCTAAATGTAAACAATTGAATTTTAAATGTAAATATATACAAAAAATATTCTTTTTATTCCAGGTTTGGAAGGGGGGTTTGTTTTGTTTTTAGATTTATATTCTATTTTATTTATTAGCATCACTAAGTACTGATGGTATTAATTAAAGATCTGTACCTTAAATGTAATGCTATTGAGATCTGATGTGAGCGGTTCATGTTAGAATTTTTTTAAAACTGGACAGTATTCCAACAAGAGTTAGAATTATTTTTCATTCAAATTTGATCTGTTTCTGATTCAGATTTAAGGATGTGAAAGTATCTGAACAAAAAAATATGAGAACTGTCAAGCTTTATTTTATATTTTGCAGATTTTATGTGACTTCCTGTTGAGAGGAAATTAGAAGATATCACTTTCCCTTTTTATTATCCGTTTATGTCACTCAGTAGTCACAGTGGCAAAGTCATACAAGGCGTGACTCTCTTTTTTCACTTTCTTATCTCAGCCATCCTTTCTTGTGATAAATGCATCCTTCTGTGCTGCAGATCACTCTAATACCTCTTGTAAGGTTTAGAACCTTTTCTTGTACTAGGATCATTTGTTCAAAGACAAAAGCTGATACCAGAAGGAAAAGAATATAGAATCTTTCCTGTTTGCTCAAAACTATGCAGTATTTTTCTGCATGGGTGTTACTTACCTTGGTTTAATTCTCTTTGCACGGCTCATTAAATTTATCAGTCGATAGCCTTGGCATGTGTTTGATTGCTGCTGAAAAGGATGTTTGTGGGAAACAACACACTGTAACCATTATGATTAGAGTTTGCAGCAATCTGTGGTTTACTCTGAAGTATAACCACAGAAAAATTAGACTAAAAATCAGAACAGTAGGATGAACTATGCCAAACAGTAGGTTTTTTCCCGCTACGGTGTGCATCTGTTTGATAGCTGTTTAGCTAGAACGATGTGCATTCAAACACTTGCAAATGTTTCACTCAGTTTCATTCATTTCTAGAAAATATGTTTTCTGTTGACATAGGAGTCTATTGCTCTTTCACATAAGTGAAAGCCTGAAACTTAGAAGTTCCGTTTATTCTGTTGGTTTTTTTATTGCATCAAGTAGTATCTAGTAAGTATTGTACAAGGAAGAAAGAAGTTAGGAACAAGTACAGTCACTGGTGTAATTACTTTAAATTCGTATAGTATACATAGAATAAAGTGTTCTTACTTTACTAATAACTAATACCTAACTAATATCTAACATTTGTTCTACTGGGTTTAATAGTAATGTTAATTGCTGTTCTGGCTCTGAATGATAATTACCAAAGATACAAGGGTAATGTTTTCTTCTAGTAAACACTGGAGAAACTGAAGTTGGCTTTTTACCTACGTTCGGACCTTGTTACCTAAATTTTTATGGAAGTCCAAGAGAATACACAGGATTTCCAGACCCATATGATGAATTAAACTTTGGAAAGGTTAGTTAAAAGAATTAATCCCAATTGTTTTTAATCAATGAATTAATTTTCATGTTTTGTTTGTTTGTTTATCATTACACTCCTTTTGGTATTTCTTGATTAATAATATTTTGTGTTTATAATTAATAAAGAAGTGTGATAGTCTTTTCCATTCTTACCTGTTTTTGTTTTGAAGGAGTTTTTGAAGGAACAGTAGTGATTTTGATGATTTTCACTCTCTGCATATCTGCATGCATTTTTATTTCTGCTTTGTTTTCATAAATATATATTTGTGACTTCTTACATTAATTAAAGCCAACTGCTTTATTTCATTTGTTCAAATATGTACATCCATGCTTCTGCAGATGCTTAGAGAACAATCCAGTGAAGCCAGAGTCATGTACAGCAAAAGAAAGAACTACTTTAGGAGAAATATATAAAATCAGATTCAACATGTGGTTATGTTACAGGGAGAAGGAGTTGCTTATAGAGGGAGAATACTGGTTGAACTGTCTACAGTACCTGAAAGCAAACCTGATAATAAAAAGATAGAGACGATTCCTAATGATGACTTACTGGTTGTTGAGGTAAATCCATGGTTTATTTGTCAGTGTTGGTAACGGAGATGTGCCTGGGCTTGTTGTTTTTGGAGAATGATCTAAAATACTAAAATTGAAACAATTGAGTTGAATCTTAGAATTAAGAGAAGTAGTTATTGATGGTGTGGCTGCAAAAATGTCATACCCTTGTAGCATGACATGTTAATTTGAAATATTTTTATAATCTCAGATACGACAATTTATTATACACATATATCTTTTTGGTTGCTTCTCAGAAAGTAGTAAAAACACTAAAATTATTATTTCCATTAAGAAATTACTATCATTTTCTATAATTATGAATCCTGTTTTGCAAATGTTGAAATACAACTAAAAAGGTTCTTCTTGTAGAAATACCAGCGGAGACGAAAGTTCTGCTTGGCTGCTGTGTTTCATTCTGCTACCATGCTGCAAGACACTGGTGAGCCTATCCAATTTGAAGTCAGCATTGGTAACTATGGCAACAAGTTTGATACCACCTGTAAACCTTTGGCATCAACAACTCAGTACAGTCGTGCTGTTTTTGATGGTAAGGATAAAATCACGTAAAATTCTCTTTTCAAGGTATGGCTTTGTCATGACAGCCCTAAATACACTAAAAATTTATTGAAAACATGATGGAAAAGAACATGTGGCTCTTGACAACTTTTGAGATGAAGTTACGCTTATGCTGCAAAGCCTGTTGAGATTATTGAAGGAATTTTCACAGAATTCAGTGAAAGCTTTTGACTGTGTACTAGAGGCGCACAGGAAAACTGGCAAGAAAAAAAAAAATCACAGTGTTGTAAGGTATCTGAAATCTAGGGATTAAATAGGGAAAATACTCTTTGAATATTCTGGTTTAGAATAAAATCAAAGCTTGGGTTTAGACCAGATATCTGGCAGCCTAGAAGAAAACAACCTAGGTAGATCATAGGAAAATATATTTTAGCTATAACTTTTTCTATTAACTGCAAACAGTAGAAGTTTTTTTTTCTGTATATTGAATGAAGTAATTTGGTTTACTCTGGAAAATAATTATTTGACTATTTTATTGCAGAGATACACTTATATTAATGTGCTATCTACATCGGTGAGTTATGGGAAAGAATAATTATCATGTTAACAGCTTATTTTAAAAATCCATTGGATTTTGAAACAATTTGAAGTAAAATTTTGCCATCTAACAGCTGTTGCAGTGGCTGAAAAATACAAACCCTTTGATAAGTTTAAAGTAGCTTGTGTGTTCTTAATGAATTGTAGTACGTAAATGAAATAAATGTAGCAAGTTGTGTAGCGTACAGTACGTGTTCCTGCCATGAATTCTAACTCTACCATACAAATATTTCACACCAGGTAATTATTATTACTACTTGCCATGGGCAAACACAAAGCCAGTTGTAACGCTGACTTCCTTTTGGGAGGATATAAGTCATAGATTAGACCCTGTGAATGTAATCCTAAACATGGCTGAAAGACTGGTAAGATACCTAAGATATTTTGCTGATATACTTTTTGGTTTTGCCTTTCTTTTTCCTTTAGAATTGTAATCAAAAGTGACATTTTGAGCAAATTATGGAATAGTTTTCTGACACTTTTCCCTCGTTCTTTTCCCATTCCAAATTAAACGTAGCTTAATGTAACAAACAGCACTGCTGTATTCTGACAAGGCCCAACACACTCCTGCTTGAATCTTCCGGGAATTCCCACAGGAAAGGTCCTTGGTGTTCATTAGGGGCATGTTAAGTCTGTAGAACTGTTGTTTGTTTTGGAAGTTAGGTGTGATAACATGTTGTTAAATACAGTGAGAAAGAATATAGAATAGGCCTGTGAAGTATGAATCAAGTTTGAACAACTGAGTCTTACTTGATAAATAAGATCAAAATCTTGAAACTCACATTGACCATAAACCACAATGGAAATTTGTAAGTGCAAATCTTTTCCTTTTAAATTCCTCAGCAATCCAACTTAGCCACCTTAAAATCAGGAATGCAGGCTAAAATTTCTGAACACCAATTAGCTGAGATGTGGTTGAAGCTGATTGATGAACTTACAGAAGATATAAGGTAAAAGTTCCTATTTTTATCCCTTTAGTTATCATTCTAGGCCTGCTCAGAATCTTTGCTATTGCTTTTCCTAAGTCAGAAAAGAAATTGTAAGGACTATAAAACTGATTACTGCTATGAACTGACTTGAGAACTGGATTCCAAAAGTCTCTGAAAGTAATAAAACTGCATAGATGCTGCCAATGAAGTCATCCATCTAATTCTCCTTTATCTTAGTCATTGACAGCAATAAAACAGCATCTCTTGAAAAAATCTAAGGCAGGACTGTTGTGAAAATGTGAAATTGTGGATCTCTGCCACCTTTCTACCATCTCGCCTTTTTTAGAATTTCTTATTTTGCTTTGTTTACACATATTTCAGTGCTATTTCTGAAACTGAAGAGGGAAGAAATTCCATTATTTACTTGTAAGCCCAAAGTAAAAAAAAAAAAGCTATTCAGAGTTTAAGGGCCATAAAGATTTTTGAGTAAGCACTTAGTCGACCTATCTGTATATATAGGAGTATTCAGAAAAGGAATAGGAGTCAGCACTTTGGGTTTTGGAGGAAAACACATTCTAAATAGGGAGGGAGGAATTGTATGTGAAAGAGACATTAATGAAAGGAGACATTGAGGTGGGGAAAGACATTTGACAAACATTAAACAAATGGATGATGAAACAGCACAGGAAAAGGAAAGGGAAGATGAGAGAACAGTTACTATCCATTAGAGGAAATAACAGAACATGAAAGAACAAATTCATTAAGCTGTAGAGCCAACATAAAAGTGAACAGAGGAAAAACAAACAGTGGAGATTGGTATATACTAGCAAATAATTATATGATAGAAAGCTTATATCAAAATATAAACTAGTAACTTCATAGAATGAATACCTGCTGTGATCTACAAAAGCAGAAATAACTGACATACTTTAGGAAAGCAAAATGTCAAGGGCAAACTACTGTCTTGTGGAGCCATCTAGTGCATGTAGAAACTTCAGGTTTTATACCCATTATGTCAACTCATTCTCCTGATACACAGCTGCACTGTTATTAATTCAGTCCATTAGTATATAAAATACCCTATCACTCAACAATTACAGAGCGATAGCACCCAGATATATCAAACAAATGAGTTTCCTGTTGTTCGTCAGATACAGTGCTCTTTATGGTTTTTTTCAGCAGCCATAAAACCTGAGTCAAAGCCAATTCCATGTGTGGAATTCATAGAAAATATTTCCCTACTGTGCTAAAGTTTAAATGAGTTAGGACCTTGAGACAGTTTTTAATGACTATTTAAACCTAAAATGAGGTGACTTTCTGGAAGTTCTGATCGGATTAGTAGAACTAACTATAGTGGAAGGCACAGTAATCACTATCACAGTTTGCAGAATCAAAGCCCTTTGAAGTGCATGGCTTCTCATTAAAAATAAATAGAGAAGAGTCAATCTTTTCAAACTTGTCAGTGTCTTTGGAATAAAAAAAAAATAAATTATTAAATACCATATTAAAGATCTCTTAATGAACTCTATTAAAAGGATATAGTCATTGTTTTTTGATAAGCTGTCTTTTCCTCAAATCTCCAACAAGTCAAAAAAATCTCATTTTTTCTCAGGCTCTACTGTGGTGCTTTAGGATTTCTTAGTTCCATTAAGTAGTTACTCTGCCATCTAGTGACTCACGAGTTCTGTGTCATGGATTTCTTTTTGAGTTCGATGTTTTCATGCCAGAGAACCCTCTGGTTAGTTAACTCTATACATAGACATAGGCTGTATTTGTATGTTGAGTTTCTGAGAATTTACAGTTTCCAGTGAGGGAGAGGAACCTAATCTTGGTGTGAAGGCACTGATTTCAGTTTTGAGATGCAAAGTTTTAAACAATAATTTCTAATTTGAATATATAGGAAAATGGATTTCGCTTTGTTTGGTTAGCAGTAATTACATAAAGCTTACACCTCGAACTGTTCTATGTTGGTCCTTGTTATGTGAGCACAGCATTTCCCTTGCTTACTGTAAACACTTTGACAGGTGGAAGTCTGCAAAAATAGATGCTGTAGCACTATTCTGCTGGTTTTCAGTCAGAAGAAATAATAACACTTAACCCATTGCCACTCTATGCACGTCCACTATTTGTGTCTCGATAAATAAGATCTACTTAGATTATTAACCGTATTAAATATTCTTTTTTCAGTAAACCGTTTCCCTGCATAGAAGGCAAATCTAATATTACAGTCCTTGACACTCAAATAGAAAAACTGCGCCTAAAGTCTCTCAAACAGATTGGAGAAGCAGCAGCAAGGATGAGAAATGAAGCTACTGAGGTGAAAGCCACTCTGACAGAAATTGAGGATTGGTTGGATAAATTACTGCAACTGAGTGAAGAGGTTAGTACTGCACAATACCAGTGATGCACTTAGTTTAGAAGTAGCTAACACAAACTGGTGCAGTGTTCACTGCTGATCGAGCAATATCCCCCTTAGAACAGTGATTTTAGATGCTGTAAAAGCAAACATGTTTCCCTCTGTGATGAGGATTTTCTTAAACATAATGTTCTATTGTGTCAACTGTCTTCACTAAGAACGTGCGTTGGGAAATAACCACTCTCTCATTTGTAGAATAGACTCTGTTCTGTTTAAAGTGTGACAGTATTTTGTCCTTTATTGCAGAATTGCAGATCACATTACTGGTTCAGGGACTGCAGGATATATGCTGTACTTCTGCAAATTGTTAGCCATAGTAGTCAACTTCTAGCAGTGTTAAATCTGTTTGGGTTTATATTTTGTAAATTTTCAGCAACATCTTAACTTTTCGTCTCTGTTATCTCATAATTGATTTCCACAACATTGTAGAAATGTTTTTTCTTTAACACTTCTACTTCGAAAAGTTACTGATTTTTTTTAAAAAGGAGCAATTAATTTGACAGACTTGCAGCTAGCATACAAAGGTGTACACAAAGCTGCAAAAAGATAGTAGGCTCCTTCTGTCTTCTGCTAAAAGTGAATCATCTGCCCTTAACATGGAAGCATCACAAGCACTTCAATATGTAGCAGGTCAATCCAAAGTATGAGCATCTAGGATCAGACACTTGTAGTTGCCATAAAGGAACGGTGATACAAAATGTCTCTAGAAAAATTTGTAAAAGGTACGAGACCTGTTTTTCCTTTAAAAAAAAACAACTTCTTTGCTTTCCAGCAATCTCAATGGTATCTTAAATGATTGTTTCAGTACTATGTATTGCATTATTTGCAAAGTAAAAGTTTCCTCTTTTTATCATAAATTCATGCTAATTATTGATTCTAAGTGATAAGTCCTTTGACATAAACCCTAATTTATGTTTCTGTTGTCTAAGCATTAATTTAGTTTAACAGTGTATTAATTAACCATTCTTAACTTTATTTTCCGCACAAATAATCCACAGCCACAAAACAGCATGCCTGATGTAATCATATGGATGATCCGAGGGGAGAAAAGATTGGCTTATGCTCGTGTTCCTGCACACCAAGTGCTGTATTCCACAACAAGCCCCGAATCATCTGGTAAATATTGTGGAAGGACGCAAACAATCTTCTTAAAGGTACATTTCCCCCCTCCTCCCCTATAAAATAATTAACTCCCCAAAGTGTGATGCCTTTTGATGTGAGGATGAAACATGCAAGCAAACTGACAAACAATGAGGTGTCGAAACTCAGAATAGATTAAAAGCCGATTGCATATAGTTTTTTCAAAATATCACAGAAATGGTGAAGTTCATCATCAGCCTGTTAGAAGCAGCATCAGCCTCTAACACAGGCTTTTCTGAAAGAGTTCAAAACGGTGATAGGGCTTTTAAAGTGTTACTGGGGTTGGTGTTTTGGAGTTGGTCATGAATGGAGAACATCAAAGAGAGTAAGTGGTGTAAATAAGAGAAGTTCCAAAAACCTATTCAAAGTTTTGGATGGTTTTCTGCAAGTAACACAGAGTATGTCTATACCCAGACACTAGGATGTCTCTCTGCATTGAGTCTTACTCTCGCATAGGAGTGCCTTTCTCTAGTTAAGTTTATATTTTCTTTAATTTGAATAAACTTAACCAGAAAAAAGGCAATCAAACTTTAGAACAATACACTGACAGAGTTTGTGAGTGTACTAGTGGTTATATTAATTAATGCTTCAATGCAGACAAGCCTATATCTTCATGGTTTTATGCAAACCCCCTTATCGATGCATTACTTCTGCAGCTAGCGAACCATTATGACGAACGTCTCTATTTCCAGAGTCTCCTGATGAGCAACAGTAACATTAACACTGCAGTTTTAAGTTCTTGTCGTAATTAAAAACTCTCACTGGATGAAACTTGGGAGAGAATGTACAGAAACAGAGATGTTCCTGTCTTTAGTTTTTACATGCCCTAGGAAGGTACCATTTAAAGAATGTTACCTGGCTGAACTATTTATTACTGACTTTTAAGGAACGGCAGTACAAGAAGAGATAAATAAATTATGTATTATTAGTCTTATCTATATGTTCTTGTATACATTTTACTGAAAGTTACAATACCTGTATAACATGACAAAGAATAACTTTTTTGTTCGTGTACCAGTATCCACAGGACAAGACAAAAGATGTCAAAATGCCTGTGGAGCTACGAATTAACATTTGGCTTGGGCTCAGTGCAGTTGAAAAGAAGTTTAATAGCTTTGCAGAGGGAACATTCAGTGTTTTTGCAGAAATGGTATGTCCACTCTTGCTTTTTCACTTTAAACTTGGATGTGAGTCTTGGGAGTTCAGTGAAATTGGAGCTCTTTTGAATTTTATTTTTTTTACATGCTGGGCAGAAAGGCAAAGTGGTATTTATCATAAGGAAACAAGTAGACCTCATTCAAGGCAATTAATGACCAAGTCCATTGTACTTACCAGATAACTACAGCAGACCAGATCCTGAACTGGTTAATCAGGTAAAAATCTGGTTAACTCCAGTGATTTCAAAAACATTTATTATAGATTTTTATCAGCGTAATTAAGATTGGGATCTATACCATCATGTTTTGGCATGTGAATAACCTTTTTATTATAATTGCTTCTTTACTTCTACAAATGATACTTGGATACAAGCCGGTTTGCTTAATAATGATTCTTTTGTAGAAGTAGAAAATCTACTGTTACAGGAAAAATGGGTCGAAAGTAGTAGATCTTGCTGACAAAAGGCTATAATGTAGTGACATTTCAATGGTAAGAGTTAACAAACTCAGAATAAAAATACTTGAAATGGTCCCACAGCATATAATAGAGATTTTGGATGACAGTGGTAAACCGGTGTCTTTTACATGCCCCATCACCTAATGGTGCATGTAATGGAATATCAGTATAACAGGTGGTGAAACAGGACATTTTTCACCATTGCACCTATACATAAATACTTAGTGCTGTAGTAAGTTGCTTGAAATAGTCAATGAATGTTCAAAGTATAGAGTTTAAGAGGCTATTGAATATCTTGGGTTTTATTCTTCATACTGTAATCCAACTATTTGAATAAGAGCAGAAAACTCAAGACCATCATAAACTTCAAATAATCCCATTAGTGTAAAGGGAAATGCAGTATATAAACTGGGCTGACATCACAATCATGCCCCAGTAGCTTCTATGATAAGACTATAATTCAGTTTTACACATTACGTAAGAAGAGATTATAAACAGAAGGAGATTTGAGAAGGAAGAGAATGAGAGGATCATGTGTTTAGAGAACAGAAGAAACTTATTTGAATAATGTAATGGAATTTTATTTAATAAAGCTTTAGTCTGGAGGAATTTTAACTGTTGTTGTAAAGAGGCATTGAATTGAGAAGATACTTTAGTTTAGCAGTCGAATCATTGTTTACCAAGCAGCACAAAAGGAAATGAAAGAAAGAAATTACTGATGACATTACAATGTAGGATGGGAGTACTTAATTTCAGAGAAGGGAAAGGCATAGTACAATGTTTCAGTTGTAACAGTTCCAGAAATACCTACGCTCCCCACCCCCAAGTTTTTTATTATTCCTAAAGTACTGATTTTCTCTTTCTTCTCAAACAGTATGAAAATCAGGCTCTACTTTTTGGAAAATGGGGTACCTCGGGACTTGTTGGTCGCCACAAGTTTTCTGACGTCACAGGAAAAATCAAACTGAAAAGAGAGTACTTTCTACCCCCAAAGGGCTGGGAGTGGGAAGGAGAATGGATGGTTGATCCTGAAAGAAGGTGAGTTTTTCTTAACTTTGTACAGGCAAGAATAAAGGAATTTAATCTCAGAGTGTAGAGTAAAATCTCCTCAGTTTTCTTGGCTGAGAAAGATTTTAAACTGAATTTTCCAGGACAGCAAAAGCCAGCCAATAGTCGAAGCTATTTAATAACGTTAAAATTTGCATTACCTTTTTTAAAAAGTAAAATAAAACATACAAGAGAACGCATCCATTTCCTAGGAACCAGCTTATTGTTTAAAAGTCCCCATGTGATGATGGGGATATTGATTATATTTTCTGTATCCCAGTGCCTCATCCTTAAAAAAGGGATAATAGTTCTCCTTTTCTAGAAAGTTACCTGAGGGTAACTTGTGTCTATGAGATGTTCTGAGATCCTGCTGTGAGGGTTTCAGACAAGACCCTTGGATACCTCAATCTTCCACAGATGGAAACTTAAGCCTGACATACAGTATAAATCTGCAGTTCATGTTGTATCAATACCATTGCAGTATTTGCGTGGTCTTTCTCATACAGCAGATGGGGTTTTTTTGTGTTTATTTCACTGAAGAATATTGAAAAGTTCCATTGCCCTCGTTAAACAACCGTTACAGGTTATTTCTCAAACTGTCTCAAGGCTGGGATTGTTTTCAGAGCCTAAGGTTGTGGTGCCACATGACAAATCCTCCCCTGACAGACTGAATCCCTGAGGCGTCAATCCTTCCCCAGCTGTAGCAGGTTCAGTCTTGCTCTGACAGAGGTTGTTGACTCTGAGTTGTGCCTGTTCAGCTATTTGTGTTGCCACGCTTTACACCAGACTGAGTAAATAATTTGTTTCATAAACAAAAGCCAGCATGAGAAAGAGAGATGATTTACTATGTATGTTCTGATGTTGCTGTAGAAAAACCATGCAAGAAAAATGCGTGCCATTATTTGATCCATTTTAACATCATATCAGTTTATAGGTATAAATGGATGTATTTCTTTTCATATTCAATCATTAGTTTTTATTTCAATGAATAATCTGACATGAAGAAAAGCAGTAACAGACATGGAGATATTTTCCCAGATAATGGAAAAAAATCCCTACTGTTAAAATGTGTAAGCGTGTTTATGCCTTGCATCTGCTTTTATTGGAAAATAATCTGCATGGCTTTATTTGACCAGCAGGTGGCATTTTAGAACATACTTTCATGTTTTCTGTATCGCTGTTAATCAGAAATGGAAACCGAGGCTATTTTATCTGATTTAATGTTCCCTTATTTCTTTGACTTGCAAGCTAGAAAAGCATTAGCCAACTAATTGCTTGCCTTATCAACAGCGTAAAGGGGAACAAAATTAAAGATGCATATAACTGCCATGTGCAGTCTGGGTTTTCCTGTGCTTAAATATATGATATTTTTATTTCTTTGCAAGAAGAAGTGTTGAAAGCAGATCCTGAATAACAGCAGTTAAATCACTCCTACTTATCATTCTTATGAGTAAGAATGATGCTCACTGCTACTGGAGTTGTTTCAATTTTAGGAAGACTTTCTAAGGAAATAAGTAGCCCTCATATAGGTGAGGGCTATACTGTACTCTAATAAAAAGAACTTCACAAAGATGGACTATCCAGAATTCCAGTACATGTGCATTTTGTACATTCTTCTTACAAATTCTCTGTCGCTAAATAAAATACACTTGGTTTAGTATTATATTTGCTTTGGACTTGCAGTTTGTTGACTGAAGCTGATGCTGGTCATACTGAGTTTACTGATGAAGTATATGAAAATGAGAGTCGCTATCCCGGAGGAGAATGGAAAGCAGGTGAAGAGAGTTACACAGATGTGGTGAGACTTCTATTTTTCACTGGATAAGTAAAAGTTTAAGAGAAGGACTTCTAAAATTTGCTACACAGTCTATTTCATCTATTAATGCACAGAATTTTTGTGCTTTCCCTACATGAAAGAATGGAGAAAAAGCCCCACCACCACGTGAGTTCACATGTCCTCTTGGATGGATGTGGGAAGATGATGCTTGGAAATCCGATTTAAATCGAGCAGTGGATGAGCACGGTAAGAGTTACTGTTTATCCGCTGACTGTTAGGACAATCTGTCATAGTCCCTGCTGAAGGAGGAGGCATGTTAAGACGCGCAGTGTCCTGAGCATGATAATGGTTGACCTATGGAAAAATGTCAAGGAAATATTTGGATAACAGTTGGATAAGATAAAATGACATTGAGAAAGTGTTCACCGTCTGCAGCTGTTTCTACATGTATCTGTTGTTTCAATGAGACACTGGAACAGGCTGCCCAGAGAAGTTGTGGATGCCCTGTCCATGGAAGTGTTCAAGACCAGGCTGGATGGGGCTTTGGGCAACCTGATATAGTGGAAGGTGTCTCTGCCCATGGCAGGGGGATTTGAACTAGATGATCTTTAAGATCTGTTCAGATCCAAAGCATTCTATGATTCTGTGATTCTGCTTCCATTTTAATTACCATTCCATCAAACTCACTGTTGTCATCGAGTCTTTCTTGGATCAAAAAGGACTGGTATTTTGAACAGTATATGTAATAAATGAGTTTGTAAGTGCCTACTGGGGAGAGAATCATTAATCTAAGAATCTGTACATTTGTCTTAACTGCAGCAGTAGATGACAATTTTGAGCCAAAAGCTTTGACAAATTAAAAAAAAATGAAGGGTAATGCAAACAACATTATACTAACATGAAAGGTTCCAGTTGGGAAAGCTGTATGTATAAATAGTGTGCTTGGAAATAGAAGCCATTCTTGTTTTCAATCAGTTTCCAAAACATTTATCCCAAGTCCAGTGTTATTGCAGTCCAGTGCTTAGGATTGGACTTGCAAGATGTGGATGAGTAGCAGTAATTGGGACGCTTTTTCTCAGAGAAGTCAGATGCTTAAGTTGAGACATGAAGCCTCTAATTGCACCAAGAATATGTGGCAAAACCAAGTTTGAATCTAGCTGGTAATTTAAGTGGAAGCCTTTAGCCTGGGGATGAGTCACCAAGCAATGCTAAGAAGTGAATCGGGTCTGGGGACCAAAGGCAGTCAGGAACTGGTTTGTGTTGGTCACACACCATATAAGAGTATGAAGGATTCCTTTATTGTTGAGAACTGAAATTGTGTGGGAAAGCAGCCGTGCAAGACTGATCAAGATGAAATCTTACCAGTATGCAATGAATTATTAATCTTCCTGTGAAGAATCTGATGCTGCTAGACAGTATTACCAATTAGCTGTACTACTAACCTGATCAAGTTAGAAAATCCTATGTGCATAGAGCCACAAGTTGTTAGGACTCGTATATGTTTGTTATTTACATGAAATCAAAGCTGTTACCGGTTGTGATATAAGCCTCAGGAGACCATAACTTGGATTCTGCAGCAATAGGAAAGAAGTCAGTCTCTCATAGCAAAGTATTTACAGGACACTGATTTGATAGTCGAAAACCAAAATAAATAATAAAAGCAAAAAGTCATAGAAGATTCTGGAAAACCCAGAATTTTTTCTAAACTATCATGAATTTTAATTCCTAAACCACCTGAAAACTCTCAAATAGTTATCACTTTTACATGTAAGTGAAATAAACAGATATTTGAGTGGAAAAAAGGATTTTATTTGTCTTAAAGGGTGCTCTTATTAAAAAGAGATCAATCTAAATAAAAGTCTGAGTCCTAGAATACCTGACAATTGTTATTATACGCAGAGACAAAACACAGTAACAGGTTTAGGAGTTCTTAAACTTTTATGATCAGAGTTCAAATAGTTGGTGGTCCTTTCAAAGCCAAGCTACTGGAGTTGCAAGAGTACAGAGACATTCTACTCTTATTGAAAATTACAGATGAATTTTCCCAGTGGTGAAGTATGAAAATGTGTTATTGATACACCTAACATTTGAAAAAGCAAGAATGCAAAGAAAAGAACTTAAAATGTATTGTGTTTGAGTTCATGTTGAGATATTTATTGTCATATATATTATAATATAGCATCATCGCAAAATGTCATCAGTTGCCCCCTAGCTGTTGAGCATTTAGGGTTTGCAATATCAAATTGCCTTGTGTGACTAAAGCTTCATCCTCTGTAGGCACAATAACTATTTCCTATGCTTTTCTTCATTGAATCTTGCTTGTGTTTCTGAAAATACAGTAAATAATAAATTCTGGTTTAGGATGGGAATATGGAATTACTCTTCCTCCGGACACAAAACCAAAGTCATGGGTTGCTGCAGAGAAAATGTACCATACACATCGACGACGACGATTGGTGCGGAAACGTAAGAGGGATTCAGCTCAAGCAGTAGCGGCAGGAAGGGTAAGCAGGAGAGAGATGCAGTCAGAGACTTGCACATTGTAACAGTTTGAGTTTCTTTAAAAAAGTCCCCATTAGATGACTCATTTCCTGAATAAAGAAAAAATTTAATACCAAACAAATAAATCTCGACCAACATCCTATGTTTTCATTGTATTTCTTTTCTTCGTCTTTTTATAAATTGATGTTTCCAGCTTTGGCTTATGCTTATTATTATGCCTACCAGAGGAAGTGCTGATTTTTTCATTACGTTTATACAACACTGTGGATAAGGAGGATTTGTGTCTTCCAGGGAATGTCATCATATGAAGATCAAGAAGGATGGGAATATGCTTCCTTGATTGGCTGGAAATTTCACTGGAAACAACGCAGTTCTGATACTTTTCGTCGAAGACGATGGAGGCGGAAAATGGCTCCCTCAGAGACACATGGTGCAGCAGCGATCTTTAAACTCGAAGGTGCTTTGGTAAGGGACAGATAAGCAAAAAAGTCTTTAAAAGTTCACTCTGCTAATTTACAGTAAAACAGTTAAGTGTATCAGTTATTTTAGTCCCTGAATTGTTAGACTGATATATAACTGAGAAACTAATATAATTTATATTGTTTAAATTGTTTAAAGTCAGAGTAGAGACTTGCATAGCAGGCTTATTAATTTACATAATTTGAAAAATAAACTCTGGCAGATTTTTGAGCCTTTTGTAAGTGAAGTGAAAAGATAGCTCAAGCTTTTCATGCACATAATTTAGAAGTATTAACATCAGCACAAGAAACAACAGGCACCGAAATAGCTGCCCTGGTTAATGTATAAACAATGAAAGGATAGCAAAGTGTTGAAGAAACCAGAATGTCATGCATCACAAATAGGTCATCAGAATGCAAATATTCCTCAAGTTTTCAGGTTAACACAGCTTCATATATAAGTTCTATTCACCAAAATACAAATTGGAGCAAATAATGTGAGAAGGCGACTTTGTTTTTCTAAAATAATGATTCTGAGTCTGATTGTATACAATTAATTAAGTTTGTCCCTTTTTCTTCGTTTGTTTCTAACTTTTGCACCAAATGTTGACCCATGATTCATTGATAGCATTTTCTTTCTCCACTTAGTGCGATTCCAGAGAGTTTAGATTTCCTGTTTCATTCTCTCTTCTGATTATGTTTCCTGGGCCATTGGTACAAAAAAAGCCTTTGAGCAGTTCTCTGCAACAGCACTGTGCAGAAGACCTCCAACCTCTTCTTCAGTAAGAGCTGATAGGTAGCTAATGTATCTCCAGAAATAAGACATTCTGGAAAGTATGAATATAGTATAGTGTGAAATGATTGGATCCGATTTCTGCACAGCTTCAATGGCAACAAGAAATGACCTTTGGACATGAATAAACATCTTTTAAAGTGCATTTACTCAGGGAAGTAAATTTCTCCTTGTCATGGATGAGGAACTGAAACCTGTATATTCCCCCACATGGTGCACTTTTATCAGGTTCCTTCTATGTAAATACATAGTAACATTTTTTTCGATATATTAATTTCAGGGAGCAGACACTAGTGTCGATGATGGAGAAGGGAAGAGTTCAGACAAAACCAAGGAAGCAGCTACAAAGGTGTTTGGTGCCAATACACCGCTTGTTTCCTGCTACTTTGACAGTAAGTTCTTTAACAACTCCTTTGTTATAAATCATGTCTGTTTCTCCCTGGTCTCAAACAGAATTGTTATTCTTTGTGTTTTACGTCTAGGTTTATATGCCCTCTGTTATAATTACCTTCCAATCCTTGACTGGGCCCTATCTCGGTTGTGAAAAGAAAAACTACAGTTAATCATTGCAGTATTTCAGTCCTTTGACACACAGGCATTTTTAAAACCTTTATGGGACAGGAATTCTAAAGCTATTGCAGCAGCTGAATTTTAGGCTAAATGATACGGTTTTAGCATTAGCATCTCTCCGTAACAATGTGGGGAGCTCAGGCAGCAGAGAAGATGTATGTCCAGTTAATTTTTTTTCTGGATTAGCTCACTTAACCAGCTCAATGCAGGGTCAGACAAATGCCTTACCCAGCAGAAGCAGTAAGACCGTGTAGTTGAGTTGGCAAAGAGAACAAAACTGTAACTTTGCCAATCTGGAGTGGCTTTAATCACTGGAATTACTTGGAATCACTCTAACAGTATTCACAAAAAGCAGGGACACTGAGACGGGAGTCACTAGTGTTAGTAGGAATAGTGGCAAATCCCATCCACTCCTGAGATTCAAAATCCTTTTTGAGAATCTCTGACTGGAACACTTGTCCTTTTATTTGGATTCTCCAGAACTTGATCTTCTTGGTGGGAATGGATGCCTAAATCTTAAATCTTGTCTTTTAGCAGCTAAGGGAGATTATTGATAATGACCACAGTAGGAGGAAAATGGCACCTTTTCCTGCCAGAGTTCAGAGGGTTCCGCTCATTGAGGCTACGAATGGCTCAGATTGTTCCAAAGGCTAAATGGGTTAGCCCTGACATGTTTTAAAGAAAAGCTGTAATAATTTAGCCACATGCTGTCCTGGGCTTGGGGCGCTCTCACATCTTCCTTTTAAGCTATTCCACCTTGCCTGCGGTGATTTTTTTGTTTTTGTTTTAATCTTTTAGCCAAAGAGACAGAGTTGCGATTGCAGTAATTTTCTAGAACCAATAGCTAAAAATGTGAAACTCCCAGGTTCCTGCAAGTGCTGTAGTGAATACTTAAATTAAGTACAGGAATTCTCAGTTCTTGATTCTCTCCAGAGAAGCTAGATTACCACAGCATTTCAAGCAGGAAATTTTTAACAGAAGGATTTTTATATGATCAAAAAGCTCAAATAGTGTAAGTAGGTTTTTTTCATTTTTGCTTTAAGATGTGTGGGAACAAATGTTCTCAGGTGCTAGTCCACTGGTATTAGTACACTTGTCACGAGAAAAGAAAAGCAGAAATGTTACTTATAGTGCTTGTGCTTGAGTTAGAATCTGTACGGTGTTTTTATAAACTCAAAATGTCATTACAGAAAGGAAGCCTGTATAATGTGATTGACCTCTTCTTGTTTGATATAGGAGTATATACTTACCACCTTCGCTGTTACGTCTACCAGGCAAGAAATCTGATGGCTTTAGACAAAGACAGTTTTTCAGGTATGGAAAAATCCTGCCGATGATGCAGAAAACCCATCTGTGCAACGAACTAGTAACTTGATTTAGCTATAGAATATCTTAGCTATAGAATATCTTAAATCCTCACTGACTGTGTGTAGGTCCCAGCTACTGAAACTACACCATAAATGAAGTCTCAGCTTCATTATGTATGCTCCAGATTTGGTTGGTACTGCCCCAGAAGCTTCCAAAAAAAGAAGTGCTCTGAATGTGCAGCACCTGCTGCTACCAACAACTTTTCACTGAGGGAATAGGAATTCAAATAAGGTCTGAAAGTCCCATTCCAGTCCCTTCCCTATGCCTTAGCATCTCCTTTTGACCAAAGCCTTCATACATAGAGTTTCTAAGGAAGCTTGCACGAAAGCAAGGGTGAAGAAAGCTGGATGGCTGTTACGTCACCAACTGCCTCTCAGTGCTCAGTATTTCATATGAATTCATTACTGAGATGAACTCATAGGGAACTACAGTGTGCCTTACTAATAAGCATGGCTTTTGTTTGTTTATACATGGGTACATGTTGCCCTTTTCTATTTCCAGCTCTTAGGTATTCCAACAGTGTTGTGTCCATTTGGCATCTCTGTAGCCAGGCTAATTCAATACTCAGGTTATCAAGTCTTTAATTCTTGCTAATTAGCATTAAAATTTCACTGGGAAGTTAAGGAACAAATAGAAATTGGATTCTGTAAAACTACGACTATACACTTCATTTACATAAGTTTAGCTAAAGATAAAGATGAAATGGGCAGCTTAGAATTTTCTTCCCCGTCAACCTCCATTTGTATCCTTCTTTTTCGCCCTGTTTTAATTAATAATTGAGTAAGTGTAATACATTTGTTAATTTTTTACAGAAAATATAGAGCTAGAGCTATTTTAGTACTTTTTAATGAAATGAGGTTTTTTTGTACAGCTGCCTGTGTGCATCTGGTCATATTTCAATATGCAGCACTTAAAATAATACGAAGAAAAATTAATAAATGCCTCTATTTTGTATATGTAGCATTTAAGATAGCTAGATAGATACCTCAGATGCAGTTACACATAAGCTAGCACACCTACATTTTATTTTCCTCTAAAACTAGTTTGAAGAGTTAGCTATTTTTTTTTTAAAAAAACTCTGATCAAGTACCTCACCTGAAGCTGTTGAAACTGACCTAAAGATAACCTTTAAAATAGCCTCTAGTCCTTAGTAATTGCAATTTGTACAGGAAAAGTTAATGACCATCATCAGATACCTTCTACAGAACTCCTGATGATTTAAAGACCTGCCAAACACTGGGCCTAGACCACTTTAATCATTCAGCTGTTTCACAAAGAAGAGGTTGCTATAAATGAGCATGTTTGAAACCAAAACGTGATCTGAGCAATACAGCCTGGGAGAATTTGTTATGTGGCAACTAGTCAGAACCAGGATTATTTCTCTGTATTATTTATGAGGCTGTACAGTTGTATATCAATGGAGAACAACAAAAGCTTCCACAGACAGTATTTAAGAGGCCATTAGCATAGCTAGTGTTTCATTTCAGTTTTCAAGTTCTTTTTCTGATTTGCAAGATGTTTTATCATTTTCATTTATTATTCTGTTAATTGAGACTTGTATAAAGGAAGCAATTTAGTAATCAAATGGAATTTATTAAATGTAAATTATGTGTATATGTGATCTTTAGTTTTACATAGAATGGCTTGTAGAATTGGTAATGACAGCAAAAAAATAACGTATTGTGTTTGATAAAAAGTTGTACTTGTGTGCCTTTTGCTTTGATAGGGTTTTGTTTGTCTGTAACTCTGCGCTTTAAATCTTTGTCTGATATTTCAGATCCATACGCTCATGTTTCTTTCCTCCATCGAAGCAAAACAACTGAGATCATTCATTCAACTCTAAATCCTACATGGGACCAAACTCTCATATTTAATGAAATTGAGATCTATGGGGAACCACAGACAGTAGCCCAAAACCCACCTAAGGTTGTTATTGAACTTTTTGACAGTGACCAAGTGGTAGGTGAATGCTTTTTGCCCTGATTGCTATTTTATTTCTTTATATTAATTGAAAATAACATTAATGGCTATGATTGATGTTTCGGATGCAGGGTAAAGATGAATTCCTTGGAAGAAGTGTTTGTTCCCCTATGGTCAAGCTAATCCCAGAAGAGAACATCACACCAAAATTGCTCTGGTATCCTGTAATAAATAATGGCAAAGCAAGTGGGGACATTCTTTTTGCTGCAGAACTTATTTTGAGGGACAAGGTATATATTTATTTATACCTATATTTTTTTGGTATGTTATGCTTATATAATATAATATGATATATATCCTTTCACAGCGAGTCATAATGTGAAGAAGGTATTTCATAGTGTGCAAGGTATTTCATTTAAGGAAGAAGAAAGAATCTAATACTCGTGTTTGTGTCTTAATAGGGTGGTGCCAACCTTCCAATTCTTCCATCACAAAGAGCACCAAAGCTTTACATGGTACCTCAAGGCATCAGACCAGTAGTTCAACTCACTGCCGTTGAGGTATGGTTTATTCTTAAACTGACTGAATACAAATACAGCCATCTTATCCTTTAGATAGTAAGTTTGTGTACTTGCTTCAAGAAAAAAAAGAAATTTCATAGTGAGAAATAAGGGGGATTATTTTCTTTAAGTGTTTTTGAATTTAATTTTTTCCATTAACTTTCCTAGAACAACAACCTTGAAGTATTTTGCCAGTCACATTTTATTATTGATAAGACTTCATTTCTTCTGTTCTACTTTTTAAGTATCATATTAAACATACTGATGTCTCTGCCACTTTTGCTTGTATTGGATTTTATTTTGCAGATTCTGGCTTGGGGGTTGCGGAACATGAAAAACTACCAATTGGCACCTGTTATGTCTCCAAGTCTCATTGTGGAATGCGGGGGTGAAATGGTGGAATCTGTGGTGATCAAAAACCTCAAAAAGACACCGAATTTTCCATCTTCTGTTCTCTTCATGAAAGTCGTACGTTGTCAAAAACTATATACCAGCCATCTATAGCAAAATCAATTATCCCATGCATTTAAAGGTCAAGGAGTTGTTATGCAAGAATGAACAGAAAAACTTGCACATCCTTTTTTGACTTAAGATAAGCAATTTACTAAGCCCGAAAATTCTAATAGAGATCATGTAAACATGTCTGTACAGTCATTGATAAATAACGCTATTTTATACGTGCAATCCAGTGCTGCATAGATATACATTTATTTGAAAAGGTATCGGTGTACCTGTAGATGTGTGGCTGCTTTCCTACTGCGAGGATAGGAGCTGTGTGAGAATCAAGAAAATTCAAGAGTTGAGGCAACTGAAATTATTCTTACTGACTTTTATTGGATCATAATATAAGGTTAGAAATTCACCACACTTCCACAGAACATAGTAGTTCAATATTAAGTAAATGAAGTAACAGCTCTAATTTAGCAGAGGGGAATCCTCAGTCTTCATTTTCCTTCCGTTTGCATTATAAACAAACTCTACTCTTTCATTTCCAGCTCTTGCCAAAAGAGGAGTTATACAGTCCGTCTCTTGTTATTAAAGTAATAGACCACAGGCCATTTGGACGGAAGCCCATCGTGGGACAGTGTACTATTGATTTACTGGAGAGCTTTCGCTGTGACCCCTATACTACCAAAGAAGACATTGCACCACAACTGAAAGGTAGACAGCTGGAAAAAGAAAAGTTCTACTTTCTTATGAGATGCTAGAATAACCTACCTTCAGTGTTTACTTTGCACACTGTAGTGGTGAATAGCTATCTCGTGCTCTGTTCTTATTTGGAGACAAAGTGAGCTGAAGAAAAAAAAAAAATTAACTCAGATCATTAATTAATGCAATATTCTGTGGAGCATAACATGACAGAATGCAAAGGCAAGTCCGCTCTCAGATTTAGTGTGCTGCTTCCCTGAAGTTCCTCTTTAGTATCAGCTTGGAATTTAACTACCTGCAGATTACCCCTGCACTAAGTACCAAAGTAAAAATCCAATATTCCAGCAAAAATGCTCTGTATACAATAGTGGTATTTTCCTCTCTAATTTTTCCAAGTTTTACTCTTTTTTTGAAATTCTGTATGTTTGAGAAATGTTTACGTATCTGCGCAAAAATATATTGTGTATTTTTAGCAAAAAATGGCAACTAATTGCTTTATTTAGAGGATCAAACATACAGCAAATTTTACATCTGTAACTATTTGGGTTTCAAATCTGATGAAGATGCTTAGTAAGATACTTTTCCTACACCATCTTGCCTCAATAAAATCTTTGGTTTACAGTCAGTCTGCTGTCTGCTGCACCTCGCCAGGATACGGTAATTGAAATGGAAGACACACAGCCACTGCTCGCAGCTCAGGTAAGCTTTGAAATTTGATACTTGACTTTCTTCTTCAGATCTGTGATTTCTGAGAAACTATATGGACAGCAAAACTGTCAGAAACATATGCAACCTTCTGGAAAGCCAGATGGAGCAGTTACTTTGACAGGAAAGCAAAGGAAATCTATTAATCATTTTAACCTCTGTTATCATATAGTAAACATCAAAATATAGCCTTTTGTATGTGGTAGTTTGCCCTGTAGCTTAAGAATGAATTCATTTGTTCAATAGCTATTGAAAAATCTATTACCCAGTTGTCTGTTGATGAGTGATTAGAGCAGCATGATGTTGCAAAGACCAAGTGTTTCTAAATAAAGGAGCCAGAAGCAGGTGATGCTTTGGTGGGTACAGAATCAAAGCCATGGTAACACAGACCTTCAGATGTTCATTTTATCACAATCGTGGCTTTGCCTCTCTTACCATGAAGTCATCCAAAACTGATACCACTGAAATTTTTTGCTGCACTAACACTTTCCTTTTGTGCCTTGTGAATCTCTTTACTGTTCTGATTCTTTCAGGACCACCACAATACAATTTAAATTTCCAGGTAAACAATAATTCAGCTTGCAGAATTTTACTCTTGAGTAGAAAATGAGTGACGACAAGTTCCAGACAGTACATTTCCAATTTTAGGACTGTACAATGTTCCCCTTAGCTAGAATGTGTTTTCATAAATTTCTGATGGCCTGCTTCCTTAAAGGAGGTACAAAAGTTATGCTATGTAACAATTCTGCAGGCTTTTAATCCACAACTTCGATTCTTCAAAAATGTAGACATTTTTGTTACAGAGGTCCCAAAGTAGATACCACTGAATTTAAACTTTTGAACTCTCACTGCTATTTGAATATATTCATTGCACTGTTCTTCCTTCATTTCTTCTTCTGTATCTTAATATTGTGATATTCAGGCTCATAATTTAAGTATCTCATAGACCATGTTCTTGTATTTACTTTCATCATACAAGTAAATTGTTCTTAATGTTTAATTTAGAACAGTCTCTAACTTTTATCTGAATTGGGCCTTCTTTTCTAATATAAATGCTTTATAGCTGGTGCAGAGAATTTTCATTTCATTTAAAAATTTTAAGAAAAAAAAAATTAGCACTTTGAACTCACTGGCAAAATGATTGAATTTGTGCAGTTGATTTCAACTGTAAGAGGGAAAATGTTAAAAGCTACATGAGTTGAAACACCATTTCTTTTAGAGTTTGACATCACCCAAACCAAATGTATGATAATACTAGATACAGTGACAGTATCCATATAACAGAGGGAAGAATATTCAAAATAATTCAAATTGAAACATGTACAGCTGTGGAAAGTGTAAGTAAGTGCTATGCAGACAACACTGTGAGGACACAAAATGCCAAAATTTCATCCATTACATTCCAATTTCCAGTGTTTAAGCAGTATGTCAACAGCACTCAGCAAAATGGCTTCTCCAACAACAGTGCATGTACGTATGTTCCAAGCTAATGCATGGAGACATCCACAGAGGGGTCAGATGGGGTTAGCATGTTAATGTGATATGGTCATGAAGCTGTACTACTTTTGGCAATTAATCCATTGAGAGATTTTGGAGGAGATGACACTCCTACATCTAGTATGATTAGTTACAAATATGAAGGTATCCTTCTGAAAGTCTTAATGTGCATGTACCATATGCACAAACTACTAAGAACTCGGCTTATTTGGAATCTAAAAGCATCAAAATCAACAGGAATTATTTAATCACACTGTTAATGTTTAAACCTCGTTTAAAGTCTACTTTCAGGAAAATAAAATACAGCTACAGTAAACAAAATGCAAACTAACTTTTCTAGGAATCTAATAGTTCACTGTGTCTTGAAAACTTCCTGTATAACAATCTACAGTGAAGTCCCTGGGTACACTAAAAAAAAGGACAGGGACTGTTACATGATCTTTACCATGTGAGTATTTCCCTCCAAAATCTCAAATTTATCATATGGCATTTTATTCTGTGTTTTGGCACTCTGTGAAAACATCCTGCTTACCAGTGTTAGTAACAATAATATCCAAATATTGAAAACTCATTATTTGCTTTGGCAATTTTTAAAGATGTTCTTAAGGTTTGGTTTTTTTCTTAACCTCTTCTTCCCAAAGCTACCAAGTGCATTATTTGAAGAGATATTTGAAGGTGTATGTATTTCTGCCATACAGCATGATTACCTCCCAATTTTGCATGAAAGCAAAAACCCAAACCCATAAACCTTAATTTAAACTCTTCCTACGTTATGCTTTAATGAAAGTATCAGAGTTCTACACAATATATTTGGTGAAAAGGCTTTAAATTGGGAGTTTAAATTATTATTGCATAATTGTGCAAGCTACCCATCATGTTGTAAACATAACAAACCAGTGTTTAAAGTCACACTTAAATATAGAAAAGTATTCAAAATTACCTCAGGAAATCTGCGTGTACGTTTTGCAAATCGCTAATGATATAAAAATAGCTGAAAATAGATCACTCCAGTTGCATTGAGAAAATCTGACAGTCTCATGCAGATCTAAAAAAATTTTGCTGTATTTCTGACAAGACTACTAAAACACAGTAGACCTGAACATCCCAGCAAGATAATTACTTGCAAGATACAAATGGGAGTAAATGAGTATGATATACCAGAGTGATGGCCTGACCTACTGATGCACTTGGCTTTTATTCCTATTTCCCATATTTCTTCTGCTTTGTACAAAAAATTATGGATTATGCCTTTAGATTAAAACACAGGGTATGACATATTAAAACACTAGCACAAATCACACTTGTTAATCATGGCTTCTAGATGGGATGCATGATGCTTGCTCCTAATGGACTACTGGGTCTGTGATTTAACAGGTGAAGCATTTTGGATTGTGCAGAATGTTATTACCCTTATACAGATAAATCTATAATCACATATACTGGTTGTTACTGGATTTTATAATTCGTCGTGGTTTTGTTCAGCCTCCTGAAAATCCACAGCCTGTAAATAACTGAAAAGTAGGAGCAGAAGGAAAGGGGCTGTTGAGCATTAGCAAGTTGTTTTGTAGAGTAAATATTACAAAAGGGGGAAAAAAATGACTTGAATTTTATGTATGTAAAATTAGTTTGGAAAATAATCTCTGGAATAGATTCAATTTTTAAGTGCTCTTAAAAACATTTTTCACCTGAAATAAATCAGATCCACTGCTCTCTGCGACCACAGATGAAAGCAGGGGGGGATACTACTGTGGAAATCAGTAGAATCCAGAATGTACCACTAAAATGATACAATAAGAAAATCAAGTTTCTCTCAGTTTGCTTTTTTATGTGAGGAACAAAGTGCCGGGCGATAATGTCTTACAGCCCTGAAAACTTACTTTTTCAAAATCATATATATATATATGTGCTCCAGTTTAATATCTAGGATGTACTCTCAGCAGCAAATAAATTAAAAAAAACACCTTAAAAGTGTTGGAATATTCTTCAAAAGTATTTTTAAATTGTTGATGTTAGTAACTTACTTTACATACATTCTATATTACAAAGCCCCAAACTTTTAAAGAATATTTAACTGTACAAAATTCTACAAACCATAGCCTTACCACTGTTTTTATTTTGCTCTTCTTTTATGAATTGATTCTCATGAGCAGCTTACGGAAAAGGTAATGTATGCTACTTTTAAAAATCTACACATTGCTTTCTTGTAAATGAGATAGATCTTCAATTGAAAATCGGTATAGCATTAGTGCCTCCTAAATTAGCATTTTAAGCATGTGGAAAAGAATGGTAATCTCTGAAAATGTTTGATAAAAAAACCTACAATCAATTTGTAAAATTTAGGAAAAATATGCAAGACTGAAATAATAAATCCTAGATATAAAAAAAAAACAAACCACCAAAACACCTCACATATAATGATCTGTATAATACTTTAAGACTCTTTAAATCCAATCAATCTTAAGATTGTTTTACAAGTGAATGAATATCTGTTCGTTCACAGTGAATGCCTACTATTCATTACCAATTGAAGTATGTTTTCAGAGGCAAATAATTATATTATGCAATCCTTATGAATAAATACAGAAGATAGCACTCTAATGAACAAAGTTATCAGTAATAAATAAAAATATTTTTTAAAATCCCAAGCAACAGAGAACTAATGTTTAGTGGAATGTATAGATTACTGGCATCTAGGATCTCATGAGGCTCACTGAACCATCATTTTTAAGGGATCAAGACTCACTAGTCCTTTTCAACTGCACTTGGTATACATTAAGTTCGATCTCCAACTGCAAGATTCTGTCACAACACAGACAATCTCCACTGGTTTTAGTGGAATTACATATGGTTAGAGCAGTTACAGATCTGTCCCAGTGTTATTATATGGCAAGAGTTTTGAAATAAACGGGAATCATGAAAGCAAACTAGCATGTTTATTCCTCAGGAAAAAAGTATTCAATATATTTCCTGTAGCTTTTACAGTCATGCAATTCCTGTAATGAACCCCAGATATGACAGTATTTTTCCTTAAGAGCTGAAACAATGACTGTACCAGCTTCACTTAGCAGGCTTGGCTGTGCGGCTCTGCCAGAGGATGGAGGAGAGAAATACACGCACCTCCAGAAATCTCTTTTTTGAAATAGGTATCTCAATACCAGTAATTAATTGCTTGCTTGGAGATGGCTGCTATTGACTGTCAGTGCAGCTGGATTATAAATTAGATACTTAAACCTGGGTAAGAGAAATTCCATCTTTTTAGCTTTAGTATTTACATTCTCTTTCAGATGAACCTTTATTATTACTTAAGTGATAAGTTTTGGAATATACTATGTTAAATTGTTCATTATTTCTGCCATACAGCATGATTACCTCCCAATAAAAGATGGTTTTTATTTGCTTTTCTTTAAGGAGGAAGAAATTGTTGATTGGTGGAGCAAATTTTATGCTTCATTAGGAGAACATGAAAAATGCGGACAATACATTAAAAAAGGATATGACACTTTAAAGGTATTGCTCAGGATGAAATAAATGAACGTATCTCAGTGTTTATAGGCCCAAAGCCTATAAACATTTTTTTAAATGCTCTTTAAATTGAACTGTATATGATTGCATATAAAGGTCTATTACTAATTCATGTGGTGAAACGAAGGTTTTAGGAAGATACCTTTGCTTCTTTTCTACTTAACTACGCTAAGAGATGTATTAAGAGTTTAATCTAACCTTCAGTCAAGTGGATTTTTACTCTTGACTTCTTTGGGTGCCAGGCAGATCCTAAAGAAACATACACATTGAGAAAGTATGAACACAGAGGGTCAGTACTTTTACTGTCTGTTGGTTAAAAGTTGAAGTCAGACCACTTTCATTTCTCATCTAACATACCTAACAAAGCAAGTAAAAATAAGCTTGTGAAAAGCCTTTTACTCTGTATTTAACAAGGCCTAAGTGAAACTTGATAGCATGTTCTCCAAACATCGCACCTGCTTCCACTTCAATGTAAAAATAAAAATGGTTCCAAATGCATTGGTTCCTTAAGATATTCCATCAAACATACAATGGACTTTGCAATACCACAATGGTGAAGCTGATAAATACAATCATTTCTAAGCTGCACTTTTTTAATTTTGCTTTTTCTTGTTTTTTTAAGGTGTACGATTGTGAATTGGAAAAAGTACCTGAATTTAATAGCTTAACAGACTTCTGTGATACATTTAAACTATACAGAGGCAAATCTGAGGACAGTGATGATCCGTCAGTGGTTGGGGAATTCAAGGTATATTTCAAATGGGCAACAACCTTACGCTAGATGCAGCCTTTTGTGCGTGAGTGGATAACGTTTAAGCCTACATGCAAGCATTTCAGCTTAAATAGGGATGCACGCGTTGAGTGGAGCAACATATTCTGTACATTCTATATAAGAAAAAAAAAATATCAAACCAAAACCCCAAACATTAAATGATGATTTTGGAGAGGGAAACAAATATAAAGCATGTTACATATTCTCACCTGAAGTAAACTGAGTAATTGTGTTGGAATAAAAAAAAAGCTGTATTGATTTAAATCTGTTCAGGTTATAACTGTGCCTTTGTAGTAAGTCTTATCCAAAAACTTACTACAGTAAAACAAAAGACTTACAAGTGACTGTAGATCAGGCTACAATTTTGCTATTCCTGTATAAGAGTGTATGCGTGGGATAAATAAGAAAAAACAATTCTAGCAGAGTGACTTTTCTACTTATTTATCTTGACTGAGTCTCTGTATTATTTTTTAGGGATCCTTTAAAATCTATGCGCTACCTGATGATCCCACTCTACCAGCTCCTCCTCGCCAGTTCCGTGAGCTGCCAGACAGTGGGCCTCAGGAGTGTATTGTGCGAATTTATATTGTTCGAGCTTTGCAGCTTCAACCCCAGGATAATAATGGGCTGGTGAGACTTTCTGCTTTTGAAATGTCTGTGAGATAACTCTGCTGTAGTATATTTGAAATAAGGTCTTGATAACTACTTCTTAATGGTATTTTTTTCTTATTTTAAATAGTGTGATCCTTATATAAAAATATCCCTCAGTAAAAAAGTAATTGAAGACAGAGATAATTACGTGCCTAACACTCTCAACCCAATTTTTGGCAGGTAAAACTTTTTTTATATTTTCCATTTATTGTATTTTAGAATGTTTTCCTATTTCTTAACAGAAACCAGTATTTTAAATATATATATTAAATATATATAGTATATAAAGTATTTAAATTATAAATATTAATGCTCTATTCATAGTTAGATACTGACAGTTAATTGTGAGTAAAGTTGCTTAAGGCATTTCCTTTTGAAATCACCCGACAACACAGGTGTTTTGCTAGTGTACAGATTTTCTGAATCGCACGGTTAAACTGCACAAAGTCAAACAATGTATGTACCTTAAACCCACCCTGTCTTATAAGAATAAAAAAATATGCTTATTGAATATGGAAAAAGTTTTAACTCTGAGAATAACTTGGCTGTCACAATGAGTTATCAGCTTAACATGTATTCCCAGTACACTGGTCTTTCCTTCAAAGGCTAATGATATCTTTGAAATGTATGAAAAGAAAAATACTAATTAGGAATGGAGATTACATCACCTTTATAATGAAATCTTACTAATGAAATTCTGGGTCTGTTATGGTGTCCAGAGTTAAAGGAGGATTTTGATAAATTAGTAAGTTAGGAGAAGAAGACTGGAAGGATTACAAAGTTTGAAATGACCTGCTACAGGATTTCAGTTGTTCAGATTATGAAAGAAATAGACAAAGAGACCTGATTACAAGTGTAAAGTACCTTCAGAAATCCAGGTTTATCTAAAATTATTCTGAAAGTCAAAATTTAGAAGTTAGACTAGAAACAAAACAAAACAATGAAGAGAATAATGAACTGTGGAATACTTTACCTCAAGGGTAATGGATTCAGCAGCAGTAGAAGCCATGAGGCTGCATACCTTGGAAATAAATTCTGAGAATTTCAGAAAACTTTACAGTCTGTTTTGTGTAGGACAGCTATAGAACAGAATCATCCTGCTAGTCATAGAAACTAAACATTTGGAGCATGTCATTTAAGGTTCCAACTGTGTTTGTATTGCGGGGGGAAAAAAAAAACCAAACCATTTCTAATTGTGCAGAAGATAGGGATTGAATAACCAGCCTTTTTGAAGAGTGGCTGGCAGAGCCACACTAGTTTGTTTCTCAGTTCCAGTTAAAGCTGCTGCACAGAAACCATCTAAGTAAGTAATACATTGTGCAGAGAGGAAGGATGCAATATCCATCGGAGTACCAGCAGAATTTTTAACAGCAAATAGAAAGTGGAGCATAAACGGTAACTACTGCTAGATTTATCAGCACTGAAAGTATCCCTTTAATATCTTGTAAAGCCTATTGCTCAAAAATAAATGCAAAAAACCCAAAACCAAACCCTTTTAAGTGTTTAAGTTTTAAAATAAAAATTATTGCTCAAATGAGCAATAGCATTAACTGGACATTTTTACACTTAGAATGTATGAACTCAGCTGCTTCTTGCCTCAAGAGAAAGATCTGAAAATTTCAGTCTATGACTATGACACATTGACTCGTGATGAAAAAGTGGGTGAAACCATAATTGATCTTGAGAACAGATTCCTCTCTCGTTATGGATCTCACTGTGGCATCCCACAGCAATATTGCATGTAAGTCATTTTGTCTATTCAAAATTTCTATCTGTAAGATCTAGTACCCATTCTCTGTACAAAAAAAATCTGGGTTTCCTTCATATTAATTATATGGTTAAAAAACAATGCTATGGCTTCTGATGGGTGTTTGTTATGCTCAATCTTTCATCTGAATTCCACATTACGCTGCAAAGTCTTCAGAAGAGCCTTGGCTGAAAACCATGATGTCAAACATTTTAATATTCTCTTTAAATGGTAATATGACTTATCTTTGTCCAGATAACACACACTTAATAGAATTTTCTGACCTACTTGTGGAAATAAATATGAAAGCATCAGTTAGCGTAAATGGTTTTGATGTGTAAAGAAAAAAAAAAACCACTCTGTCTTGGAAGGTAGTGGAGCTGGTACAAGGTTGTGTCACTGTATCAAACTCACATGGCCTCAATCTAGGCAGTTACAAAGCTGGCCTTTCTGAATTAGTTTACAAAGTATATTTTACACAACATATAACTGCCCTGAATGGAGAATAATTTTAGGATGTGTTTCTCTTGCTTTCTTAAAAGTTCAGGTGTGAACACCTGGCGGGATCAACTAAAACCAACCCAGCTATTGCAGAATGTAGCCAGGTTTAAAGGCTATGCTCCGCCTGTCCTCTCTGAGAATGGCAGAACAATTAGCTACGGGGGACGAGAGTATACTTTGGAGGAAGCTGGTGAGCTTGTTCACTTATTTTATATTTCTGTCTTAAATTCATATTGATACAAATATAAAACTTCTCAGTTATTTGTGGAAAATTAGAAAAAAAAAAATTGATTTTTTTAATGTTGAGCAGATTTCTGCTCAAATGTAAATATCCGGGTTTACATTTTTTTTAAAATGTTTACCTGCAAATGTTGATCCATAAACCCTTGTTCTTTTTCCATTTCTTTTATTCCAGAAGCTAACAAAATTTTGCATCAGCATCTTGGTCCAGGTGAAGAGCGGCTAGCCCTTCATATCCTCAGAACCCAAGGTTTGGTACCCGAGCATGTGGAGACGAGGACCTTATACAGCACCTTCCAGCCCAACATCTCCCAGGTAGTATGAACCAGTTTACTTCTGGTTTCTTAAATACAGAAATGGAGCATTCCTGCATTTATGTCATGTTGTCAATAGAGTGGTATCACCCAGAGGGAAGAGGGGTACAAACTCATATTACTTGGCTGAGAAACTAAAGCAGGTTAGTCTAGAAACAACAAAATGCAGTTATGTTTTGCCATTAAGACCACCAAATGACACTTTAAACACTGACAGAGTGGAAATGGGTAAAGATTTCTTTATTACTTTGTTACTGGAAAATGTGTTTAACACCTCGCCAACAACGAGAGAGAGCGTGGTTGAAGAGCTTCCCAGCTACATTCAACAAATGAGACCAAACTTGTCATTTCTCTACGAGCTCCACAGGCTCTAGTTTAAACGTGAAGTCTTATACTGGAGCTCTCTGTTCAAGGGGAACAAAGGCTAAAATTTGTTTTCAGGCATTTACGAACTGACTAGTTTCTTTAAAAAACTTTCTGCAGCAGCCAGAAAACTAATCTGCAAAAATAAAGGAGCTTGCTTTTGAAATAGAGTATAAAACCTGCAGCACTTGCGTTACTTTGGAATTTACTTAAGGGAACTGATCATCTACACTGGGTCGGCCACCAGCTGCCAACTGTCAGCCACATACAAGACACTGTACCTGATACCAGCTCTGAGAGAACAGAAACTTGGACCTACAGAATAAGAACTATTTAGACACCTTCCTTGCACTGAATTCACTAGGAATTCATGTCCTGCCCATCTTCGCAGTTCTTTTGAAGAAGCTTATATAACGTGAGGGACTTGGCTTGCTCCTGCCTGAAGGCTGTAGAAGTTCTGGCATTGGTAACATGACTCAGCTCTGCTCTGTGGCTAAAATTTGTGCTAAGCATGTCGACAAGCAGTTCCATGGAATTACCATGACAAACATGTATGCAACAAACCGTCCCTCATCCATCTTCTCCACTGCTACAGGGAAAGCTCCAGCTGTGGGTTGATGTTTTCCCCAAAAGCTTAGGACCACCAGGCCCTCCCTTCAACATCACTCCCCGAAAAGCCAAGAAGTGAGTATGCATATATACTACACGCCATCTGCCAGCCCTGACAAAGGCAATTCAATTCTCTTTCCCCAAACATCTTCTCTTTTAGGTATGTCTTGCGGGTAATTGTCTGGAACACCAAAGATGTCCTTCTGGATGAAAAGAGCATCACAGGGGAAGAAATGAGTGACATTTACGTGAAGGGGTAGGAGCACCCTGTTCATGTAATACTTACAAATGTATGGTGTTCAGAATGTCCTTGGAATGTCTAGACCACGGATTCCAAAGATTATTTGTTTCAGCCTAGTCAGTGCACACTACAGTGTCTGAAATAGCGCTCACCTCAGAGTACAGAAGCAGCAAATGACTAGTTAAACGTACATTGCAGAAGTTCGTGTCTTGAGGTGCAAAGCAATTGAAAAGATAGTTAGCTTTGGGACTGCATAACCTGGATTCTTAATTTTTACATTTCCTAGTCTTCATATATATATAAAAAAAAAATCAATAGAAATTAGGGGAATATACTACTAGGTTCTATGACATGGTTACAGTATAAACAAGCACCGACACAGGCCCACTACGAACACCAGACACACTTCTCTGTATTTTCAGATGGATGCCTGGTAATGAAGAAAATAAGCAGAAAACTGATGTTCACTACCGATCATTGGATGGTGAAGGGAACTTCAACTGGAGATTTATTTTTCCTTTTGACTATCTTCCAGCAGAGCAACTCTGTGTAGTTTCCAAAAAGGTAAGTTTTTCTAAAGATTTTAATACTTAGAATACAGGTTGTAATTAGTCTCATAATTCTGTGCCTGCATATTGAAAGAGATAGTTTGGCTCTGCATATTTTTCTCAAACTGCTCTTGCTAACAGATTCCATTTTGCCTTTGAGCTAGGAACAAAACCAGCAACAACAGCAGTCTCCTCCTAACAAAGGATTGTTATTAGATCCATAATATTTCAATTAACCACAGAATTCACAGGTAGTAACAGACCACAGCTTTGAACTTTCATAAGTAATTTTAAAAAGGTGCTTGGGTTTTGTTTTTTAAAATATTAGGAACATTTCTGGAGTCTTGACAAGACAGAGTTCAGAATCCCACCCAAACTGATCATTCAAATATGGGATAATGACAAGTTCTCCTTGGATGACTATCTGGGTAAGATTTCTGAGCAAATAATTATTATTACCTCAAAGTAAGAGATAAAAATGAATGATTTTAAATTATTACATAATGATTGCATTTACAGAGTGAGCCACTGAGCGTGCAAATATAAAACCTGCTTTCCCACACAATGCAGAGTTAGTTGTGCTCATGAATGAGTAAGTGAATATTCATTCAGTATAGGCCTACTTGCAGATGAACCAAGGTATTTTTTATTCAAGTAAACCCTATCATCACAAACTTCCTTTACTTCATTCTTTAAGTAAAATTACTTAAAACGAGTACTTCAGTTCTGAGTAGGTTAGGCAATCTACTTCACACCATCATTAATCACTACTTTTTGTATAGATATTGCTCTGCAGAAGATTGCCTGCCCTGTATTAAGGCAGCTCCCAAGTCTTTAGCTTACATGCAAACCATATAGATGTCAAAATCTGAAAACAAGTAATTGATTTATAACTGTCAAAGTTAGCTAAATCTTGCATTAACTATCAGAAATTACATTAGTATTACATTGCTGCGTTTGGTTATCTTCTGTTTAGGTGTGCGAGGGGAAAAAAAGCCTCTCTTAAAACCCAAGTGATCTTGCATTAAACAGGAGGGAGGAGAGCTTGCTCAATCCAGTTTATCAACACCAGCCATCAGGCTTGAACAGAACCTGATGTGTCCCACTTCCCTGCCTCACAAGAGCCTTAGAAAAACACGAGTGTAATGTCTGTGGTGTTTTCCTGGGTAACATGTTTAGGGATAGGAAAGGTGGATGCTGAACCGCTGTGCTGTAGTGGTGGTTGTGTTATGCGGTGTTTATTTTTTTTATCCGTTTCCTAGGCTTTGTGGAACTTGATTTGCATAAAACAATCATTCCAGCAAAAGTTCCGGAGAAGTGCAATATAGACATGATTCCAGAATACAAGGCAGATGGTTTTCAGAAGGCTCCCAAGACCACCTCTCTCTTTGAACAGAAATCCATGAAAGGATGGTGGCCATGTTATGTTGAAAAGGATGGCTCCCGTATTTTAGCGGTATGTGTTATCTTCTTGAAAAAGTACTTAAAATGTGCTCACCTTGCTTTTCAGATTATAGACAGCCTGTAAAAAGTCCCCTGCTTAACTGTTAGCTTTCAGTAGATAGACAGAGGAGAACTAAAATAGAACATTCCATACAGAAGTTCAGGAATTTTGCTCCACCAACAATTTTTTGGTTTAAAGTATGAGTTTAATACTTACATTTATTTTTGGTTTTACCTCTGTTTAATGTGAAGGACTCTGACAGGAGGTTGGGTCAGGTTATCTTGCCAAAGCAGGCAGTAGAGTTACTCTGTGAATGAATTTATCACATTATTGCTTAGGAGAAACACAAGACATTCTAAATGCACTAAAGACTAAAGAAAAAAAATTAAATCCAAAGCATTTTTCTACATGACAAATATAATTTATATACTGAGAATGCAGACTGGCTTTGTGATTATGAGGGCAATCAGAAGACCTACAGCATTTTAATCTGTTCTGTGAAGAATATAAATGCATATTTAGCACTTGCTGAAATACTGAGCCTTTCAAGTGTGTCTGCTTCTTCTTTCTAATGATTTTACCTTTAAACTTTACTCCTGAAATTTAATAAACTTGGAAAAATAGTCAGAAACATCAGCTACCACAATATAAAAAAATGAGATGGTCAGTCATTTGGTTAAGATGTAGTCCTTGGGTTGCTCTTGAAAGAAGAGAAAAATTGTTTTTGTTTTGCTCTTGAAAGAGAACTGGTTTTGTTTTGCCAAATTGAAAGAAAATGTAGAGCTTAAAACAAAATTACAGATTAATTAGCAGAACCATTTTATGTACTGGGGGATTCTTTTTTCCATTTGTCATTCTTTATACTGTGCTGTGACTGTCAGGGTGCAGAAATAAGTATATTTCAAGAAGGAAACTGGAAAACACACAGATGCACACAGTGAACTGTTCCCAAACTCTGCTGTTATAAGTACCAAACAAGTACTGTCAGTGCTGTTTCAATAAGATGCTTGTCTCATGCCACATGTTTCTGAAGGGTAAAGTTGAAATGACACTGGAAGTTGTCAATGAAAAAGAAGCTGAGGAAAGGCCAGCTGGTAAAGGAAGAGATGAACCCAACATGAACCCTAAGCTAGATCTACCAAAGTAAGACACTTTTCTCTCCCTAGCTTGAGAAAGATACAGTACCTACCTACCTACTAAGAAGCTGTTAACAAAATTTGAATGCGGTAAAAGATCTTTTAGACATCAATTCTCCTTTGTGAAACTACATTTATAAAAGTCAGTCTTGTTTCCTTCTGCTGCGTTAGGATAAAATGCAAGGTGGTTTCAGTATTACTAGCACCCGTATACTGAAACTGTTACCTCTACATCACAAAACTAGCCGTGTTTTCTTCAGCCTCCAAACCAGAGTGTTTTAATGTGTTCTACTCTCACACTGAAGTATTCCCTGTTTTTATAGTATGAGTAATATTTATTTCTTTCAAAATGCAGCCGACCAGATACTTCCTTCCTTTGGTTTACAAATCCCTGCAAGACGATGAAATTTATAGTGTGGCGCAGGTTTAAGTGGGTCTTTATAGGCCTTATCATCTTGCTGATTTTCCTCTTGTTTGTAGCAGTGCTCCTCTATTCATTGCCGGTAAGAATTTTTAAATGTTGCTGCTCTTCAGCTGTAGTATGAAATTATATAGGAGTCGTCAAAAGAATACACTCCTTACTTAGAGAGAAGAGTTTTAGCAGTGAAATGGGGATTATATCATTATAATGATAAACAATTTCTACTGGTTTTTATTGAGAAACAATTAAAAGCTATGTTAAAACTATTAATTAAAATGGAGCAAATGAGTGCTTTAGAAGTGTTAATAGCCTACACAATTAAAAACAGTTAATTGAAATCCAGACTCTAGACCATCTGGCTACTTTAATCTGAAATAATCTTACTCATTTTACTGTATTTTAACTGAAATTACCATACTCTGAATACTTTCTGATACATTTTGGTGTATTTTAGAAAACTACATTGAAGTATATTATGTACATCTTTTTACCTCTATTATTTCTTCCCTTTTACCCTAACAGAACTACTTGTCAATGAAGATCGTGAAACCAATCTGAAGAAGAGTTTTTTACCTCATCTCTTTAAATAGTCATGAGGTTTCGCCTCAGCTGTGGACCAAGCAAGGCTTGCTCTTGTTTTTATCTGCTAATATTTGGAACTGTAAAATAGATAAGTAAGAATTTAACCAAGGTTACCCAAGGTTCAAGGGATCATGATAGGTGTTTTTCAAAAAAGAAAAAAAAAAACAAAAAAAAACACAAAAGGAGAAAAAAACCCTCATGTTTCTTGTACGTCTTTTTCACTTCCGTAGTATCTACACATGGTAACGTTCTGACTTCCTGGTTTTAAACTAGAGTTTTCATAAAAAACATTCAGGAGGCTGCCTACTATTGCTATTTCTATTTTTGAATGGATACTTCCTTTTGAGTATTCCTTTCTATTTGGCACACTTTGAAACTTTGTGTTTTAACTTAATGAAAAACAAGCACTACTTATAATTACGTATACCAAAGAAACCTCAGAGTGCAATCAAAGAAGGGTCAGACATTGTTTCTAGAAAAGTTTTCAGGATCATGCTGGTTGAAATTCTTAGTTACTGCACTGTAGTCTTGACTATATATATATATATGTATGTATCTTGGCAACAACTGCATGCATACAGAAATAAATAATATACTGTTTACGTAATATAATTTACAAATGTTTAAATAAACTTATCCACAAGTAAAATGCAAATTTCCAGTTTTCTTTATCTACTGCAAATCTACAATGCATTAGGTATTGTATAGTGACTATTAGAGGATGCAATGCCACATATCAGGAGCTTAAGGTATTTTACTGTCATCTTTACAGCAAGGAATAAGTAAATACTTATGCACAATTTCTAATTTATTCATTAATTAGGAAATAAAGAAATTAAATTTGTTAAATAATTTCACTATACTCCTTGTATTTAAAGATAATCTTGAATCAAAACATAACCCAGATTCAGCCTTGTTTGAAATCTGAACTGCACATGGGAAGTATTTCATTTAGCCTCATTCTTCTCTCCCTGGGCACAGTTAAATATAATCTGCACTAAAACCCAGGCTCTAGTCTGGGATTCCACCTCACTTTTATGGAGAGGCAAAGCAGAGGCATCTCTCTGAACATTCTCTGGTACTTGAAGGAAATCTGAGCAGAACATGAAATCTGCATTTTGTAGGACTGTCACACTCTTGACAGGTTAAAGACTTCAGCTGTCTTCAAAAATATGACAAAAATAACTGCAAGAATGAAATAATCTTGAAAAATCTCTGTCATTGTATCTAGTGGCTCACTTAATGCTTTCTTAGAACACAGCACTGCAAAATAAATGTGTGCTTGTCATGCAAAATAAGTAAATTATACTGACTTAGTTCTGAACAGCCTAGAGTAAAGGTATTGCATGAAATAATTGCCAGAATGTAAAGTCCCATTAGCTAGAGTGGAGCAAGCAGCAGTCATCCTGTCCGAAAAATAACAACGCCCTTTTTGGTTGTTGTGAAACTCCCAAGCATCTTGACCGATGAACGAGAGCTCAGTGCTGGAACTAATCACCATCCAGATGGATTGTCCCTTCATGAGTGACGAAACAGCATTCCAGAAATAACTCACAATTTCATGAGCTAATGTTTGATCGTCCACTACTAAAATCTGTCTCAATCAATGCCATAAATCTGATGACAGTAAAAATCCCAGCAGCCTTATTTTCATTGTAAGACAAGAAAGTGTGTTGCTTGTAAGGGTTGGAATTAGAAAGCATTTAACTTGAAAGAGCATTCCCCAGAAGACAATTATGAAAGGAAGATCTGAGCAAGCCTGTTCACTTACCATTTGAAGAGTGGCACGTACTGCCCTTCTCAGTTGAGTTCACTCTCTCCAGATGCCTTTTTGTCCAAGCATGCATAGGCTTGATAGTTTCGCTACAATTAGGCAATGCTAGTAAAAACACGGCTGAAAAGTCTGACAAACCATTCTGTCTCCCAGCCTGCTCCAGTAACAAAGAAAACGCCTTCACAAGAAAGAACATATAATCATTAATATTTACCTACAATGCCAGTCAAAGCTGTAATCCCTGGTGGAGCTGCTGTTTTGCCTAGGTCAAACAGTTAGCCCTGCACAGGGAACAGCTTCATGCTGCTCTTGTTCTACACTGACTACTAGAATGTTCACTTTGGCCGGCACAGCTCTGTACGTTGCTCCAGCTGCCAGCACCTCACACACATATCCTTTAATGCCATGGAAAAAATGGACAGAATGTGGATGTGCCTGATATCACTCTTCCTTACAAAAAGAAATTACTTATCCCCAGGAATTCCTCCTCTGATGAGTTTGCTTTGTCTAAACTGATAAGCTGACAAATGCTTGGGCCTGTGAGCTGATGGGGCCAGTTCAGCTGCACTTCTGTCAGTCTCCAGTACACAGGCTGTGCTTCACAGAAAAGGTTACCTGGGTCTAAAATGACTTCTCTGTTTGTTCTGGGAAAAGAAAATGTTTGATGAGGCTACCTGCTCTGCACCTGCATGTCATTCACAATATGCTAGGTGGCTGAAACAGCCAGGGAGAGGCTAAAGTCAAAGAGTGTTTTTAACAAAAAGTGGCTAAGAGCAGTATGTATGTCACTTGCCAACAGTATGTCAGAGTCCTTCGCTCTCTGCCATCATGCAGGTTCAAACAATAGCAGCTGCACTTTTTGATACGCTCAGGTATCCAAGCAGTATGTGACTTGCTATTGGTTGCTTACTGTAGTCACCTCAAACCCTGACTGCTGGAATGGGCTGTAAAGAGGTTAGCAGCTACCCTCCTGTACTTCACAACTTCACAACTAGACACGGAGTACAAGAATCATCGCGTAGCTCAGGAAGAAAAAAAAGGCACATTCTAGACGAATAAAGATTCAAATGTGGACAATGAAAACAAGCAAGGTAGGATAAGGCCTCCTGTACAAGAGTAGTACAAGAAAAGTTTAAGAGGTGCAAAGTGACAGAGTAACCAGCTCAGAGTAAAACAAAAGAGCAGTAAACTCACCAACACCTACAAGCTGTTCTTGCACTTCTTTAAACAACCACAAGATGACATCCCAAGTCTCATGTGTTCGCAAAGTCCTTCCAGTACTTCTGGTTTATTCCTAACCTAAACGCATTCTCACATAAGGAGATGAACAACAAGATATATTTAATAATTAAAGGAAAACACAGTCCCAAAGTCCGTTGCTTCTAATTGTATTTGGAAAGCACAGCTGTGCACACCCTTGGGACCTACCTGCCTGTTACATACACACAGAAAGTCTGAACCCACTGCCTTTAATGCTGTTGTAGAATTTCCACTCCATGACGCTAGATGCGTAAGTATCTATTTAGCAACTCGAAAGCAGCCCCAAAGAGTGAGCTGGCAGCATTCAGTGCTGAGTCTTGTGCCAATGCCAGCTCACCTAGTAAATAGCACCCAGTTTTTCACAGAGTACTTTTCATTCCTCAGAGTGGGGTGTGTCATGTATATAGACAAAGACCTGAATTAGACAATTCACTAAAGAAGAAAAACTAGAAAGTTCTTTCAAATTTTCATACGCAGAGAATAAATGGGAATATACACTATATATCTCTCAAGTCTGACCATGAGGCTACCCTCTGAAAAAGCCTGTCTCCTTTGTAACCTTTGCTGTGGCTAAAAGATGAAATCCGTCGACAAGTGCAAGATGAGGAGCACAGTAAGGAAAAAACATACTTCCCCAAAACCACCAAAAGACTCTTGAACTCATTATAATTGCTTATGAAAGACTCCAAGGCAGATCTGTTCCTTTCCCAGACTTGCAAGGTGTCAGACTAGCAGCAAAAAGCACAGGGGCATTCAGAGCACAGACACCCTGAAGGGAGCAGTGGGACCACCAGCCATTTCAAAGGGATCTACTCGCGCTCAGGGCCGCAGCTGGGAGCCAGCATTCGCATCAGAGCTGCAAGACCAACCCACCTCCCCTCCATTCCCTTCTGCACCAGCACTGGAAAGTGTTCCCACCAGCACTTACTGCATCAGTAATGGCACGCTCAGGCAGGCAGCAGGTTGAGTTAAACCTTTCAGGCAGAGAAGTGAACTGAACCTGCATTTCCAGCCTCCTGTGTAATTCCTGTCACTGTTAAGCAACTATGGTAGAACAGCAGAAGACGCTACCACCACCATCTTCTCAAAGAAAGTGCCAGCATTCAGTACTGCAGCCGGTTGTACTCACAGACTGCCTACCACCTCCAGTCCAGGCCTTCAGAGATACTGAAACTTTTGGTCACGGTGAAGGTTAGGTGCCAAGCTGCTCAGCTGTAAGAGCCACTATGCCAGAAAGGAGGAGATGCAGAACTAGGAGTGACTGAAGAGTTTCTAAGCCTTAAGCGCAACTGCTATTAGGCAGAATGGAACAGTTCAGGATCTGCACCTAAGCACCTGAACTCCCACCCGTACCTCTTTACACAGCTATGTCCTCTGCTGGCGGAATGGGTCTGCCATTGAGAGCAGCTCAACATAAAACAGCAATTAGGAAAACAAATAAAGTTAGAGGCATCATCAAACAGGGAAAAAATGAATAAACCAGAGTATGTTACAGTGTTTTATCTATCATAATCCTCTTATGTTCAAACCAAATTTGATTATGCTACAGGTCTCAAAAAAGGCACATTCTAGACGAATAAAGATTCAAATGTGGACAATGAAAACAAGCAAGGTAGGATAAGGCCTCCTGTACAAGAAAAGTTTAAGAGGTGCAAAGTGACAGAGTAACAAGAGAAGAACAGATTATCACAGAATCACAGAATCACAGAATGTTAGGGATTGGAAGGGACCTCTAGAGTAAGCAACAGTAAAGAACGTATAAATCAGATGCTTTTCATCAGGGACTGTATTAAAACTACGTACTACTCCTTCCCCCTCAAAAACCTTCAAACTAAAGAGAAAAAAAAAAATTACAAAAGGTTAAAGGAGACATTTTAGTGCAGGTTTTAGGTGACTATTGGTACACACTGGCAGAACGTATTATTTGGTTTAACAAAAACAAAGAAAAGCTGTAATACCTCCCTGTGTTTACATACTAGGACAACATTACAAAATACACTAGCTCTTGTACTTCACAGCATCCCATGTCCCTATCAAGGACATCCCAGAGCAACTAGGCCTTGAAGAAGATTAATCAATTGTATATTGTCAACTTGGCAGGAGAGCTTAGGGCCTGTGTATCCTTAGCTGCACTACCTTCATTATAATACTAAAAATCACACCCATAGGTCAAAAAGACCCTTGCCCAGGTAAAGACCCTTCCCCTGAGCATGCACAGGTAGTAGTGGAAGTATGAAGTCAGCAGTATTGTACGTAAATTACTAACCAATCATTGTAAAGAGAGTGGGCTTGGAAATTGTTTTGTAATTACTCTGAAATAAATAAGCAATGTCTCTCCTGCGTGTGTGAGAAATTGCTTTTTTAGAAAACAATAGGAGGACAAATATAATAGGGAAAATAAAAAATAGATAAAATAAAAATTAGAGGTAAAAAAAAAAAAAAAGTACTTAGGCATGAGTTCACATATATACCAAAAATGAGGATGAACGTTGCAAACAGGACAACTTATCAGTCAAGGTAAAGAAGTGACAAAGATAGGTATCAGCATATATTAAAACAATGAAAGCTCCAGTTCGTAGCAAAATGTTAGACATCTCTAGCTTGAAGAAAAGCATCAGGCTCTGCAGCAATATTCCAGATTTCTTAACACGCCTTTCCTTAATTTCAAGGGGTGAAACTTTGCAGATGTATTTGGCATATGAATCTGCTCTGCTTTTCCTCCTGGATACGTGAAGTCTTTTGTTTTAATTAACATAGGTAAGAAATGCTTTGTTCGGATAGCTATCTGGCAATGAACTGAGAGCACAGTTAATTAGTGCCTTCACTTCAGCCTCATGCCCTTAATTCTCAGGTGCAAGAAACACTAGTTGGCTTCCAAAGGCTACTCACAGCCTCAGCACCTCTGGGACTCAAGTGATGAGCCACCCGTGACACTCTGGCCTGGCAGAGGAGATCGATATCGGTGAGATTTTTTCAAAGCTAAAGAGTTCCCACTTTGGAGTAGGAGGCAGTCAATTAAACTTTTAAAACTAACCCTGCCCACATCAGTCTAGCCCCAAATATACACATTCTACCACACAATCCACCTGCCCTCCTGCAAAAGCCTGCACAATATATGCACCGTATGTGTAACTGCTACTGTCAGAATATTAAGAGAGGAAAAAAAAAAAAAAAATTGAAACAAGTATTTATGCAAGAAAGAGAGAAACCAGAACACCTAGTGACATCTTCATCTAGTAGTTGCCTTATAGAGGCTCTACCAGTTTTTAGTTCTGTTTCTTGCCTTAAAATATCCTAAACTGAGGTAGGATGGTGCCACTGTGCTGTGAGTTTAAACACTAAGACAGAAGCCAATCAGCTCTGAGAAAGGATTTACTTTTCCTGAAGTTGCACAAGTATCTGCGTGTGTGTTTTTAATTAGAAGTAAGATGTCTCCACTCATCTTGCTCTGATCCATGCTGTGTCAACTTAAACCCTGCCAAGGCATCTGAATAGTCAAACAAACCTCTGCCCCTCCCCAAACATCCACCATTCACATTAAATAAAACACATAACAAAGGAGGAGAAATAGACTTGCAAAGAGCTTATTTCCAAATGTAAACGACTAACCCGAGGATAGCTATTTTCATGCAAATCTGAATTCTGCTTGCTCATATACATGGACCAAGAATTACCTGTTCACTAAACACTCTAAGCTTCTCTTATGCGATTAACAGGGAGGAGCAAATTAAAGAAAAATGGAATGGAAATCCCCCAATTCAATGAAAGAGAACCCTACCTGCCCTGCTCCCAAGCTAGCAAAAGACCCCGAAAACAAACGTGTGCTCAGGGCAACAAGGAAGGAAGAAAATGGTTTGGAACCACAAATGCGTCTTGCACAGCAAAAACCAGGCCAGCCTGACAACTCATGGGAGAGCTCTGCTGCGAGCAGCAGGTTTGAAGACTGATTTGCTCTTTGTCTCTTTTGGAGCACGTGGGAAAAAGTCTTCAATTCAGATGGCCTCCAAGTGCTCCTACCTTTGCAAAGTTCACCAGTACAGACGCTGATGCACCTCTGAAACACCTTCCCACGCACCTGGTCACCTGCTCCATAAAGCTTCAACTGTATTATGCTTAGCCACTGCTGCATGTCACTACTGGTTCAAAAGCTGAGTTTCCAGTTTGGAAACAGGAAATACCAAATTTCATCTACAATATTTTATCAGAATGCAATGAAAAAAAAAAAAGTGAAAATTTGGTGGGAAAGCAATTAAAAAGAGGTAAAGAAAAAATCCGTTGCCAATCTGTGAAGATATTATGCTTTTTGGTTTTTACCATGAACAAAAGTTTCAATGAAAAGCTGTGGGAAGCTACTGAATTGGTTGTGGTGGCAGTAGCTACTTCGAAACTGGGCAGAGGAACCTACAAGCCCAAATGCAGCACTGGAGCTGTTACATGCTCTCAGGAATACAGGCCAGGCTGTAATAGACCCTCGTTCCTCTATCTGCAAAAGATGAACAAACTCACAACATCTCAGCTGAAATTTCAAGCTCAATGAGCTTGTTTTTCTTTTATGCGTAATGAAGTAATTACATTTTACCCCGCTTACCTGAATCAGGAAAGGTCTCTCTTAATAGTGGCTGCAACCAAATAAGCTACTTCAATCCTTGCACAAGATAGGAATTGTTCCTATTAATTCACAGAGGCAACCGTGGATTATCTTATTTCTTGAAAGAAGTTTGCATCAAAAGGACTAAAAGGGGTAAACTATGTTCACTTGTTTTCCTAGGTGGACATCTGCTGAATTTGGAAAGGGACTTTTTTATCAACTGAGAGTTCTGCCTGTGGAAAGGGTGGAAGGGACTCCTGGGATCGTTTGGCTTTTGTCTTGCAATGAAATGCACAGGGAGACTGTCCCAATATCAAACTGTTATTCAAATATTCTAGCTTTTTTTCCCGGGGCTCTACCTAGGAGCACAGGTCCTTTGGTCTGGATCATTGGACCCATTATTATCAGTCATGTCTTCTCATGTGGTTCAGCCACCTAAAGTAAGAGCCTTACTGTTTAAAATCTAATCATCATCCTATTGCATTATGCATGATGAAACTCCACTGAGCTCAGCCTGCGTGCAGTAAAGAGAGTCTGAACTCTGATTAGCACCAAAAGCAGTTTAATACTTACTAGTACTTATTATGGCACATAAGCAAGTATTCATCTCAGAGGACAGATCATCCAGACTGTGGATTCATCAGCTCCTGCCTCTCCTCAGTAAAACCTGGCTGCAGCCTCACCCTTGAGCATGTCACGCAGAGTCCATGATGCTCCACGAAGCTTGGAAGATGCCGGGAAATTGTCATGAACAGTTGCCCATGACAAGCAAAGGTTCATCTGCTAATTTTGTTCCATCAACATAAATGTTACCTCTGATTTCTGTTACACACAGAGTAACCTCCTTGCACTCTGTAGATTTTAGAAAGCTAACAGTAATTCCATTTTGCCACGAGGGGAAGAAAAGGAAAGAAAGGCATCGTTATTAGACTGTGCTAAGTGCTCTGCTAACAGGTAACTGCAGGTTTGATCTAGCTGTGAGCAGAAATGGGTAAGAGCCCCCAAGACAGCATCGATAAATGCCTTGATACGTGTATTTTAAAACAGTATCTCCAGACTACAAAAGCACTGTTTATCAAATGAAATCTATTATGCTTAAAAAATCCATTATATACATTTTGAGAGACAGAAATTTCACTGCAGCCAACACACTACTAAAATGTTTCTGAGGTACAAATATCTCATCCTCAGTTCTTTCAGAAACTGCAAACAAATAATTAGCCTTTCTGAACTCCGGAGTCTGCAGCCTGTAGTTAATGTGATGTTACTAATGCAGTTATAAACTCCAGGCTCTAAAGTCAACACTGAGATATTCCATCATAATTTAGATCTCTCATTAACTTCACCACTCTGACCAACATGCTGTCACTGGCAGAGTGTTTGACAGTTTACATTACCTGCAGACATGAGTTCGTGTCAATTCAATTAAGAAAGATTAATTCCAGAACTGACAATGCATAAATATTTTTAAATTACACCTGGCTTTGTTGGCAGTGCTTACTCCAAGACTGACTTTAGAAGAGAGAACATGACTTTAGCCTCCTGGGCAGAAAGGGAAACTAGAAGCAAGGTGAAAGAAAGAATTTATTATGAATTAGTATTCCATCATACTGTCCGAGTCTATCACTTTTAATCCCCCGCGCCCTCCCCTCCCAATAATTAAACAAGCTTATCTCTCACTGTCTCTTACAGAATGAAAGGAAACAGAAAAGATTTGATCCAAACAGCCACGGCCAGAAAATTGTCAGCGACATCTGTATGATGATCATTTGCTGACTGGTTTAGGTCTAATTTGTGTACATTATTGCTTTGGAAGGCATTCAGATACCATGGTGATAGACACCATACGAGAATGTAGATAGATAACATTTGACATTTATCTTCATGAACAAAGATCTGGGTAACTCCCCACCGATTGCACTTCTGATGGGTGAAGATAAATGTCACATCAGACTAAGCTATCTCGTATTCTAGTGAAACAGTCTTACTCTTGGCTCTGGCGTGTAAAAATATCTAGCTTCAGTGCATAGGAACAGACTTAAGCAGCAAGCACAGAGTGATAAAATTATTTACTCACTGTTATCAAACAGCTCAGGAGCCAGAGCAGCCCTATTTATTAAACTCCAGTCTAAGATTTAATCTACTAGTAAAAACTTTCACTTAGATTTCAATGCAACAATTACACTGCCATTGTCTGAAAAGAGCATTTTAAAAAGCAAAAACTCTCTATAACCAAATGAGTGCCACAGCCAAGTAAATAAACTCTGTTGAGAAAGAGTGGAGGCCCACATGAGTATCACCAATATCCTGCTTTCAGGACCAGAGCCTTATCTTTGTCCTAAATTATGCTGAACTATGCAGATGCACCAACTTCAGTGATACTAAGGTTGGCTGATGCTAAACAAGGCAGATGTCCCTAGTGCAACAGGAGTGGGAATCTCCACTAAAACATAAACTGGGGGTACAAGAGGGAGCATTCAGCCAGCAATGGAAAAGGCAGGGAGAGATAACACTCTCCTACCGTTTCTAAGCTGATGGATAGTCCCACGGACTGTTTCTTCCTTCCTACCGAGTGATCTTGGTATTAGCGTTAAGCAGGACAAAAGCAGTCATGGAATCCAGAACCACCTGACATAAACATGCAAGATTCTGATGCTCAGACATGACTTAGTCTAACTTTTCTACATCCAGTGGCTGAAAAGATGGACTGAGTGGCTTGCAAGGGACCTTAAGCTCATCAAATTTGAGTACTTCTAGCCAATATGAGGCAGCATAAAAACCACAAATACGGCAAGGAAACCCAAACCCAGAAAACAAAAATGTTTTCAAATCCCTTCTAAGGCACAGATTTGAGCAGATCCTAAAACACTGGCCCAATTCAGCATTTTAGCATGGTTTCCTAAAGAAGTGGAGGCTTATGCTACATGTTGTCCATCCATACCTCTCTCATTAGTCGTTTCCTAATAAGGGTTGAAGCTGCCGTCCAGGGGAAGAGCAGTCCACATAGACTCCAATAACAGGCCTCTGTATGAGCCAGAGATGCTTAGAGTGTCTGGAAAACAAACTATATACGCACAAATTACGGTTCTCACTTACCCAATCAAGTTTTACTGTAGCATACTACACCTGACCTGGGCACCACACCTAGCAATTTTCACCAGATTCTGCTATCCTGTCAGACAAAGGCACCCATTTGTGGGTTTCGTGCTTGTGGTGAACATCGACTTGGCATTTTGAGCACTGAAATTCATTAATCTTAGCAAAGTAGAGAGAACTACAGCTGAATACAGTTTATTTGGAAGCCCTTCATTAGAGCGGTATTAAAAACATCATCACAATCCCAGGAACTGCTGTCATTCCATGGAAACGATGTTTCTATGTATATTGTCCATCCAGGACAATGCCTCCTATGCTTCAGCTTCATGGCAGCTCCTAGCCCAGAGAGGCACGCTACAGGATAATAAGTGACCTTTCCTGGGGGATTTTTTTAGTTCAGCTGCCTGTTAAATAATTGCCCAGCCTTTCATCTAATCTCCCAGTTTAACAGAAAAATTAATTGCCTCACAATCAGCATTAAATGATGTCGACTTTCAAATGCCTCTAAATAATCTAATCCTAAACTAATTGTTGCTATTTTGTCCTATCTCATCTTTGGAGGAGATGTGTTTCAGACTGATCCTCAGTAATTAAATCTTTTGGCATAATTTTTAGTGTGGGTGGCTTCAGGGCTTTTTGTTTTGTTTTTAAGTAGAGGACTTCATTTTTCTTTCTGTTGTTTTTTTTTTTAAGTCAGATTTTCTTCAAACCAATCTCCTCTAGTAGAGGGACAATAAGCTTGGGATCCAATGGAAAAACAGTTGAGGCAATTTTTAGGGTGAAGTCAGAATAACTCCAAAAAATTGTGTTAAAATAACAAACTTTTTTATGTGAGAAGATATTCTCACTCGTTTTGCCTTTCTAACACAGGCATTTTTAGACAGTTGACTGGCTCAGCTATGCTATCTTTCACTGCAATATTGTTCTAGATGGTGGAGAGTCAGCATCATCGCTTGATGCCTCAGGAAATTGAGGGTGGTTTACGCTATGTTTTCTGTCAAGGATCAACAACATGGCAAAACTTACATCTTTAGGTAGCTTAAAATCTGCTGGTGTGAGCTTTGGGCCAGAAGTCTTGACTCATATCAAATTTATCCTGCTGCTGGTAAAGCAGAATAGCTGATAAATCTCTTCTTTGATTTAAAATCTTAAGAAGTTTTGTTTGTTTAAGGACTTCCAAACTCTTCTGCAAGAAATTTCCACTCATACTGCTCCCTCCACTCCATAGTCTGTTTTCTCATATAGAAAAGAAGTGATTAAAATTTAAATTTAAAAAAATTAAAAAAAAAAAAACCAAAACCAAAAGGCAGCATGAGTGCAGTAGCAGAAAACTATGTCAAAGCCTTTGGATTTTACTGTTCTTCCAACCAAGTGAAAGAAGTTCCAGACTGCAATATCCTGGGGCTAGCAAGCACAGAGGAGACCAGGAGAAGTTATGGAGAGTGCAGCTTTCATTCTTGCTTTAGGCATCTCTTTCATGACTACAAAAGAGATATCCTATCCTGGCATAGGAAGATCGCTAGCAGACATTTTTAACAGAAGCCTAAGTGCTAGAGAAAGATTGCCCCAAAGGCCTAGGACAAACAAAGAGTTTAAAGCAGAATACAAACAAATCATGTTTTACAGCTGAAATAAATGTTTGTACACAAGTATGAAAGTAGAAGAAAACTTAAAGGAAATGGAAAAACTCACAAAAGTTGCATGATAGATTAAGAAAGGGTTACACGAGAGACAACAAGGCACCTGTGTGCAGTTAAAAAAAATACCCAGTAGCTACAGAAAGCAGCTAGAAAACAGAGTGACTATATAAAGCAGAATCAGAAAAAGAAAATAATATAAAAGGGGCAAGGAGAAACAAACAGAAGTTACCTATCTTCCTTTTTATCCTATTCGTTTAACTTGTAAGATCTCTTCAGGCACAGTGCTAACCTTCTTGTGTGTTTCTAACACCTAGAAGCACAAACTTTCAGAGGCTACAGAAATAAATAAATACTTCCAGAGAATCACAGTGTAGCATGTAGCAGATGGTGCAATATCAGAACAATGAAGGCACTGAAAGGCTAATACATTTAAGGCATCTTATATTTTGGTTTTGGTCATGGAGGGGTGGGTTTGTTCTGACTCTCTTTTAGAAGAACATAATCTACATTACTAGATGAGCAGCCTCTGCTTCGGGCAACAGGAGACCTCCCTCTGAGATGTTTAGATCTCTCTATGTTTTCCTGAGTCAACCCAATATGACCACAGGGAAATCTAAGTTTCCTAAAAGAGAGGCTGTGAATGACATCAAACAGCATACTTCACTGCTAGCTGTGAAAGCAGCTATTTAAATTCTCATAAGCTTTATCCTAATATTAGAGTTTGGTACAGATTTTTTTCTTTTTACTATTAATGAATGGCTGTGGATAACGTTTTGCATTTACCAGTTTTTGAAGTCTCCAAATATTAAGAAATCCCTTAAATTAATACTGTCCCCTCACATTTTAAACCAGTTTCTCATCTGCCTGAGCCATATCTAAATAATATCTTCCAAACACAGATGATCTCTGTCATTTTGTTTGGGCTTTTTTAATCCATTCTAGGCTATAAGATAAACAACTTTTCTTGGTTTTTAAGAATGAAAAAAGTCTACTTTATTCCTCATACTTTTCAGTTTTTCATAATTTGCTTTTTAAATTGCAGACATTTTGTACGTTTCTAAAACATGCTGGAGCAAGAGTCACATGTCAATAGCTGCATTAAAAGATCATGCTGATTAAATAATGCCAAAAGATCTGGCCTAAAATGAAATAAGCAGGATATTAGAAGTTACATCTGGCACCTTGCCTTTAACTCAAGCCACCGAAAAAAAGGTTTAAATGACAAAGATTCTTCTATATATTAAATTTATCTGAGAAACTGAAGAGCGAGACAAAAGGTGGTATATCGTCTGCAAGTTGTGCTGTCACACAGACACCTAAACAGTTCACCACCAACCTGGACAGACAAGAGAATACACAGGACAATCCAGAATGCTGTAAGCAATAGAAAGAGGATTTCAGCAGATGGCACTACTCCCACCGGGCAATCTTTTTGGCTTTGGAGCATTCTGACTCCTACACTCAGCTTCAACAGGCACAACAATATTCCTGATGATATATTAAATGTTTCAGGGCATTTACAGGGGTAGATGTATGGATTCCACCAGATAATTCTACCCATTCTTCTACTTTTCTTATAGCTCCACAGAGTGCACATCCTCCATTTCCTTTCTTGGAAATGGCATGGCTCCATTTTAGGAGTAGATGAAATGATTTCAAATTAATTTATAAATCTTATCCAACTGAAAAAAACATTGTCCTAATCCATCTCTTCAGTAATTTCTCAATCTGATGTATTTCAATGTTGTTGAAAAGTACCTGCTAAATTTCAGCTGTTCTTAGAGAAGCAAAACCAATAAATAGAAAATACAAGAAAACAGGCAAGCCTAAGACCTGCTTTGTCTAGAATAACCCAACAGAGATTCTGAAATTAGCTGCAGCTCTCTGAACACCACCAAGCCATCACTGGATTCAATGAACAAGAGATCTGGAAAGCAGTGATGACCAATGAGCTTGTGCTCAATGACTATCAAAAAAGTCTGGTAATTATTCGATCACACCAGTACCAAGAGAGACGCTTGTTTATCTAAAGCATCAAAGCAATTTGGGTCCCTATCTTAACAGTAAGATTGCTTAGACACTTCTAGCTGAGCAGATATCCCAAAAAGAAACCAGTCTCCTCCCGTGGAAAGCTGATACACTTTGCTGACTCAGTTCATAGTCAGGTGACAAGAGGATGTAATAAACCACAAGATACTGCCCTGAACCATAAAAGCTTCATTAAGTGAAAAGTACTGCCCTAACAGTTAATGGACCATGAAGAAATATCCAAAAGGTTATGGGTGAGTTCAGCTTTCTCCTTAAGTGGAAGGCAGAGATGACTAAGTCTTCATCTGCCTTTGCTTCTGTAGGAGTTCCTCACCCTGAAATCAAGACTACAGACACACGATTGATATTAAGCAGCTGCAGTGGATCCAGTGGACATGTTGCTGTGGGGATGAATAAGGCAGCATGGAGCTGAAATTGAGACTATCCACAGCTCTTTGAACATTGGTGGCCAGAGGAGCTTAATCACGGCTGGGAATGGTCAGTGCTGAACAGTGTCCCCTGTATTAGGGCCAAGAATCATGATGTGATGCTGCCAAGACTCACAGAATTCAGCATACTCAAGAAGCACCGTGCCATTCTGGGCCAGAAACACATCCACCCCAAAAGCAGAGCATCTGGACTTACCTTCATCAAAAGTGAACTAAGAAGGCTTGAACAGATTATTGATTGAGCTTAGCAACCAAAGCTATTACCAGAACCTGCCCCAAGCTTTGTGTTTGGTTTGGTGTTTTGTTTTTTTTTCCCCAGCAGGTATTCACACGGGCTGAAGACTGATGATAAAACAGCAGCAGACAACAGTAAGACCAAAATCTTTATGATTTCTCTACGTGACAGGGAGTTCTTCAGTAGAATGTTTTTTCCTCCAGGCAGCTGAGAGGAAGTGAAATTGTGCTAGACATACTGCACCTGCACTGAATGTGAGGGACAGCAGAACATGAACACACACTTTCCATGTGAAAACAAAAAGTTGTTCAGTCTCAAGAATGACAGCACTGCAGACTTGCAGACTATCACTTCAAGAATAAGACAGCTGGGTCCAAATATCAGACATGATATTTAGGATCCTGTATTATACTCAAGGTCGGCATACTTAGCTAATGACCAAAACACCACTTACTAATAATTAAAAAGATGAAATCTAAAATATTATCACTCTTACAGAATGTATGTAATGAGTAATCAGCAGCGCTGTGACTGGACAGGAAACAAAACCAGAAAGTCTGTCTTGAAAGCAGAGAAGACAGAAGTTCAAAAGCAGAGAAGAAAGGCCTGTAAAAGTAAAGACCTGTAACACAAGAGAGAAGGCGCAACTGTAAGGAGTAGGAGTCCAGCAGCTAAATGAAAACAGGCCAACTAAAGACCAACTGAAAACAGGATACATGCAATGTGTGAAAGAGACTCACCCTTAAGAATCCAGAGAGAGAGAAGAGCAGTTGTATTTTGCAACAGAAGCTGTGGTCTGTGTTCGGTGTGACTTCATGCTATACAGTATAGTCACAATGCAGTAGCTGCCCACTCTTCCTCTTCTCCTTTCTTCTCTGCTTAGACCATGGCTGGGTTTGCACCAGTAGGGCAATAGCTTAAGAAGAGAAAAGAGAGTTATAAGTAAAAAATTATAGTGTAATTGAATTCTGACCTCTTCCACGTGTGACTCCAGATAAAGCTTCTTGATCCTCTGGCAAGCAGGCAAGAGTAATCTACTGGAGTTGCAGGGTGATGGGATCAAACCAAACATTGGAATTGGTAAAACCATCATGTAAAAGTTTGGTGGTCTCCTCCTGGCTTCTTTACAGGAAGAGCAGGGGACAGATGTGGGCAAAGATGACATGGAATTTTGCTGAGTAGGGATGAAGACACTGCATGCAATGCACACCTCATGAGCAAAGAAAATGCAACATATTTAAGAAAATATTTCAGAAAAATCTAAAGTTTTAGCTTTTCAATTACCTTCCCTCAAAATGACACTTCAACAGAAATTGTTTTTGCTTTCCGAACATTCAAAGATTAGAGAGTTTAAACAAAACTTATCTTTGGTAAAAATACCAATCCAAATCTGTGGGTAAAGGAAATCAACAAATTTTATGCAGGTTAATAATGAGAGTCAAACACCACAAGTGTTTCAATGAGTGAACGGGGCATAAGGAAAACTACCTATCAGTGGAAGACAGTATCAGCTTATCTCAGAACAGTATTACACATCCTCAGCCAGCAGATTTCTAAGCACAGGACAGCAGCGGTTTTTCTCCCCTTCCCCCACCATTTCTTAAGACATATCCATAAGGCACTTAAAAAGCCCAGAGATATATCCCCATCACCCTGTTTTTAACATACCCACAGTAAGTTAGGTCAGAGAGGAAAAAAAAATATGTCTGAACAGTTATGAAGAAGAATTCCAGTTTACTGAACAAGTATCATTAATATTGCAGCTACTCGGTGCATATTGTATTTCACTCTGATTCAGTTTTTTGCCCCAGATTGGTGTAATTAAATATATCAAGGCAAACCTACACATTCATAAAGAATCTCCTGTTTGTACTTGATCATGAAATCTTAGGGACTCTGTCTAGCACTCCAGTAAATTGTAAAAGGTCTTATCTCTAAGTCTCGTTATATGGGTCATGAATTATATTAGAAAGGATTGCTGTGTCTCAAAATTGGACAACAACAAACAAGGGAGCTACAGAAGAGGAATAACAAACACAATAGACCAAAAGAGAGAAACATACATCCAAGGCACTATGTCACTGCCCTACTTCATTTATAAAAGAGTTCACTAGTAATGAGCATAAATTTAGTTTACATTTTTTGATACTATGACACTGTTCTAGATGTACATCTTCAGTAAAAACAGAATAGTGGCACATTAGCTTACTTTTGTTAGTTTTACATTCAACATAATTCCCGAATTAGCTGAAAAGCAAAACCATTTAGGAAAGATATGAAACTCAAATAGGGAAATCTGTTTTAATCACACAATGAAGTGAAAAATCAACATAAATAAGTCCATTTTCATCTTGACTCTGTAAATGTTTAATGTGAAAAAAATGTGATAATTAACGTGTCTATACTCTTAATGCTTAAGGAGTCATTACAATCAGCCTTTGTTTGCTACAGAGTTGGCAGCACAGACCTGCTGCATTTGAGAAGGGAATGTTTTAGGGTCATTTAACATTATATCACTCTTGGTGATCCAAGAGCTGCTATAATTCTGCCAAAGAGTATAGAGGGTTTCCCAGTCAAGTTTCATCCTGATTTTGATTATTGTTTATCTCTAGTCCACGTCTGAATAGTTGTAGTAAAATAGAGGAAGTTTTACTCCTGAATTTGAGGTCAGCTTGTAATGAACCATGGTTTCAATCGCATGAACAGCTGCTTCTTTTATAAGCAAAAAGGGTTCACTTACAGTTCAGGGTAACACAGTAATAATTTAAGGAACAAGGAAACTTCTATTCATTTCTTTATTTTTTATATGTTTTTGAAACATTTTGACATCTGAGTGCCTATAGTGTACTTGTCTGAATAGAATGCAATATTGACACTATTCTACTTTACAAAAAAATTAACAAAATGAATTTTAAAATCAGAAATACAGTTGACCTATCAATCATCATACAAAAGTCTTTTTCATTGAGAACATTTTTCATAGCAAGAAAAATTATCGTTGAACTTCTAAAACTCTGTAACTCAAGTTAAAAGGGACATAGTAAATCAGGTATGCTTTCTGAAATCAGGACCAAAAGTGTCTGGAAATTACTACAAACCAAAAGGGGAATCATCAAAAAACCCAAGACATTACTAAAGTCAGTGGGATATAAAATTTCTTACAATTAACCAAGAAATAAAAAGAGTGGGTGTTCCCACCGCCTCCTCGCATCTAATATGCAAATGTTTTTCTGGAGGAGCAGGAATAATTTCTACAAATTACAGAACTAACTAAATAAAAGAACATTCATGAGGAATTTTATAGTTGTTCTCTTTTGCTCATTTGTCCAACTAAGATTTGTTAAAGTACTTGTAAGTTGAATGGTTTTAAGAGGTGACTTTAACAACCTTTTGGCATTTGTCAGCTCAAACATATTATGGCTTCCTATTTTGCCAAAATTCATATTGATGCTTTTTCATTAATCACCCTGCTTGCTTTTGGCAGTGCGTAAGTCACTGGGCTGGAAGCCAAGAGACCTAGGCCATATTCCTGGCACAACCATTAACCTGTCGTATGATCCTAGGTAAATCTCTGTGGGCTAGATTTACTCATAGTGATTCTTAATCATCCAAGCAATACCCATGGCATCTCATTGAAGCTCATTATCAAAAAATTTCATGTTTTAGCATTGCCCCTTCTGTATTAAGGGCTCTGCAGTCAGTCCCAGAACTTCTATGAGCTCAGTTTTACTATCTGTACATGGGAGAGGATGTCCATCTCAAAAAGTCCTTGAAGATAAAACTGCCATCTTTTCACTTTATTTGTTCCAATAAATGTCTTACCCACTTCAGTAGATGTATGGGGGTTTCTCTCTTGAGCAGGAGATGAACTGACGTGTTGATCATGATCACGGGCTAGATCATGAAGCTGGAGGTTTTCACTTTTCTTCCCTAGAAATAAATGAATATCCCTGTTTCCCACTGCATATCTTTCCTTGAAGGTAGCAAGATACTGGTTCTAGATACTCAGTAACAGGAATACAGTAGTAACTCAAATTTTAAGCCTAAACTCTAGTCAGATTTCTGAACTCTTCCTTTACTTGTTTTCCTCTTTGATACTTTCAAATACCCAGCTGTTTCCAAGAAAAAGAAAAAGGAAAAGGAAAAAAGAAAAAAAGAGAGAGAGAAAAAGAGTACCTTTGATCATGAGCACAATGCAATTAAGGAATAAACATGAATCCAAAGTACCACAAAAGCTAAGAGAATTTTTTTTGTGAGATTCCCTCATAAAGAGAGATTCCCTCATAAACATAAAGAGATCTCACCTCAAATCAGTGCCACTCACTGGGTTAAAGCAATTTGAGCTGTGCCGAAACCACTGCAGGGTCACAGACTGTGCATGGAAACATATCCACTGTCATTTCTGTGAGACTCTCAATACCTGCCTTGTTTCTTCTTCTCACCTTAAGGCAGGATTTTTCTGTTCCCTGAGATCTGCTTGCTCTGTCAGTGCCTAGGTCACCCCCACTCTCATAACCTACTGTCAAAACTGCCTTCTTGCCTTCAGTCTACTCCAAATGACTCACTGGGATCTCCTGCCTCCCAGTAGCGTTTGCATTCTTATGATAAAGTTCTATTGGGAAATGCAGCACTGATGATGGGAAACACTGATTGATTATAGGAAGGCAATGAACAAGGGGCAAGGAATAGAAGCGTAATTGACAACAGAAGCGTATCTGGCGTTCAGATTCACTCCAGAGGTCACTGATGACAAGGATGATGATGTTGGCCATCAGCCAGTACCACTTGATGTTTCAGAAGTCTGAAACTGGGAATGCACTTGAGATGTTGAGAATTACTGTGTAATATTTAAGATCACCCAGCACATACAAGAGACATACCTGTAACAACACAGAAAACACACTTCTGGGCCAGCACAAGATTAAGCCACTGCCCACATTCACAGTTGTCCTGAACTTTTACCAGTTCTCCTTCCTAACCTTCACAGAAGACTTTATCCTCTCTGCTCCTGCCACCATGACTTCAACTTGGCTTGGACTTCTCCAAGCCCTTCCATACCTGTGCAACTCTGTTCAGTGGACCTGCTCCTTATTTACAGCACCTGAAAAGGTGAAGAGAACCTAGTGCTTTTACTTTACGTAACTCATTTCATTACTCAGCCATATGCATGCATTTTCCCAGTGTTATTTTACTGATACAGCATGTATTGATTTCCACCACTCCTTTTAAACAAGATTTTACTTGCCAACGCCACCACACCCACTCACATCAGGCTCTCCCACTTACAATCATTTAAATGTACCCCAACTAATTTGCAATACACTTTATTTCTTTCTCTTCTTTCTTTAGCAAGTAGTCACCATCAAGTATGAATGTTGCTTGCAGTGATTTCACAGATTACTAAAGGTTTGCTAAAATGTAGTGGTGTCGGGGTTGGTTTGTTTGTAATGTATTTTAGCAAGACAAACCCAAATCCAAGTGTCTGAGAGTTTTATTTTACCGAGGAGACAAATCTATGGCAACTTCCAGCTCACCTGAAGGAACACTGTCACAAGGAATTCTAAAATGTAAACCAAATTCTAAATGGGCACTTGTCCTGAATAGAGAAGCGGTTTCTTTACCTCTTGGGAAATGCTCAGCTGTTCACAGCAGAATGGAGATGATGGAGAAAGAATCCCAGGAGGAAGAGAATGAGAACATTAAACATACAAAGAGTACATGACCATGAGGCTATGCCTTCAGTCCTCTCCCATAGTTGAGTTGTTACTTTTCTGATAACTCAAACAGGCTCTTGGCTCCTTTCTGAAGTGGCTGAGGTAGGGATGAGCTAATTCAGCATTTTATGTGACCTAATTCAGAAAAAATGCAGCTATGCCACTACAAAGTACACTGTTCTGCAAAGTTATTTTATTCATTCCTATATATCTTTAAGGCTTTGGAACACTTGGAAACTTATATTTCTGAAACTTGCTGCTCTCCACATATCCTCTTTCTTCCCCAACACTTGCTGTAATTCACTTCTTTACCACATGAAAAAGTAACTTATTGGTCAGGGTACACTAACCTCAGATTCCTTGTCAGATTTGACATTTTTAAAATGTCACACAAGAACAGCAGGACACACTTCCTACCACACATTCAACAGCACAACACACTATGAGGAATAAATAGCATGATTAAAGCAATTTCTCCAGTTCCCCTATCCTAGCAACAATTCTTGGAGCATACACTTGTGGCCATTGGATTAACGCAGGTTCCATATTTGAAACCTTTACTGTTCCTTCATGTGCAATGGGGAGAAAGCCTTATGGAATCTTGATGTTTCTAACTCATACCTTTGCTCCTTTTCATGTTCAGTTAGATTTGTTTCCATTATTCTTAGTCTTTCATTTCTCTATTTTTGATGCTTCCTAAAGTAAGGATGACTTCCTGAAGAAGAAAATTTAGGTTTGAGATTCTTGTTTTGAATTTAACCATTATTTGCTTGTGTATATTTGCCCTGCTCAAACTATAAGGCATACAAATATTATTTAAGTGCAAATAATGATTTATGTAACAGGAGTTTTTAACCTAATCCAAAGAGATTAAGAATTAGACTTATTTTACTTTGTCAGCCTTGAACACACAAAAGTATTCAGTAACCTGAAAGGTTCTCAAAATGCCTTCTAGTTATTGAAAGTTACTAATTGTTTCAAAAAAGGGAATGCTCTGGCAAAAACAAAAACCCAGAGCAAATTCACTCTTTTTCTTAAAGCCTATGGAATATATAATGCCCATTCCCACTTCACATATAGCAATCTATATATATAAAAATAGACTTTCATGTATGCTAGAAATGTATTAAATGCTAATTTTAAAGTCAAACATCATTATATTTGTACACAAAAATACCTCCCAAATGTATATTAATATTAAAACTGATAATACACAGTTTTAAATTTTTGTTTAAAATTACAGTTGTGTATACTTAACATCAGTGTATGAGCAATGCTACAGGAGATGGTGTTTTTCTGAAATATCCCACATAAAATGTTGTCCCATACTGTGCAGAAGTCGCCAGACTTGATGAATGGAGCTCTTGTGTTGTTTTTTTTTCTTAGAAGATTTCTACCTGCATCCTCTAGTAGCACAACATGGATAAGAAGCAAATGCCAGCTTATAGGTTAACATATACATTAAATTAGTCCATTTTTTCCACCAAGAAAGACTGATCTATAAATTGACCCACAATTACACATTAGACTCTTATGAGGGAGACAGAGAAGGAGGAGGTGGAGGAGAGGAAGGCTGCTCTCATCCTGTTGGTCCTTTCCAGTCCTGGCCAATATGTATAAGCTACGTCATAGCCAACAGAGATTGTCCTTAAAGCTCTGCTCTTGATAGCAGATGTGAGTTGACAGCCCTGAATAACGATGTCAACTACAGCTCAGGTATTACAGGGGTGGGCACAGCAAATGCTTATAAGCAGTTAGATTAGGGGAAATAAATGTAACTTCTCTGGGACTGTGTTCATGTTCATCATATTCTGCTCTGCACCACATCAGCCATGCTGAAAGACTCCTTCTAAGCAGAGATAAGATTATGGGAATCTTAGTTGTATTTCAAGTGCTTTTTTTGCCTTTCCAGCCTTTTAATGATTCTTCAACTCTTCTTTATATGCTATGATGGCACTCTACTACTACACTAGTGCCCATTGCTCTGGCTGAAACACCACCCAAAGGACCACTAACTGTTCTTGAGTGCAACTCTGCTTTCGCACTATTGCTTTTTGTCTCAAAGGCAGAGAGGAGAAAAACCAAAATGAACAGAAAGAAATTAGCAGGAAATTACCAAGATCAGAAACGTTTTTCTGATTTAAGTTTTGGGAGTCTCTCTGAGTGCATTCATCTGCTCCAAGGTTCAAATTAACTCCCGGGTTTTGATGAAAAGAACCATTACTTGGCACGAAGCATTTAAAAGTTTACAGCCTTTACAGAAGAAGGTTCCAAAAGTAAGCTTTTCTTTGGTTACACCGTAAACTGTATACAAACATGTATGTCATGGTTTTGAGCTTCTGCTAGCTGAAGACTATTACACACAATTTATCAGATCAGCAGAACTACAATAATCATCCCTGATTAAATATCTCTTCAGGAAATTAGACTTAGGATCAGCAAGCATTAACAAAATAGGAAAAAAATTGTAGATCTCATTTAAGATGTGTTTTCTNAGAGTAATCTCCACTTCTAATGTTTCTAAATGAAATGAGAAAGTATTGCACCTCTGGCAAAGGCACACTAGGTGCCAGACTCCTTAAGAGACTTCATAAGAAATAAACGTGCCTAAACCTTAAGTCTTTGAAAGCCTTCCTCACAGCTTGGTTCACAAACCTCTCCATCACATCTCCAGAAGTAACACAAGCCTCCCCACCTCTGTGTTCCCATCAAGAAATAAATTCAAGATAAAAGGTGAAGCTAGTGGGTGTCACAGGCCCTGACCCTCTAGGAGTTCTGAAAAGAAATTAATTACTTTTTCTGTTTTGCTGCTTCCTTACAAGCTGGCTACCTATACTTCAGGAGATCATTGCCTTTAGGTAGCAAAATCGTGCCCTCTAGTATGTTCAGCTCACATATAGCAGTCAATTTCTAACAATATTCTGAAAAGGAGAAATACTGAAAACACATCTTAAATGAGATCTACCTATTAAGTACATGTAACATCTTGATTAGTAAAAGGAGTGTTTATTTCTCCAAGTCAATTGTAAACAGTATACTACAAGCAGGCAAAAAAAAAATCTCCTTGTGATCCAAAGCACTGTTTAGTGCCTTGTTTTTATGTCCATCTTGAATCACTTTGCATTTTTGAGCTAAGTTGAAGCTTCCTGTGCTTGTAATGATTCCTGCTAACGCAGCTCATCTGACAAAGAAAAACACCTCTGTGAGTAGTTACTAATGATGGTTCACTACCTAACAGAACTAATTTTAGAGTTCTAAAAACCAGTGAATCTACTGCTTTACCGGTTGGCATCACTTTGTTTCATTGAAATGTTTATAACAAATCATTACCTAAAACCATATCCATCACTTTAATCCAAAACAGTATTAAGACTCATCACTCATTCTTTTCTCTTTTAGCTACTAAGCTTACTACTGTCTTTAGTTCTACTTTCATTACCACTTGTTTTTCATATTAACAGCACTTTGGTTTAGCATTCCTCTGAAGGTCTGTTTTTGCTAAGACAATGCAGAGGTAGGTATCTGTTATTCTGAGGATGCAATTTACAATCCGGGATAAGGAATCATGCAAGGGGACAAAGCAAGTAAGTGTGAAGAAAACAGAATGCAAGCTGATGAAAAAAAGGGGAATACTGTTGGAGAGTCAGTAATACAAAGTGACAGAAGGCTATTACAAGTAACTTGAATGTAAGACACATGAGAAATTTCAGGTTCCAGAACAGTGCAAATGGACCCTATACTGTGAACTCTGATGATGGAATTCTGGTTATCTTCACTATATTCTGCTCTCAAAGCACGAAGCATGTGATAAGATATCAAGCAGGAGATGCACACATCTAGCAGAGTAGGGACAGTTTTTTAAACTAACCATAATCCATCATACAATCTTTAGACATCAAATACAATCATAAAGCAAAACCAACAATGCTAAAATGTTCTATGTGCATAAGAAAGTGTCAAGCATGGCACTTCCGTATCATGCCAAATACAGATTCCTCAGAACTTTAAAAGAAATGAGCATCAAACATACACCCACACACAAACAGGAGAATGCTTTCATCACTTACAAAGGTGAGGACTTAGAGAAGTAGGTGCTAAATTCTCAAATTTAATACAATGAGTTAAAAAATAACTATTGTGCACAGGCTTGCTTTCTTTGCTCTATAACATTGGATGTTTCCATCCTAGTCACAACAAGCAAACCCAACTATCATTTGTGCTAACCCAAAGGAAAAGCAACTTACTGAGTTTCCAAGTTGAAATCCACAGGAGAGTTAACAGGAGTTACAGCAGCCTAGATTCTGCTACCTTCAGTTACACCGTAGTACTATCAAAAACCAATTTAGGAACAACAAAACAAACAAGATACAGTCAATAAAACTTCCAAGCATTATAGAGGTTAGCTTGCTTACTGGACCAATGTGAACACACAGTCCACTCTTGGCCCAGTATAAACATTTTTCAATGAGATGACATCTCATTTATATGCCTTCACTAAAGAGGAGATTCTTTTACACAGATAAGGCTGCAGCATTCTCATGCATGTATGTGTGCCTATGCACAATGGAATGTGTCTCCACCATGGAAATCCCATCAGACTATAAAGGTTTATGAATGAAATCCAGAGGCTCCACAGAATGCCATCAATGATGAGTCATTTTACAGACTGAGAAATAACAATAAGACTTCAGAAAAAAAAACCCTGTAGACAAAGACACACTAATGTAAAACAGACTACTTCTTGAATTTTATGCTTGATAAAAGTGTTTTGAGACATTCTCTTGATAGAACCATTCTCCACAAACTGTGCTCAAGAATCTGCACTGCTGTTTAGAAAATCAAATCAGCTCTAGAAACAGCAGCAACTGCCATGATGGAGCTATTAAAACAAACAGACAAAAAAATACCAGAAATACTAGTATTGCCATACACTTTGCCCTCCCAACCTGCCTAATCTCATAAAACTGTAAACTACAAGCAGAAGATGACAGGTCTACTTCTGTGGATACACTCAGGTTATCCAGACCCAGTTTTCTGCCAACATATTTCAGTAACTATTGCAAAAATTCAAGCATTGTCCCATCACTCTGATCTGTTTTACAAATACAAAATTACTAAACCAGGACTCCGCTACAACTTTCTTTAGGGTTGTCAAGTTACATAAGGAGGAACAGAGACACTTGATGTAACTAAATACTAGCTGAAATAAATGGCAAGCTTCTTTGTTTAAACGGGTCAAACCTCATGGTCAGGACTCAGAAAAATTCGGAGGTAAGTTAATGGGATTTTTCCCTAGACAATTACAGCAAATTGGCCTCTGTGATAATGAAAATAAAGTAATTTGGTAATTTCAAAGAAATGAAGCAGATTAGAACAACCAGGATACTTTTTTTGTATTTCCAGCTTAATATAGGACTGATTGTATTATATTTGGAGGATAACTGTTTCTTGAAGGTATTTTCTCAAAGTTACAGCAAAACATGACAACATTCATCCCTGTTTCAGTCACTAGTCACGCTGTTTTATTCTACATTATTTACTGGATCACAATGATCATATCCTTCTTTTGACCCCAAACCCTGAAAAAATACCACAGACTGTTAAAATACTTACAGTAAAAGCATCCATCTAATCTTTCTACTCGAGCAAAATAGTACGCTCTATCAGGAATGAAAAACTGGTTTCACTGAGGCTCACTTGACATAGGAATGAACCCACTGAGTATGGAAGGTAAAGACAAAGGGTGTTAAAATAGGAGTGAAATGTTGCAAGGAGCATTTCCCCTTAATGAATTACTGGGAGATTTGTAGCAGGCCAGCCAGGGTAAGTCTTTCAGCATGTGTATCCAGAAGTGTCATGGACTTGCTGCACTATATCGTTGCTGCCCTTTCCATGAACTGGGCAGTTTCCTTTCACCAGTTTATTTTCACTTCTATTCTGGCAGCTGTCTACAGCAGTAGGCATTTATCTTAAATAATTTGCTACTTGTTGAAGAATTCATTGCGGGGGGAGTGGGAAGGGAAATAGCCGTTCTTGGTGCACCATGTCATAACTGATTAAAAAGAAAATTCAATAAAGATAAAACAGATTTCCCACAGATTTTCCTCCCACTTCAGAGATCTTATACATAGAGGTACTTTCCCCCTCCACCAAGCAAAACACCACCAGAACTTGCTGAATTTAACTTCACCATTATTTTAAGTAGCAAAATGTGTGGAAGCTGCCTGCTTTTACTTAAATCTGCCACAGGATTTTCCTTACAGAAAAAAAAAAAGCTCAGCGATGACTGTAGTAAATAATAAACCTACTAATAAAAAAAAAAAAAAGTGAAGGTTAGGGCTTTTCCTTTCTTTTTCACACTACTGTTGCAATAATGAGACACACCCTTTGATGCAAACTACCTATTCCTATGCTCACAACTAACCTCAAGAGCAGAGTTTCTGCAATAAACAGATACGACAGTGGAAATTCAAAATGTAAGATCAGCATTTAATGGAGATTTTTTGATGAAAGGTACTTTGCGTTACCTTGATTTCTGTGTCATGAGCAAAATTATAATTTGTCCAGTTTGTAGAGTACTGCGGAAGAAAGAAGAAATGTCAATGTCAAGTGCTATTGGCAATGTAAAGGGCCATTCCAAGCAGGGAAAAAAAAAAAATAAAAAATAGGAAAGAAAGAAAAAGGAAACATTTCCATTCTCCTTACGGGCTACAGTTATGGGAGGCTGACAAAGTACATTGCAAAGTAGACCTTATAAAGTGTTTGGTAATTATTAAATAGGAGTGAAAGCAAATGGGAAAGAGTGAAAGTAAAATTACATTCTTGTGTTGCACATATGAAACCCCAGGGAGCAACTGGTATTCCAAGGATTGGTTGTTACAAATGATTTGATGAAAGACCGGTAGCTGTTAAACTTTAATGCTTTTCTAGGCTTTATACAAATTCTGTGAAGTCAGAAGTTCACTGCAGCAGGTGAAAAACCAGGCAAGCTTCCCCAGCCCTCATTTTCTCTCATTTGAATGCAACAGTTTACGCTGCAAGTTTGCATACTGTAGCCCCACAACAAAGTAAGCAGAGCCGTAATTTGCTATTTAGAGTGGCTTATCTTTCCAGACTGAGCTAGCACCAAAACTAACCATTTTGCAGCTGCAGACCTAAAATAAAATAAAATAAATCCATTGCTTACATAACACATTCATTATATTTACAAAATGCATACTGTTCCTGTTCCACTAGCTCAGAAAAGTTTCAAAGCAGAAAGAAAAACAACAGACAATGTTGGAAAACAAAATATTTTCTTTTCACCGTGAAGTCTGAATAATAACTAACTGGCATTGTCCAAATGGAGATTAACAATGTTGAACCAGATGTTCTCTATTTGACAAGTGCCTGTGTATCAAAAATACCCAAGACAGATATCCTTTGGAAAAACCTACATCCCGAGCTCAAATTCAAGCTTAAACAAAACAAGACCAAACTGAACCAACACCTCCCCCCCACCCCTACAACCTCCACAGCATGCAACACTTCCTCATTCTATATATATCAGTATAAACTTATCAAAAAAATTGTTTAAAAGTTACGTGTGCATGATTACGTGAAGTCTGTTAGGGAAAGCTATAATCAGAATCTCAACTGTAATGCCTGATTCTCTTAACATTTCAGCAAAAAATTAACTTCAGCTATGCAAGTCAGTCTCCTTGAAGTTCTCCAACACTGAACCAACAGCTTTGACTCCAGTTAAAATCAAAACCAGACAGATTTGCTCCAGTTCTAGTCTGTCAGAAGTTGGTTGAGATTTTCATGAGAATATGAATTTCCATAAGGATTGAATTTCAAAGAGCAGACATCTTATAAGAATTGCTAACCTTGAAATATTTCCCTTGGAATCTTATGGCATGTGGATGCCATTTCATCTGTGCCCATTTTTTCAGTGCAACCTTAAATTACACTAGAACTAAACCTCTTTTCTCAACAATTTTAGGGACGCATCAGTGAGAGTGCCACTTGTACTTCCCCCTGTATAGAGGCTTACAAAACTATTCAAATTTTAAATTAAAATTGAAATTAAAATCTAGCAAGCTGGCTAATTTGCATATGTGGTGGAAGAGTCTCTGATCTGCTACAGCTGTGTTTACCTAGGACAGAGAATCTAAAGAGAAAGGAACATCAGTACTGTGCTATAAATGCTGAAGGTCATCAAAAAACATTTGACACAAGAAACAGTCATTTCTGATAATCTGTTCATCTGACCAAGAGCGGCGCTTGAATACTTCCAAAACCAGATGAGCTTCTATATTTTAAACATCCAAAGGACTACATAATGTATCATCAAGAGCACTGTTATCATTGGCTTGTAGTAATACAGTTATGCAAGTCAAACTACTGACGAGAAATTTATAAGTATGATAGGATTAAAAATTAATTTAGCCCTAATCCCGTATGAGGTGACAAAGAAGGTGGTGTCAGCCGGGGGCCTGTATATTATTCAAAAGAAAATAGAAAATGCAAAGTCGGAGCACAGGTACCTGGCAAAATTACTGCAGTCTCTGAGTCAAGCTTTGTTTTCTTCCGAGCTCAGCCTGCTGGCCCTATTGATAATGCAACAGTGGTTCTTGCCAAATCAACGTGCCACTGTCACACTTCATTCTATTCACAGCTGATTCAGAAAAAGCTAAGGTTATCTAATATTTGTCATTATAAAAGTGTCTTTTCAATTGCCTATAATTTTGCAACTCTCCAACCCATTAACCTGGACGATTTCCATTCCTTTTATCTGCTCTGGGATAGTCTTTTGTAGAGCTTCAGTACAACTCTACCACTGCTCCCCAAAATGAAAACAACTTTGCCTCGTCGATACTTTCAGATGATAGTGCGTAGCACCATCATGCTTAACAACAGACACTTAAAATATGGCTGAGGAGACCATTATTTCACACCCGTATAAAATCGGTTTGGAGACTAGGATGAGGAGCCAGTGGATGGGGAAAGACAACAAAGTTTTGGTCAGATCTCAGCAAACAAGTTCATTCTGGAGACTAATTTATTTCTTCAGTAGCAGACAACTGTAAGTGTTGTCAATCCAAAACCTGCGACATAAGACTCTGTGGGATCAACTCCATGAAATTGCATCTTGTGGGAATACACTGGTGTTGTTTATAAACAAGTATTTTTTTATTCAGTTTTCTTCAAGAAACAACCAGCCAATAATAGACAAAATCCTTTATAGCATAAGGAATATAATTTCTTTTCCCTGATAAATCAGGTCTAAACACCTCAGACCAGAGTCACAAAGTGAGCAGATATTCTTGCACCAACTTCCCTGCACTTTTATCATGCCTTATAACATGGAGGAGTGCCCCCATCACCCTGTGGAGTTGCTCTGAAAACAAAATGTCTTAACGAAGACCTCTGAAGCTGAAATGTTCCAGAAGGCACGCTTGAGAAGGCTCAGTATATATCGCAGATAAAGAGGAGGATTGGCACCTCAAATTAAAAATAGCAGTATGCTCAAATTAAATGGAAGGGGCACCCAGCTGCAATTGCACACAGCTACAAAAGGAGTCAGTCTGTCCAAAATACATGTTAAATCATGGCCAGAATTAGGTCGAACATTTCTAGATGTCTTCCCCTTCATGTTTTGTTTCCTGTATTATTTGCTGATAAAAAACACTTTGCCACTACATATTTGGGCAGAGAAAGAGACAGAGACAAAACCCAAAAAGCTGTTACATGGTTTATTTACTTAAAAAAACATGTTTTCATTGTAATCTGAACAAGGCTCAATAACTACATTCTGGGCATTAAAGATTCAAACTCAGTGTTCTTAATCCGTATTTTTCCACAGAGCCATGCCTTTCAGAGATGCTGCATGCTCTAGTGATGGTCAGAAGAGAAGACTGGGAGCTTTTAGGATACTGGATCCTAGTCCAAATTCACAGCACTGAGTCATAGTCTGGGACAAGTCACTTGACCTCCTATGCCTCAAACAGTCCAGCTGGAAAATACAGAAAGAAAAGCAGCAACCCTGAATGAGAAACAGTCATTATGACCAAAATCAGCTCCTGGATAAATCAACCATCAAATAAAATGTGTTTTCCATATGGAAGCTGCTTTCCTAAAGTGGAATAAAATGTAAATGCCTGTCAATTATAATGATCTGAGAGGCAAGTGGTGAGAAAAGCAGCTCAGTGACAGACCCACAGGAAAGACTCAGCTAGGAATGAAGGACAGTTTTTGACATGCAGAGAAATGGGAGACGGAAAGTAGTCAGGCATCTGGCACCAACACAAGGTGAAACTATGATTTGAGGAGGTCAGAGACAACAATGTGTCTGAGTCAGAAAAGGTCACTTATTCAATATTCCAGCTGTAAGATGAAAGAATGCAAGTGGAGATTTTTCAGAGCAGAGATCACAGATGCAAGAACATCTAAAAGGTGGACTGTTATTTGAAAGTGCCACTGACAGATATGATGAATCCATCCTTTCAGGCCAATTTCTCATCAACTCTTGATTTTACCTTTTCCTTCTCCTCTCTTGCACTTCTCTAAGCAGCCATCTATGTTTCCTTGAGTTTCCACCCTGCCCAACAATCTAATCTTTCCATTAAATTTCAATAGGATAATATTAACTTTAATAAGACTGCACTGCTCTAAATATTGGACCATGTGAAGCATTGTGTTCTTCTACAATTCTGCTAGAACTCTCACATCACAGAAGTACTAGTACAAGGAGATGAGATATTCCCTAGGAAACAATGCAGCCAGGTCTTGGACTTGAATGTTTTCCAACAGATTCAAATGCTGTTCAGCCAAAAAAAAAAAAAGATAATGGATCTCTTTCTGTTACTCTGCTGCCATAAAGACATAATTGTGGAAGCCTGAGATAGAAAACCCTGGTCCTATGCTGGACCACACACTAGCCCACCAACATTCAAGTAAGACTGCTCCAAGCACATCTGTGTAGAGATGTTAACCAGCTTCCAAAGTAAAGGTAGAATAAAGGTGACGTTTCCTCCGTTCCACCACTTCTGAGCTCTCTGCACGTTTTTGTGACAGAAAGCCATTCCATTAAAATACAGTGGTTTTGAAAAAAAAAAAGTGTATTTGCAATATTCTTTATTGATATTTACATGAGGTTCATATGAAGATGAATAGTACAACAGATGAGTTTTAATGAATTAAAACCTAGAAGCACACAGGATCTGAACTGCAAAAGAGAATCAGAACTGCAAATGAAACAAGTACAGTATCATTTGAACTTGGAACAGATACTGATTTCCAGTATGTCCACAAACTTTCAGATTCACTAGCTGAGACATCACAATTTTAGAGAAAACAAAAACTACAAAAAGGTCAGATGTCCTTGAAGTAAATGTAGGCTAAACAATCAATCAGTGACAGCAGGGAATTGTGAACCAAATGAAAAAAGCTGGAGTCCAAGAAGCAGCCATCTGCAGATTAAAGTGACCTGCTTAAAGGAAAAAAATTATTTCCTTGGACAGACTTTACAGAGTCAAAACAAATTACAAAAGTGTTGTAGGAACAGCACTATCCTGTTCAAGCTGGAAACACGCTATCAGGAAGTCCACTAGTGTGACTAAAGCAGCAGCTCCTGCGGAGGTTGGTAAAGCTTGTTCAGAACATTAGAAAACAAACACACATGAATTTAAAGAATGGGCCATATCAGAAACTTGTAGCAGTGGATGCCCTAACAATGTACCAGCATCGTCATTACAGTGAATTAGTTAATCCTCTGGAGTTTTTACTGAGGTGGGATAACCTCTCAGGGCATAGGAGAAGCCACCAGCAGTCATGGCATACCAAGGTGCAGACACACAAACCAGCACAGAGTGCCACTTTACCGCGTGGACTTGGGCAGGTCCACAGGGTACAGAAATGTACCCCAGCAGCTTCCTGCAACAGCAGAACTTTCCAAATACTGTGGCGAAAGCTATCAATAGCACAGAGTCTTTGACAGGCTGTGAAGCTAGTACTGACAGTTCCGCTGTTTCATCTAGCCAGGAGAAAACTGAGGTAAAACCCAACTTTTAATAGTTATAGTAAAAGCAATTTAAAGAACAGGGAAAGAGAGGACAGCAGCTGAACAACAGGCTGAAGGCTACAGGAAGCAGTCCTTAAGGCCTAAGCAACCTACAGTCTTGCAGTCAGCAGACAATACAAAGAATTAGACCTGCTAACCATAACTTGGCCAGGTAGGTACCTGATGTGACGATGATGAGGAGGAGGATATAAAACATGGAATGATGTTTTCTTACAGTTAGCCTGCTGTCAGTGATTCTCCTTTGACAGGAAAATGGAAATTGTTCTGTAAATTCAAAGCAAAGCTCTTACTTGACTGTATCCTTAGAAGGATGTCAACAGACAACACTTGAGAATCCCAACTGTCACGGACAAAAACCAAGACAAACTTCTTGTTGGAATTACTACAACTGATCATTCTCATTTATTCTCTTCCTGTTGTTTTCATCATATGTTTCTTTGCCACTCACAAGTACACAGCTATGTATTTAAATGCTCCTACTAAGTTAGTTAAAGACTCAAACACTTAAGCAAGTCACTTGAATAAACATCTCACTGCTCCTACAGACCAGTGGCAAAACTAAAACTATTGCAGCTGCTGCCTTTTAGCCTAGACTAGTGCAAGGCTTGACAACATCACCTTAGAGTTAGAACTGTGATCTATCGCTTCCTTTTGGGAATACACAAATATTACTGAATTATTTTCAGACTTCTGAGCAAAGCAGAATTTCTAAGACCTTTTGGTGTGCCTTCACTTAACACTATAAATATATGCACTACTGCACAAGTCCCGTTCTGGTACCTTTCCGATATCAGTGCCAGTCTCAGTTTTTCTGTTGATCAACCCTTATTTTAAGAGACTTCAGTTTAAACTCCATGTCTGCCGCCAGAAGATTCATGAATCTACTAATTAACTAAAGTAATAACACATTTATGAAGGAAAAACATAACACTAATATCTACTCTTGAAAGATACAACTTGGGGAAAAAAAGAAGTTCAAAGCCTTTAGTGTATTATATGGATGAGATGAGGAAACACTGAATTAGAAATGATTCAACCACTCTGGAAAAAATGTGCAAATTTTCCACCATTGTCATCCAAAAATATTTGAAATGTTTTATGTCAAGTCTAACCAGAATGTTTCTGAAATCACCTTAATGATTTTTCAATCTTACTTAACTCTGCAAGCAGAGACAAAAGGCCAAAATACCACTGAAAATTCTCCCTAAGTATGTGCAAATGGACCAATAAAAGGTTAATGGCAGAAATCAGGAGGTGTTGATCAGTCAACACCTGGTCGTCATTTGAAGTCTCAAGAAGCTTGGGAAAAAAAATCACACCATTTTAGGCAGTGAAATCAACAAAAATCAGAACTTCGACATTCTTGAAGCAGGCAATGTACTTTCTGTGCTGACACAGCTACTACATCAACATAAATAAAAGTATTTATACAATTCTAACAAAGAACAAATGTAACAAATTTGTCATATTTGCTAAATAATTTGTTATAACAAACTATAATATACAATTAGAAAAGCCTAGTGGTTGAAGCTTTCACAAGCAATACAATACCTATGCCTGTCTTTCTCCCATTCTAGAGTTATTTCCATTCACTAAAAAATCTGATCACCCCATTTAACAGCAGACTGAATGAAAACTATGATTGCATTTATCACCAATATTATTCTATTTCAGTCAAAACAATATGAAGATCAATATAATCTAATTTATTAATTGGTACTAGATAAGTCTGATTTTTTTTTACACAGCTTCGGTAATGAATTTCAGTGCCTATCATTTTTTGATACTTGTACCTACACAGAACTGAGATGACCTATAAGAAGGAAATATCTAACAAAAGTGAGTCGGATTTTTTTATTAATATTTCAATTTTCTCGTATTTCTAAAATATATTAAATATACTGTATAGCAATTACTAATAATTTAGGAGAACTGACAAAAATAGGAGACCTATTTAGGAGTTTTCACGTGTTAGGACCTGCTACAGTGAATTAGGCCCTGAACATCTACTTATGCAAGAGACATCAATAAGAGGAGAAATATTGTGCTTCTATTGTCTCGCTGAAGTTGAGTAAAACAAATAATAAAAAGTACACTATTGCTTGAACATTATTAGTGCTCCAGCTTGGTTTCAGTAGAAATAGTCTTCAGTAAAAATTGTGTTTCCAAATGGAAGAAGAGAATGATATTTAAAACCACTGGAAATAATCAGAATATAAGAAAAATAACCTATCATTCCTCCCTCTTCATCTGGTGTACCAGCCTCAACAACTGGAAGCAACAAAGGGGCTACCTCAGCATTGGTAACGCTGTCTTGTTAAAAATTTACATGGGACTGTGACCTAAGCTGTACCTTGCAAAAGCAATGGCAAAACACTAAACTCTCTTCAACTCACCGATTATACAACACTTTAGAAAGATTGTACATATGTTATACTGCTACATGGATTCACACATATGGTTCTCAAAGAAGGGATAGAAAGCCATCTCTGTGCTTTGTCTGATGCTAGGCTGCATCACACTGTCTAAGGTCACTCTGATGATGTTACAGAAAGCCACCCAGAGTTTAAGTGATGCAGGCTATGGCTTTCGTCTTCATTGACTCTCCTACCACCAACCCTTCTTCAGAAGTGCTGGAAGACAAGGTAGGAGAGCTCTCAGAAGACAGCCTTCTTCACCTAGACCTAGAATTCTGAAAACTTGTACTGCTCTGTGATTTTTAGCCAGCATAAAGGGACTAAGGAAATAATTACATGCATATGTGTAACTCAGGTTATAACCAAGCCTACAGAGAAGGTCTGTAGCTCATACTGCAGATTGCTGATGTGGTATATAATGCTTCCTAACATCACTAGTAGGGAGCTATTGCCCCTGAAATGCACTGCTTGTTTTCTGGAAATTCTTCCCACAAGAGCCTGCAAGCAGGAAGAAAGCTCATGCTCGATACAGCAGAACTAGCCCCATGAGTTAAGCAATCACCAACTCCTGGAATAAGTGCCCTTGGTTACGATACAGCAGCACAACTGCCCAAGACAATGAACATTTGACTAGACAACATATGCAATGCACTTTCTTAAAATGTGCATTTTTTCCACTTAGCAGGCGCAAGCCTTCGAAAAGTGGGGGGAGAAAGGGCAGTGATCCTAATAACAATCACAACCCACATCACAAACTCAATCACAACCTCAACTACAACTACAGGTTTAGAAGCACGAATTTTGAACTGTTGAAGATGTCCACTAAAGTTGACATTTCCTCATTCTCCTCTTTGTTATTCTCAAAGAACACAATTGCTAATTTCTTCCCTATGTTTGTATCTCAGAAGAGACCAAGAATAACAATGAATTATTTCAAACAATTAAATGACTCCTGCAAAGAGCACATGCCTCATATAGAAAATAAAGCAATTTTACCAAAAAAATCTTTAATTATTTTACATTTTCCTTAAATGAGAAGTTCCAAGAGTGTTGTAATTATAAGCACCCAGAAGAAGGTCCCAGCTCTTACACAGCGTATAGACAATTCAAAGTTTTTCTAATGTAAAAATCAGAAAATATACGTGATACTAAAAAATACATTTCAGATAATGTTATGTTGGGTTTGTTTGTCTGATTTTTAAACAGATGTAACCATTCCGGGGAGCCTTGAATTACAACTTACAGTCAGCGAAAACAGCCTCAGATTAGTAGTTGTGTCCAATTCCAAATTTAAGACTGAAAGAGAAATGTTGCTTCTTCCTAGATAGATTTAGTCTCCAGACCTACTAGAAGGAAGAAGAGAAGGAATTCCTTTTCACCGAAATGAAGCTGAATTTATTACAGGGTCTTCAGTTTTTGGTAGGTTTCCACATTTGAAAACAAATATTCTTGCACAAATTGGTTTTGTCCATACATTTTTACTACCTAATAAGTAGGTGAAAATCGCATCAACTGATTTTTCACTCCTAACAGTCTTATACTTCCCATACGCTTGTAAAACCTGCTCAGCTCAAGACTGTATCATGAGATGACATAGATTCAAACTTTAAACAAATACATAAAGCCATGACCCATTTGTTTTGATATTCTGCAATGTTCCAGACGGGGAGAAAAGCCATCACTGAAACCATGAGACATACAAGACTTCACAATTTATTAAGAAGATTAGCTGGGTTTAGTTTGTGCAGTAATGATTAGTCACTGAATATGTGTTGGTTTGAAAGCCTAAAAGGTCAGGGATCAAGGAATTATTTGGCTTAATTGTGTTTAGCTTTTTTCTGTCTTTTAAATAGTTAAAAGTTTAAGTAAAGCAGAACTTTGCAAATGCAAACCTCCAAGTATATTCCACACAGAACAACAAATGCACCTTAAATTTATCACATGTTTTTTCACTTTCGGATTATATTTGTAGAACTGCCTGCTGTGAAATGACAAAGTTCATGGTTCATCTGAACTTTTGAACTCAAGTGAGTATTTGACACAGCAAAACAATCTAAATGAACCTAACACAAAGTTTTCATAGTTTAAACCTAGCTTTCAGGCCTTTGTCTGGGGCAATTGGGTAGGAAAGTTCTTTATTGATGTTGTAAAAACTACCAGTTTAATAACAGGCAGAGAGAGTGGAGAGATCAGTGGAAAGAGCACCTTAGCATTTCTGAAATAGTGCTGGTTTGGTAGTTCATTGAACTTTACCTGACCCCATTACGAAGGCTTCCCCAGGACAAGTTGTAGCTGCATGTGTGACAAGACCGAAGCTTCCTATCTTATTTCAAATAGGCTCCAGGGCTGGGAGTTCACAGATAAAGTTAGTTAAAAAAAAAAAAAAATGCTTTGCACACATGAATTCACTTGGCTCCCTGCACTGCTATTTCATTTTTATGTTCAGGCTGGTTTCTTTTTTATTATGGAGAAGTTTAAATCTTTTTTCCAAAAGGAAAAAGTTTGTCACCTGCATTCCTGACATATACCAGAAAAAGCCCTTAAAAAAAAAAAAAGAAAAAGGAAAAAACACAGTGCATTTAAGATTTTTACTCTCTTACTCTGCTGCTCTTTACAGACCTTAAATTTCAGCCTGCTTGCATATGACGACTATGATTCCTTAAAAATTCGACAGCAGTCTCAATTCATGCTTTATCAATTTTAGACCCATCCACCAACAAAACTTGAAAAATATTTTGTGGCTTTTAAAACTACTTTTAAGATCCTGCAAGATGTCCTATACGTCAAGTTCACAATCAGTTTCATAATCCACCAGCGCATATGAATGACAAAAATCTGTGGCCACACCAGAAGTGCTGACTGCATACTATATAGGGTTCAAATGAGCCTTGCAATATCAACAGATGAATGATAAAATCCCACAACTGTTCAGTCTCCTGTGAATTCCCCGTGAGAATAATCACACTGCACAAGAACCTGTATCTCACCAGCCTGTAAGACTGAAGTCACTCACTACTTCCTTCCACACAAGAGTCAAAAAAAAAAATAAAAATAAAGCAACCCAGAGATTACTTACAGAGAACAGCTGTAATAATCACTGTTACACCTAAAGTCGTCTCTCTGGTGCTGTTTTTATTCAGCCGAACTATTACAGGAGGGCAAGTTCGAGAATTAGAAAACTCCCAATACCAAACGTCTTTAAATTGTTTTACTAAATTTCTTTTCCAACGAAATCTTCCAAATTTGCCAATTAACACCGAAGCCTACTTACACAGCCCTATTTCCAACCCTTCCACTTCCTCTGCTGCCAAGTTTTACCTCCAAGATACCTGCTCTTTTTCACATTCACGCAAGAGGACAGCGTTCTGTAGACATGAGTAAAGGAAATACCTATCTTGCTGCATTTGAGAAAAAACCAAACCCCACATTGCAGGGAGGGCCGGTGGCCCCTGGGGTGGGCTCTCCGGGCGGAGGGCAGCCGGGAGGGCAGCGCACACCGAGCCGGGCGCTCCCGGAACGGGGCGTGTGAGCCGCCCATTTCGCGGCCGGTCCTCGCTGCGGGTCCCGAGGCGCTCTGCGACGCTCGGATGTGCGCAGCCCAGACCTACCAGGGGCCGCTTCACAGCGAATTAAGCCAGTTACCTCTAGGGCCTCTCCCCGCCATTCTTTCTCCGCTCCTGATCACGCAATTANGGCGCCTCGGGAAGGTCTCTCCGCGGGGCGGGCGCAGCGGGAATCCAGCCCTCCCTTTTAGCCAGCGAGCCCCGACAGCCGTGGCTGAGGGTGCTTTTTAGATCGACTTATCGTCAAGTTTCAGGACCCACCAGTGCCCTAAAATCTGTGAAGCAGCTGGCAGCGAGTTTCCGCCTCACCGTTTGAAGGGCGACACCCTACTGAAATTCCACGTGGGGACCTGATCTAAAGCTATGCCGTTTTGTACACTTCAGTGCGTGTACTGTTACCAGAGATCTGAACAATAATCACCTGGATCATTGCTCGATTGGTCCTATACTCCATGAAGTGTCTACATTCACTACCTAGATGCTCCATGAATTAACCGTCTGAACTTTTCAAGGGATAACCCTGCATTTCTCCATTCCCCTTCCCAACTCTTAACACCTCCAGAACGTTCCCTGTCAAGAACCACAAACCCAACCAAGCCTGGACCCAAGGTGAAATATGCACCCTGCAACTGTGCCATCACAACTTTACCCCGTCGTAAAGCCCACTGGCTGCTGGGCTAAGTAAGCCTTGCTGGCCATCGCTTTCCAGTCAAGCCTTCCGCAACACAAGAAGGAGAATTTCTTTTCACTCCCAACATGTAGGAGTGATTTTGCTGCTTCCTGCCCCTCTGTGAAAAGCCTGTGGGCAGGGATTTGTCTAAACTAGAGAAGTGGCTGTTGGCGCCGTTTTGTGATCCAAGGAGAAAGTTACCTCTGGCATCTGGAATGATAATGGATAGGAAAGATTTTGTTGTCAAGCCCTCCTGAGGCTGCTGTTACCTTCACAATGACAGGTGTGGATGACCAATATGAGTTTAATCCTTCAGATCCCTTTGCCTTTCTTCTGGGAAGTTCAGAACAGTGTATCAAACCCATTCCGCAAATGAAACACTGAATCCTCTGTTAGACTTCGGAAGTTGACCCTTGCTCTGTAGACCTTGTGTGTGCCCCTGATCTCCCATTTCTTTCTAATTTGTTGTAGGACTTGTACTGGAAACCTATTACAGAAGCATCAATCAAATCAACTCCTAAAATGGCTTGTTAGCCTGCTGAGTTGATGCATGCATTTTTAAGAGATTTGGAAGGAGAAAGTTTAGAAGCATACTGCTGTTGAAATTAGCTGGGGCCAGTTTTATAAATTCTGGAGTAAGCAGATGCAAAGTAGCTGTTTGGAACGATGCAGGAAATGCTACAAGCTTTTATAAAGTCTGTGGTTAGATATGACAGCTTTAATCACACAGAATCTCCCTGCTTGGTGCTGAAGGAAGGTCGGGTCTACAAGGCAATTCGAGATAGCCAGTAGATCATACAGAAATTCCATCTGCGAGCTGTTGTGTGTAGCTATTTCGTATCTACAGAGTAGCAGCAAATAGCTGGCCTCTGAGAGATGTAATTTGGTACACAGTGTTAATAATTGTTTGTCTTTTGGCATCACTGCAGGTCCCAGCAGTCATATAAATGCAAAGCAGAAAATATCCATAAGTCCTTGCCCCAAAAAGCTCTACTATGAAATAAAAGAGGACAAATTACAACAGCGCTTTACAACAGAACACCAGAACAATACTCGTCAGCCCGAGGAACAGGCATCTCAGGACCCCAGCAGTCCGATGTTGGCAATTTTTTTTGTAGGCATTGTATGTAAGGGCAATGAAGATAAATAGGTTGCACTTCTTTAGAAGTTCTTAATGGAACTTCTGCCAAATATATGGATGAAAGCACTCTAGTGCTCTTTTGAAAATGTAACAAGTGGAAAATAGACACTGGCATCATTAACATTAAAAATAGGAGTTGACCTTTAGATGCTGAATGAGTAGCTCATATAAACTATGAAACTCCTTAAAAGAAAAGACAAATCACTTATGCTGACTTAGACCATGGAGAGAATGATTGTGAGAGAGAGGTGAGCGAAATAACACTCTAGGAAAATAAATTTTTAGCTACCTTTTTGAACAGAAATGAATGGAGAAGAACTGAATCAGTGAAACTGAGGCAAAAAAAAAAAAAAAAAGTGTTAGAAATGAGATATGAGTGGGTGAGAGTTTCATAAAAAGGGGTTTAGCTGTGTAGGTATCCAGAGGTCATGGATCAGGAAAAACCTTTAAGATAAATATAGTGCCACATTCAACACTGATACCAATTTAAGTACATTGTGTCATACAGACAAATAGGTGAGGGTTTATTACATGGGATTCAGCTGGCGAGCATAATTTGTGGACCAGTTCCTTGAACCAGACTCCAGTTGTGATAGTCTCCTTTTTGGCAGTTAATCGCAAAGATTCGTTCTTCAGATNACCTGCAATTAACAGCAGCTTCTTACAGCGCTTGCAAAAGACACTCGGCCCGCCAGGCGTTTCCGAGAAGGGGCAGCCACCCCGGGCCCGTCGCGGCTGCGGCCGAGGCTACTGCTCCCCCACGCTCTCCAGGCGAGGGTAGGACAGCGCGGAAAAGAGCCCTTCGGCCGGGAGAGGATGGGCCAGCCGGGGCCCCGGGACCCGCCGCCGCCTCCCTGACGAGGCTCCCACAGCTCCGTTAGCGGCTGCGGCCCGACCTCCCCTG
>VWZK01002665.1:178253-202821 GCA_013396935.1 Baryphthengus martii | reverse complement strand
TAAACTGAATAATATCTCATGTAGGCACAAAATATACCTATAATATTTTATTTTAAATAAATATAATTTAATATTTCCTATTTATTCTTCCTAAACAGCATATTTTTACCGGAAACAAATGCAATAACTTATGCAATAACAGTATTTATCTATCTAGTGAACATCACTGGAATTTTATTACCGAACAAAGCATGAAATACACAAGGAGAAAGATTTTTCACTTAAATGCAAAATCCCAAGTGGAAATACTCTTTTAAAGAAGAGTCATTTTAAAGAAGGAGCTATAGCGTTACAAAAGGAACAGAAATGTATGACCTCTTTCCTTTCCTTGTCTTGCAGCTGATCTACTTAGATTGGTCATTTTTTGACATCCCTATGAAAGATATGAAACTCTGCATCAAGGAAATTGCCTGTGATTAAGGGAAAATGTGAAAGGATGTTTAATCTTTTTTTTCTAGCTCACCTAACACATTTGAACAACCATCAAGAGTTTTTACCCTTTCTTGCTAAATGACAGACAAGACCTCTTATGTTTTCCAAAAAAAAAGTGATCTTATCCATTGTTCCTTATGCATTTGACTTGAAACACAAATGTGTGTACAAACACTAGAACAAAATAGGTAGTCTATCTGTTTATGCTACATGAATTTACTAACTAGTCAGAAATTATTTAGCTGGCAGCAATTTGTATTTTTTTGAAAGAACAATATATGTGCAAAATCAAATCACATGCCTGCTAAACATATTAAATACGTACACAGTAGAGGCAAAAATTGTTACAGCTGTATGTCTGTTGTAAGAAATAATTTGGCATTTAATTATTTTTTTGATTTCTGATTTGACTACAGAATACTAATATGAAATTAATTGAATGTGCTAGTTTACTAGTGGGGCTACAGAAAAGATATACTTTTTTTTTTGTCATGCTTTGCACATATCCTCACTGTTGCTGTCAGCTCCACTAATTTTGGATTCACTTTATTGAATTCACCCCATTATGGAACAAGTTTATATTGGTTTAGTTATTGTGTGAGTACTGAACATGGTATGTATTCATAACAGTTTAAATTATCCGAAGTTTATGCCTGTGATTTAATTTCATATACCTATCACAGATCCGATTGCTTTACATTTTTAAATGTCTTACAGAAAAAAAACAATTTATAAGATTCGAAGAGATGAGAGAACAGTAGCTCAGACTGGACTTCTAGGAATAATTGTAAAACTATTTCCCTAACAAATTCTGATATTAATGCTTGCATTCTAACACCTGGTAATGACTGGGTTTGGGTGATGACTTATGAGGCACATTCAACAACGTGTACCAGGAAAAGATCGATTTTCTGTTACCAAATACCACGGAAGAAAGCTGAGGCTTTGGTCAGTCTGAAAATGGATTACGTAGTTAATCTATTAAAGGATTATGGAAAAGGAGAATCATTTCTGCACCACAGGAATATAGATATTAAAGATTAGTAGTAAACAATATGCTGTTATACAAATATTTAATGCTTCGAGTCAGATGTTCAGCGGTGTTATTGCAGCACTGGCATAATTCAGATTTTCTTCTCCTTTCTTTGTAGAGAGAATATCCAGATTAAACAAAACATCCCCAAAAGCCCTCGGTCACATTTTAAAAATTATTTACATCCACATTGGCTACATTATTAATTGTACTGCCTTCTGAAGTAAGTGAAGCTGTGTACTGCAGGTATAAAACCTAATGATTGCTGTTTCATACACTTGGTTTCAAATGTCCCTGGGTTTTAGAAGTAGGACATTTTAAAGAGAACTGCTCATTCAACTCCATACTGGAGGCATAAGACTAATATTTTGAAAACCTCTAATTCAAAGACCTGTTATCTTGGCTTGACCTTATTTCCTGTCATTGGCAAGAGGTGAGTTGCTTCTATTCACTCTAATAGCCATATAGTATAACCCTTGCTGTGAACAACTGCTATTTATGCATCCCTTTGTAGAATGCTCCAATCCTGGGAAGTCATATGTCTGCCTCAGAAGGGTCATTTACAAACAGCCTCTTGTTTGACCTAAGGGATACATCACGTTGCCTCGCCCTGTACTTTTTACCTTGTGTACTGTACTTTCTTCCTCTCATGTTTAACACGACACAGGTGGTTCTGTGGTTCAAAACCAGGTGTCAAAGTCTGAAGTCATCTGCAGAAATGTTTACCTTCTTATAATTTTTAGCTGGATTTCAGAAGTTATTAAAATGCAGTTATTTTTCTTTGAGGAGGAAAAACCTATTTATCATGGCTTCTTTCCATTTTGTAAAGAAAAGATTTTGGTGCCTTTACCAGATGATTTGTCATCTGACCAAATATGCGTTGAACTCACATACTTACTCCCTTTACCAGAAAATTTTTAACAATAAGTCATTGATTAAAACATATATAGAAACAAGTACTGGGAGCCTATATCTGAAGAATTATAAACCTTTTCCACTATTAAAAGAATGGCTAATATACAAATGACAGCAAGTAATTTACAAGAGAACCTAAGCATGAAAACTTTTTGAAGCCTCTCTACTTCTCAGTTCTATTTTTTCAATATTGTACAGATAGCTTTGTATAGGTAGTTCTATCTGCTTGAGGTTGTCCATAACAGAAAAAGAGAAAATCCTTCTTTTCCTTTCTCAATTCTGTTGTGCTTCTAAAAGATCTAGAACTTAAAAGAATGTAAAATCATAAAATGATGCCGAAATGAGGCATTTGTATATACATAATCTCTATGCAATTAGGAGAACATTAACATTTCTTGAAGCATGCTTTTCTATTAAGAAAACCATGCCAAGTCCCTGTTACAAAGATTTAATCACTCAGTAAATAAATAAAGATGATATTTTGCACAACAGTAGTCACAAGAATTTTTTCATCATCTTTGAAAGAATTTTATCCTTTTGATTCTGAGTGGAGAAACCAACAGATAAATAAAGCAAGTCAAACGAGCACTTAAAAAAATTATCCTGCTACTTCATTCCATGCTCTTTGTTAGGGAAGGACTTAGCTATTGAATATTATACTGATACACCACAAAGCTGTACCTGTTAACAATATCATCATCCATATTTGAATACATTTTTTATTTTTCCTGACTAGTTAAGAATCATTTTGTAGGAAACTGTACAGAACTAACACATGAAGCTCAGCTCTGTCAGTGAGAAGTCTTAGTAAATTTGAGTGGGTGAGACATTTTATGATGGTTTGTTTTGAGAAAATAATATAAATTCAGGGCATAGAAAAAGTCTGCAACAGACCACTTGATGCTACGCTGCATAAATGGTTGTTAGTTGAGGGAGAGAAGATAGGAGTTGAGAGAATTGTGAGGTGGATGAGAAGATTGGTATGGGGGAGGTGCTGAGACTATTTGGTCAGAGGTGGTTAGAGGAGAAATTACTGCTACCATTTCTCAGTGACCAGTTTTGCAACCATCTCATTTCATAACGCAACAACAAGCCAGAGGATGGTGTTGTCCAAGCAAGAATGATCAGAATGACATACAAGAGAAACAGATGCTCTTGAAGAATACAGTAGCAAAAGTAGGATGAAAAGCTATCTATGATCACGGATAGACTGAGTTGCCAACATGATACGGCTGTGGAAAACCAAAAGTGGCCCTGGAAATGCTGACTATGAAATGGCTGAATTCAAGTTCCTTAGGGCAACAAGGAGAGTGCACAGCAAGCTCACTACCCTGGACTTCAGGAGAGCAGACTTTGTCCTCTTTGGTGATATTCTTGGTAGAGTGCCATGGGATAAAGAACTGGAGGGGAGAGAGGCCCAAGAAAGCTGGTCAACATTCAAGGAAGGTCCACCTTCTCCAAGCTCAGGAGTAATGCATCCCAAAAAAAGAAGGCAGGCAAAAATGCTAGAAGGCCTGCATGGATGAACAAGATGCTCCTGGACACACTTAGATGCGAAAAGAAAGTCTACAGAGAGTGGAAACATGAAGAGGTAGCCTGGGAGGAATACAAAGAAGTTGTCTGAGCAGCCAGGGATCAGGTTAAAAAAACTAACACCCAGACAGAATTAATCTATCCAAGGACATCAAGAAAAACTTTTACAGGTACATCAGTGATAAAAGGAAGGCTAGAGAAGATGTGGGCTCTCTCTGGAAGGAAACAGGAGACCTGGGCACAAGAGATAGGGAGAAGGCTGAGGTACTCAACGACTCTGCCTCACTCTTCATTGGCAAGGGCACCAGTCACACTACTTAAGTTGCAGAAGGCAAAAGCAGGGACTAGGAGAAGGAAGATCTGTAAGTGACGATCAGATTTGAGACCATCTAAAGAATGTGAAAGTGTTCATACCTATGGGACTCGATGAGATCTATCCACGGGTCCTGAGGAAACTGGCAGATGAAGTTGCTAAGCCGCTTTCCGTCATATTTGAAAAGTTATGGCGGTCTAGCGAAGTTACCACTGACTAGAAAAGGGGAAACATAACCCCCATTTTCAAAATGTGAAAAAAGGAAGACCTGGGAAACTACTGGCCAGTCAGTCTCTCCTCTGTGCCCAGCGTGATCATAGAGCAGATCCTCCTGAAGATTCTTCCCACCCCAGCACGCACATGGAAAATAAGGAGGTGATTGGTGCCAACCAACATGGCTTCACCAAGGGTAAATTGTGCCTGACAATTTGGTGGTCTTTTACGAAGAAGTTACAGCATTGGTGGATTAAGGAAGCGCAACGGACATCATCTGCCTGGACTTGTGCAAAGCGTTTGACACTGTCCTGCATGACATCCTGGTTTCCAAAATACTTGGATTTGATGGATGGATCACTTGGTGGGTAAGGCTGGATGTTCACACTCAAAGAGTTGTGATCAACAGCTCGATATTCAAGTGGAGACCAGTGACGAGTAGTGTTCCACAGGGCTTGATACTGGGACCACTGCTGTTAAACGTATTTGTTGATGACATGGACAGTGGGATTGAGTGCACCCTCAGCAAGTTTGCAAACAACACCAAGCTCCACCTTTGGGACTTTTTACAAGGGCTTGTAGTGATAGGAGAGGTGTTAATGGCTTCAGACTGGAAGAGGATAGATTTAGATTAGAAATAAGGAAGAAGTTCTTCACAATGAGAGTGGTGACACAGTGCAACAAGTTGCCCAGCAAGTTGTGGATGCTCCATCACTGGTTGTGTTCAAGACCAGGTTGGATGGGGCTTTGAGCAATCTGATCTAGTGAGAGATGTCCCTGCCCATGGCAAAGCGAGTGGAACTAGATGATCTTTAGGGTCCCTTTCAACCCAAATTATTCTATGATTCTGTGAATATATGATGTGAAGCATTTCCAGTGAAAATAGTCAGATATTCATAACACGGGAGAAAGTGTTGCTTGAGCTTCATCTGGAATACTATTCAGATTAGCCCACATATTAAATTAGTCTTTGTTCAGAATTGGAGGACTGAAGAGAAGACTTGCTGCACTTACAGGATCCTGGGGAAGAGAGTGAAAAGGCTTGCATGGTGCAACAGAGTGAAGCCTGCTAGGATGGCTTGCTATAAATAAAAGAAAAAGTATGTTCAAAATGGGAAAAATCTTACTTAATTTTAAAACAAAATTAGTGCAAGAAAAAATAATCATAGTCTAGCTCTGAGCAATTTTTTTTTCTGGATTTTGAAGAAAGTTTTAGCTATTAGAAAAGTGACATTCAATATGAGCTTTCCATGAAGAACAGTGGAAGCGAAAATATATCTGTCTTTAAGATCGAGTTTGATGTGTTTTGAGAATGGGTTTTGTGACCAGATAGTACTTACCTGCAACAGTAGTGTTAAAGAAGGTCTCTTCAAGTGCAGCACTATGATAACATATATTATTAATGATAAAAAATACAAGCTCTGATACAAAAATTATCCCATTGTTGCCAAAATAAAGTTATCTGTAAAATAACACCCGCAAGGTATTGACACATTAATATAGTTTATCTTAAAATTAAAATCCAGACACAACAGTTCTTTCTCTTGCCTACTTCCTCCCACCATTTGCATCAGCAGATACTAAATTTGGCAAGAACCACTTCCCCAAGCAATAGTAACGGTAGAAATATATTATACTAAATGTTGACCTGGTTACACTGAAAGTTCAGTATATTGTTACTTCCAAAAGAAAACATACCTTAGGATGTGGTGAAGTGTAGAAAGATCTTTTTACAGTCAGTGTGAATATTTTAGTTTCTAGTTTTTGTGGCACATGAAGATATTATGCTAAGGAGTTATTAGTCTGTAGTGCACGACTTAGACGTATCACAACTCCTTTTCAGACATAGCAGGTTTTTCACATTAATTGTGTGTTTGAATAAGGAATGTAAAATTGGACCCCCATTTACTACATTGAAATAACATGAACAAACCAAATAGCATAAGAAAGAATAAGGAATTTATATTTTGCATCAATTCAGTCCACAACACAGCTGTTTTTCAGATTTAACCCTCATATTCCAAATTCTCCTACTACTTGATAAATCTCTTAGAAAGGTTCAGGTCTATAAATACCTTTTATTCAATTCCTCTTTCCAGGTAGAGATAATAGAGTGGACAACGTTCACATTCAGGCACAGAAATATTGATAGCCCATTAGGAAATCTGAGACTTTCTGCAGTAAGTCGATGTTGCTGCTTCTTGCCTCACTCTTGTTAGTTTCAACTACTATTCCCAGGACCACAATGAGCAAATATGCTCCTCAGTGTCTGTACTGTTGTCATAGGAAACAATTCAACTAAATCATGGAGGGTAAGGTCTGAGCCTTTGGAATTAGGGTCCCTAGAAGCTTAACTTTCATCATTTGAAGTATTCTCCTCTCAAAAATCAAACTCACTCATCATTAGAAAGATTGGGTGCTTGTTACACAGTGCTAAGGTCATAGATGGCAATGTAAAAAGCAGATAGATTTGAATACATCAACTCCACGCTTGTCTAGCCATCTCACCACCATGGTAGCCAAAATGAAAATATCAAACTCATCCTCAGCCTAATCAAGCTTTATTCGAAAGATGTACAACTGCACAAAAAGCGTAGCCAAGCCCCTCACTTTCAGACAGGCACCCAAATTCCCATATTAGAATCCTGCTTCCTCACCAGACCAGCGAATGCTTGTAATCTTGCTCTCGCACAGTTGTTCCGGGCAAAGTCAAGTTTCTCCACTAGAATTGAGCACTCTACCATGCTATTGGGGGCTCTGTGGTGAGAAATGCTTTCCCAGCAAGGAGGAGAGTCATGTCTCCCAGCCAAGGTATGATTTATATTTTCTAAGCCTTGGATGGCAACCTTCATTAGCAGGCAATTATATGTAAAGGAGAAACCATCACTATTTTCTGTCTTTCAGATGACATCTTGAGCATATCTAGCAGAAAAGCAATGCATCTAGGGCCCTCAAGACCTGTAGGTTATTGAACACAAAGACGGGTCAGAAAACACCCTTTTAGACTCCTAGTCTATGATTCAGATTCCTGGATGCTATGGCGAAATTTTAAATAGTAACAAAATAAACAAGGATACGCTCTTTATAGGACTCCTGCGTAAAGACTGGGTTGCTAGAGATGTCCTGCAAGAAATTTTGTCTAGGTACAGACCGGCTTTTCAAATTCAAGTGCAATTTTGCTATCAACTCACATGATGTTCTCTCCCATATTATGCCTTCCCTTTGTACATAGCATTGCATGATCCCTGTGTTACACAATGTCATCTTGACATCATATCATTATCAATTAACTTGATTTGACTGTTCTAGAAATTTCTTATCATATCATCAATTTAGAATAAAATATGTAATAGGGATTGTTTGGTTTTGTTGTTTTGAAAGAATTGGGTATAATTCAGCAAAAAGATATAAATAATACATTAGCCTACAAATACTGACAAAAGCCCAGTTTGGATTCAGTTCTGAATGTCCACCTAAAATTATAACCCATTGGAAATAATTTTTTTCTTCTTTCCTTCTTTCTTTCAAATTAGTCTTCTATATACCAACACACATATTTTATCCTTTTGGTAAATCAATCAGTACCTGAATATATAATAACCTGGAGTTCTTAATATTTCTGTTTTTCCAAGTTTTTTTATATAGGCAGTTGGGTAGGGTACCACACCTTTCAGTTGTAGTCCATTAGATGGTGTGAACACAGTAGCTGTTACTGCCTTCATCTGAACGTTACCTATTCCCAAAGGAGTCAGAGACAAAACAAGTGGGTGCCAGTTTTTCTCAGTAAAACTAAGCAAGCTTTTGATCTCATTATGATCTTCAGAAGTTGCTCCTGAAAGTACACTGAATGTGAAAGACCTCCATAAATTAATCTTCCTGCTTTTGAAGTGACATAGTTACCTCCTTAGCTTCAAATTGTTCCGCAAAGGCCTTCTGCATGGTGGAGACATGCAATACTTCTTACACAGTTCCTCTTACAAGCTGACTGTGCAAGCCTAGTTACCTTCCCTGCAGTTAATCCCATCTATTACTCTTCTTACAGTTTAATGGTCAGCTGATATTACTACCATAATTTTATATTCAAATTAAAGTAAAATATATGTAAATAGTATTCTGTTTTGTTCTCTCTTTAACTTTTTTTGTGAAGATGTATGTAAAATACTAACAGAAACAAAAGTTTCAACTTCCCCAAAACAAGTCAATGATTCCATTTCTCTGCCTGATGAAATGAAGGAATACATGAATCCAAGACAGGTGCTACAGTCATCGCTCAATGTACTTCAGGAAGATGCTCAAAGTGATAAGCACAGCAAGAGAACCTACGTAGAATACAATAGATTAAAATCTAGCACAGAAAATAAACAGGGCTCTTGGACTCAAGCAGCTAACATGAAAGAACTACTGGCACAGGTTTGCCTACAACAGCATTTTGGGCACTGCCTTGGTTTGTATGCATCAGCGCAACAGGCAATTTCTTTTTCCTGGTGCCAGGACATTCTGATAACAATGTTGAACAGAGAAAAGTTAATGGTCAGGGACATCTAAACAATGTTTAAGACATCTTTTTAGTCACATTACTGCACTGTACACCAATGATGATAATGCCCGCCATCCAGTCACATGTCTTCATAGCTCTTACACTTTCAAAGGAGAAAAACACTTTCTGCAGGATCAGAGAGAGATGAAGAAACATACTGAAGGTGACAAGCAAGGAATCAACAACCGCAGGAAGGGAACTCAAACCCCATCTGAGCAGTCTGGGACCTGCTCAGAATATGTGGAAACCTCTTTTCTCTGACTTAAAGAGTGGTGAAAAGAATGCACACATTTGTCAGTAGACAGTGCTGCACTTTCCTGTCAAAGTGGTGCTGTAATTGGCATCCAGCAGTCTCTGCATAAGGCCACATGGTTAGAAGAAATTGCTAAATTATTTGACTTGTAAACCCAGTTTGAAATGCTAACTGCAGAGTATTTGTCTGAGTGATAAACTCTTTAAGGAGAAACCTTTGATCTCCAGTCAACTAAAGACCCTTAAAAGTCCTGAAGTCTGGAGAAGCCAGCCCTAAAGACCTTTGTTTGCAGCCATCGCTGGAAGAGGGGGAGGGGAAAAGCGTTTTGCACAGTGATTGCCCAGAAGTTTGGCTTTGCTTGTAAAACGGAAAGGTGAAAGGCCATGCAGCTCCCTTCCCTCCCCACGCCCATCTACCCCGACAAAAAAAAATAAAAATTATCCACCTTTATGGTAAAAAAAAGTCCTTAACTTTAAACTAATGACTTGGACTTAGCAAAGAAGATTGTAATCTGCAAAAGAAAATAAATATTTATAGACATTGAATTTTCTTGTTCATGAAAAAATATATTTTAAGATCAAGTTTGGAGTGGTCCGCGATATCCCTTAAAGACAGCATGTTGCAATAGATTTTTGGTTTCTAGCACTAAAATGGGAAAGGTTTCAATTTGCATACTGATTCTGGTAGAAAAACTTACTCATTTTATCATCAGTTCAGATTAACAAGGCCAAAGCTTGCACATATGCTGTCATTCTTCAGCATCACTCGAACTAAAAGTAGCAGTGTTGAACTGGAACTACAGTCCTCTCGGCAGAGTAACAGGACAGCTGAACCATATGTGAACTCTCTCCTGCCACCCCACATGCAATCTCTATGAGACACAGGCAGCGTTATTAACCTTTTCTGCCTCCTGAGTTTATTCATGGATAATATTCTTTATTTCCAAGATTCCCTGTGACAGAGGAACTAGAGTTAAAAAAATCTACCAGAAATTGGTAAGGCTCAAGTGTCACTCCTCCTACTTCCTCCTGTGTCCTTTCACATCACTACGCCCTGGACAAAATTTCACAGCTGACTAGCAATGTCTATGAATGGCAGATCTTTTACTGCTAGCTTGAGCCTCTGCTGAGCTCCCAAATGGGATGGTGTTGCTTGGTGGTGTCACCTGTTCACTTAAAAGAGGACTGGGATCAAAAGTTCATCTTCATAGACCATTAAAGGACAATGATATATTAACAGCTTTGGCTACTGCTGAATTGGGCTGGATGTGACTCGGGTGAATGACAACATATGTCAGTCACTCTGTTTCTTACAAGATTTATTTCAAGTACCTTCCCTAAACCTCTGAGAGAATATGGAAACAGTGATCTTCCACACCAGTCTAGAAGATGCATCTGCAGGCAGTCTCTGAAACATTATTTTCCCCTTGGAGATCACCAGTGATTCATTACAGAATACTTACAGACATCCCACCAGCTGCTTGGATCTTTCAATGAATCAGTAACAATTTCTGAACAGCAAAATCTTACTCATCTTTCATTTTTTTGGTCACAGGAGAAAATCTGAGAGTTACTTCTTGTGGAACATTAAAGTCAGCACTTTTGATTCACACAAAGGGTGAGAGAGAGAGAAAAAATGACAAAGGGTGACAATTTAAGTAATTTCCAAGATTTCAGACAGCAGAACTGAAAAAGTGAGCAACAATCTGCCTGTAAAAAGTGCATTTTTCTCCTGGAAAATGTGATTTTAGTTGTGTTTTTCTTTTTCCTCATAGCATGGTCAAACACTCAAGAGAAAATAAGAGTCCAGGTCACCAAATCCCACCCTCCTCCACACAGCCACCCAGTGCAGAGCTAACTCCAAGAAGAAATGGAGCCCTTATTGCAGGTTCAGTTGATAGTCCTTCCCATGCAGGACAGGTTCTGCCCAGTTGTCTGAATCTCTCCCCAAAGCCAAAGTCATAAAGCCTTTTCTCAGGTTGAGGATGTGTTTTGACTACCCCATCAAATCCATTAGAAAATGCCAATGTAAACCAGTGCCAGATCCTTCTTCAGCTGGAGGAAAAACAGAAAACTGTGAAGAGACAGGTGGGAAATCCTTGTGCCATGTGCACCAGCACAGCTTAAGGGCCTTCTGCTATGGTCTGTAGATCACACAAGTGTCTAGTGGCACCCATTAGCTGCTTTCAGCATAACAATGGCTCTTTCTCATCTCTGCCCATCCTCCCTGTCCCACTTAAATGAGCTATTTCCCAGACAAATAAAGACTAGAGAGACTGCCTTCACTAAGGGTAGGAGACTGGGGAAGAGAATTCAGAGAGGAGTGATGGGAACCTCCTGACAGAGACACGGTCAGCCTGAGCATTGCTATGGGAGATGAGGGGAAAGGTAAAGCCTGCCAGTATGAAAGCCTGGTACGGGGGAGAGAGGTGCAGAGAGCATGAGGGGACGTGAAATCACATCCACCCTCTGTCCAGGAATCTGCAGGAGGGAAGGGAAGCCGTAATGTAGGGATAGATATTAGGGATCAGGGACATTCAGGAGGTCAAATGAGGACAGAAAAGGAGGAAGATGACAAGGAGGTGGCCCTGATGCCTGCACCAACTCAGTCTACAGGAGCTGCAAAGTGGGCAATTGTTCAGTAAAACCAGCAGGCAAAAGGCTAGGTCTCTGCTTTCCTCACTTACTGTTTTTTTAACATACGTATATTTTCTCCATCCCAAGAAGTTCAGCAGACAGTAGGCAGACACACTGACCTTGTCCCATGCTAGTGGCCTGCTCCTGCTCCTGCCGCTTTTCTGCTTTGTCTGCAAGGATAGTGCACCTGATCCAAAAGCTTCTTCTGAAATTCTCGTGCTTCTGTCAGCCTTTGGGAAAACCAAATAAACAAGGAACAACAGTCAGGTGGGACACACACTGTGTTTTGGAGGCAACACATTAAACTTAGTTCTAAAGTGTATCTGTGTTTCTTTGCCTATTGTAGGTAATGTGAAGATAAAAGCAATTTTACATATTTACACCTGACTTTGTATAGCTAGATGTATTAGGATGAGGGGAAATGGCCTCAAGTTGTGCCAGGGGAGGTTTAGATTGGATATTAGGAAGAAATTCTTTACTGAACAGTTAGGCACTGGAACAGGCTGCCCAGGGAGATGGTGGAGCCACCATCGCTGGAGATGTTTAAAAAGCAAGTAGATATAGCACTTGAGGCTATGGTCTAGTGGTTAGGGATGCTGGGATGAAGGCTGGACTAGCGGATCCTGGAGGTCCTTTCCAACCATACTGATTCTATACCTGTATGCATATATCAATATACGGCAACTAGAAGATTGATGCACCGCTGTATTGTCACAACCCAGAGAGGGCAGAGAGACTTGGGAAAGACTGTGAAAGCATATTTGGGAATATTTTTATTGCAGGCCTCCTCAAATTAATTCTCCACTGAAAGAATGAAGCTAGTCAGCGTTGCAATCAGAACATTACTGGCAGGTGCTGACTCAGCCTTTTCCGAATACCTCCTTCCCAATCTGCGCTCCTTAACTCCCTGTTACAAACATACTGATGCTTCTGTAGGCAGGACAAACTTGCTTGTACATACATCTCTGCTCGCCCTTTCCGCAGACTGTGGTAGCAGCCAAGTTAGCTGAGGGTGTACTCAGAGGAAGAACGCTTGCAAGAGAGAATATGCAGCACAGTTTCATCTTTTTCTCTTTCAAGTGCATTCTTAACATTGCTGTGACTTTTGTTTCTCCTTCATGTTGTAATTGTGTTGCTGAATTTTGATGAAACAAAGCCAGGTGCAGCCTGTGGCATTTATCTAATTTAGAAGAAAATGCAACATTATGGTAAGTGTTTTGGAGTTTCAGAGAAGAATGCTAGGTCAGCTGATTCTCGCAATTCAGAATGAGTTCTTATATTTTTATGTGGTCAATTAAAGGAAATACTTGCCTTGAATCCACAAGTGTATTTTTTCTTTTAGATATTCCAGACATTTTAGGTCTTACATTAAAGAAAATGTTAGCTCTTTATATAATACATAGAGTAGTCACAGACACACACATAAAAAAGAAGGTAATTTCTTAACTGTAGCTTTCCTCTTTTTATGTTTGCAATTTCAATTAACTGTTCTAAATAACTGACAACATGGAATATAAAACATTCCCACAACAATGTAGGTCTAACAGCAATTACGTTGATTTACTCTGGACCATGTTAAGTTCAGGGAGTAGGATAAAGAGACAAGAGTTTAAAACTTCTTTCACACTGATGTAATAAATTCAGTACATTGCTTTAAAGTTAGGGCAAAATAGCTGGTAACTGAAAGTCAAAAAAAACCTTGTTTTGTTTTCCACTGTGATAGAAAACAATAGATTATGGGAAAGTTCTTCAGAAGGTGATCAGAGGAAAAGTTCACCAGCATCTATCATGGACTGTGTCTCTGTGGCCTGCTGGGATAGGAGGGAGGGACATAAAGGTGTCAGCAGTTGAACTGATACGGTAAATCACAGTAGGGCTAGTAAAGCGCAATGGCAGCCTAGTGTAAATGCCTTCAGACTTCTATTTCTTCTCTGAGGTTGTACTCGGGACACATTCCCTCTTTGTGACCTTATCTCTGGGGCAGAGGGCTGTGCACTGGTCTCTCTTCTTTAGTTTACGAGGACTAATCCATTTGCAGGTTAATAAAAGGTGAAAAGAACAATCACCAAGCAGCCACCGAAATAAACAAGTAGTACCTTTGACTGTTTAAGGATTCTGTTTCCCTCATCACCATGCTCACCCCATCTTCTCTCTCTTCTTCTAAATACTTTGATAATAAGTACATCTGTAAATTGTTGATTAAAAAAAAAATACTGACAATATACAAAGCAGGAGAATGATAAGATGATTCCGTAAAAAGTGGATGGTTCCACTTTGCAGACATGTATCTTGTCTCTGTAAAATGTACTTTTCTGTGTTCATCCCTGTGGTTGAAATCTGCATTTTCTAGAAATGTTGGCTGACAGTGCATTTCAGCGACCAGTACACTCTCAGTCACAACTGGGGAAAAGGTTCCCCCAGAAATGCCACAAAAATGAGCCATTTCATTTCATAAAATTAGCAAAAGTGTCACGACATGCCATTACTTCAAGCAATCTGTTGATAAGATTGATGAATTTTTGTCTTCAACTGCTAAATTTATAATGCATGTGCTAGCTTGCTGCAGTGCTGTAGGCAGATCATTAACATCAATAATGTATGTTTAATATAACGACACTAAAGAACAAGAGAAGCTGGGACAAGAAGTATGACACTCGGGCAAAAATCACCTGTGTCTCATGCAGCCATGGCTGTGGTGTGGCGCTGGAGCGGTGGGGCCGTTTGCCTCACTGATGGTTCCCCTTTGTTCCCACCCTATCTCTTTCCATTCTCGTCAAAGTTAAGGACAATTCACAAAAGAGGAGGCTATTGCCAGGTCAGGGAACAGTTTCCGATTATTCTGTGGTCACTAGGCTTCCAAGGGAAGATTCAGAGAGAAGCAGGGTGATTTAAGAGTAGGTGTATGATGTAAACTTGTAAGTAGGAGTGAAAAAAGCAATCCTATTCACACAGGCTGGCACTACTATAGCTAGCAGGGCACTGTCCAGTCTGTTCATTTCTTTCCCACAGAATACAGACAGATTGTTAATTTAGAATGGCCTGGATATAAAATAAAGGTTATTAGGTAAAGCATATCACAGCCCCTTGCTTCTTTCAGTCAATTAAGTATGAAAGTCAAGAAAACCAAAACCAACCATCATTCCACACCCAAATTCAGGTCTAATCCTGAAAATATGTTTGTTCTGCTGACATTTTACACAGGAAAGCTGTATATTTTTGAGATATAGATATATTAAATTAATGTTGACCCTATACACCTAAAGGAGAAAATAAACCACCAAAACTAGGTTGGTTCTCTTTCCTCAAAATCGCGATTCCTGGAAGAAGCTATATTTCATTTAAAGTAGCATTAACAAAAATGACAATACAATCTTGGTAGATGTGTGCCTGTGCATGTCTCCTCCTTAAACTGTCTCAGTTGTACCAAGACCACTTCTCAAGGATCAGATCTCCACATTGACACTGATCTTTTCAGCTTCCAACTACCTCAGAAAGTCACTGACTTGCCTCCTACCCAAAAGAGTGCAAACCAGACTGCCTTTTGGTTACTTTTATCTCTGGAGTTACCCTGTGAAGGGCCGGCAGCTCTGGAATTTATTCCCTCATTTGCTCAAAAACAGCCTCCAACAATCTTTGACCTTCTGGGTAAGCTATGAGGCCCAGCTCCAAGGATTTGTTTTGGGAGAGGCATAAGAACGGTTGGCATTTGTCGGTGTGGTAGAAAAGCTTGTTGTCAATAGCTGATTTAGTCTTTGGTTTATAATTTTCTCATGTTGTGGCACTTATCCTGTACAGCTATTAAACTTAACCATGGAGACTTAGACTTCCTTAAACAGTCATAAACTGGGGGGGGGAAGCATTGAAATCACCCAGTATATGAATGTGTACTTATGAACAAAATGACCTCGCAAACAATTACATCATGAGTCATTTTTGCTAAAACAATCCTTCTAGCCTTGCAAATCACACAAATGCTGCATGTGTCTTGGGGGCACTAACAGCATACACAAGTGAAACAGCCTTGTTGGAACTGCTGATAAAGTAACAAATAACACCTCAGTTAACTAAGAGTACCTAATACGCTGCCCTGTCTATGTTGCAACTGAAAGATATATAGCCATTAAAACAGCACTATTATGCCCTGCCACCAAAGTTCTGTTGTCTGTCACCTTTTAAATATTTTAACCTGAGATTCTTTAAAAGATGTCTTCACTGCTCTTAATCTTTGGATGTAAACAGATTTGTTAAATATTTTATTTCTAACTCACCCGTGAAGTTACATTCATTTACATAACTTAATGAAGGCTGCATTATTCATTGAACTTCTCATATAACGTTTTTCATAAGACATTATTAAACAAGTGAAGCAAGCCAGAGTAGTAATGAGTCTTCTCTAAACTTGCTGCCAGTTACGTTTCCTTTCTCCTAATCTATCACTCTAATGGTTGCAACTAATAAACTTTTCAAATCTTTGCTGTTAATCTGTATATGTTTTGCATTGCATGCTGGATGTATAACTTGACAGAGAATTTACAATACAAACCACCTGGCAAACAAAACTATCTGGATTAACAAATGCTAGCCAAACCTACCCACCCTTTTTTGTTGTTTTTGTAATAGAGAAGACACCTACACGTAACATAGTACATTTAAGCAATAAATAAACTGAGTAATGTGGGGCTGGAACATACCTTACTGAGCAGTATATTTGAAACATGTATCTGAGATTTGCGACTGCTTTTTATAATTTCAAAAACATTGCCAAAAGGCAATAGACTGAAGTTCAGTTTAACTGAATTTCAGCAGAGACGTAGCCTTGTATATGATCCTATAGTCTTGTATAGGATCCTGTTAAGACTGTTCTAGGGAAGATGATATGTAATACTTTTAAGGTAAAGAATTTCTGCAATAGGTTGCTTGCACTTGGGCTACTTAATCTGTATTTGAGACAAAGTCAAATGTAGCTGTATTTTCAGGAAGCCTAAGCAGTGCAGCTCCCTTTGAGACAAATAACAAAGTTTGAGAATTTATACCTCATAAAAATAATTTCTAATGGTTTTATTTTTTTAAAAAAAAAAAAAAAAGATGGATCTAGCAGTCTAACTTTATGTACATTAGTTTTAAATAGCTAGGGAATATTCTTTTGTCAGCATTCACCTTGAACACTTCTGCTGACATCTAGAATTAACAAAACAGCAATATTCTGTTCTCAGAGATGACTAGACACAGATTTGTAAAAACAGTTTTAAAAACTTCCTATAGCACTTCGGAAAGTACCACTTGCAAGTTAAGGATGAAATATTTTACATATTATTAAGTATTTTTCTTGATACCTCTCCAAAGATTATTCTAAATCACTGATTAGAATAAAAGTAGGAAATATATGATAGATTGAAATGGGATAGAGAGAAAGACAACATTTGGGTTTTTTTGTTAGCCTCTCATCTAGTAAGGTCCAGGAAGACTCCTGCAGTAAATGTGAAAAATAAAATGTTAGAAAAGTAAGTGCAAAGCCTTAAGCATACAAGGCTTCAAGTTATAGTACCCCTTCAATAGATGCTTTTATGAACTAAAAGAAAAAAATCCTCTCCCAACTCAACTGCTGAAAGCAACATGAAAGTAACACGTCCTCATTTCACTATGATAAAGTAAATAAATTTGATCAAATAATTTTTAATCAGTCACTGGTTTGTTTTGTTGTTTTGGGCTTGTTGAGTTTTTTTGGTTTTTTTGTTTTTTTTTTCAAATGAGTCTTCGGTATTCATTTGTACATTTTTTTTCTTAGTCATACAACAATTACCAAAATTCCCTACTACTTGTTCTCACCTTATCTGGAAATGCTATTGCCTTTCAACCAGGAGCTGATCTATCAAGTAGCATTTCTCAATGTCACTTTACACCAACATCATTCTTTATTGTTATTTTTATTCAAGAATGGATATAACGATGTGGTGTTAAGAACCTCACATTTAGCATCACATAGAGGACTTGAGAAATGCTAAGCACCATAGATCTATTATTCATGTGGGTCTAGGAGAAGCATGGGTTCCAGTAACTTACCTTACCCTCAGAGAAGAACCAGCATACTACATATAAATCATGGCTTTTTAAATCAGGACCAAAGCACAGCATCTACTGAACTTCATGCCTTTTTTTTTTTTTTGAGAGAGAGAAAGACCTAATCAAAGAGGAAGAACATGAAATACCCCAAAAAATATAAATTACAAAAAGGGAGTGAGTGCTCCTCACCAACTCTGGCCCTTTAATGCGTTTCAGCCTGTGAGCCTTGGAGCAGCAGACACTTAGAGTAGCACACAGTACCACTTGCAAAAGGAAAGCTAGAGCCTGGCTCTAGGAGTTACCTGTCAGCAGCAGAGCAGGCTGAAGTGCTGCTTCCTCTTTCAGCCTCTATCTCCACTGCATCACCTCAGCACAAACGACCGTTCACACAGAGAGCTGGAATGAGGACCTGGTGTGCCCAATAAATAAAGAGATTTTCTGGTGGATAATTTTTCAGAAAGATCAATTCCTGAATTTGGCATAACAAGAGGGGTAGGGGCTAGGGGTGCAGGATCAGGTCAACTCCTAAATAGCAGGCTCAGCGTTTGCCCCTATCAGCTGCTGCTCAGCAGGCAAAGCTACATAATCATAGCAGAGCTCACCTGAAACTGGTCTGCAGCCAGCATCTCAGCTGTCAAGATACAGCTGCATAGAGGAGATTAGCAGGGGTTGTAAAACCTGCTCAAGAAGTTCTGCAAATATTTTAGCAATTAACCCACACTGAGCTCCATATTACTGCGGCTATGCTGCTACCATTTCTTGGGATAGCTTGTTTAAACCCAGCTCCAAGATGCCTAAATTACACAGCAGTGACAGACCATTTAACTATTGAGATAGATGATACAGGGGCAGTGCCTAACGGAGGTTATGTTGTCATGATTTACAACAGCTGAGGATGTGTCCCCAGATGTCCAGACAAAATCAAATTAAGCATATGATTTTTTTGTCTCCATACATAAAAGTCTTGCAAACTTGACTCAAAAATAAAAAAGGAAACAGAAATGCATGTATGACCTTAGGCTTACACTAAGTGTTTGTATTCTCCAGACAGCACTCAAATTCCCATTCTTTACAAAAAAAAACCCAAAATATAAACTAAAATAATATGATGACCACGCAAAAAGTTCCTACATACAAAAAAACTTAAATAAAAATAAAGAAAATACTTAAAGAATATCAGCATCTATTTGGATTTTCAGAATGTCATAATGCTAAGGAAGAAAATGTTAACAAGGGATACTAAGACGAGAGTCTTGCTGTTCTCCAGACTTCAGATCACCTCCAAATCAGGATCAGGATTTGCAATTTTCCACTCTCATATTTGTAATAAGGGTGTCTTAAACTGACATTATTCATCAAATCCCTGAAAGACACAATGGTTCAAAAAGTTTGCATAGTAGAAATTAAGATTTTTAAATTGTCAAGAAGACTCACACACAATCTAAAAAAGAATTTGCTGTATTTTAAGACTACAAAAAAAAATAAAATATGAAAAAGTGTTGATATTTATGCTCATATGTAGATTGTATCTAAGGTCTTACATTAGAAGCTTATGTATTTAAAATGCTAACTGTAAACACATCAAAAATATTATAGAAACACTCCTTAAAAAAAAAATCAACAATCTCAGAATTGCTATTACACATCTGCAGGGATTTTGACCAACTTAACTCCATCTTGAATTTTGACCTCGGAAGAACATAATGATAAAGCGACCGCTTTCCAGAAGCAAATAAAAAAAATTAAATTAGTCTATACAGTGCTGTAAGTGTTCATGACACTGAATTACATTGGTTTACTTTGTAGATGTTTATAGAGCCAGCCTATGTTGTTTGACTTTTGAAGGAAGACTAATAGGTGTAGTAATGGGCCGGGGGGAACAGCACAAAAAAAACTTATGGTTAAGCCAGAACAGGGGTCATGCCTAGGGCATTTTATCTGCCCTGCTTACACACCCCCAGGGAACTGCATCTCAACAGTTGATTCCCTGTTAATCAATTCACATTAATGCCTGCCTTTTAGTTCTCACTCTACTGAATTCCAGGAAAGAAGTTCTTAAACCAAATGCATGCTCTATCTCTGACCTAGTCAGAGCTGTTGCATTTCAAGAACAAATCAGCAGGTATTTGCTCTACCAGCTGTTAAGAGATACCTTAAGTAAGTAAAGATTCAGAGCCAGCAAACTCAACATAGAACAAGATCCAGTGATTTGTTTACACAGATCAGCAGTAATATGGGAGGAAAGGACATGTATGCATTTTCCCTCAACCTATTTTCTCTAGCTAAAGCCTTGTGTTACACATTATTCTTCTGCTCTGCTTTACTTTCTTATTTACTATGGCTCAAGATTATGTGCTTAGTAAGACCTGTAGCACTTGCCGGCACTCCATACTGTCCACTCGGCACTGTTTTCAGTGACTGCATATGCTTTTACACTGCTCTTGCCACTTCCAGGGTAAAACTTAAAACAATTTACTATTCAGAAGCGAGAACCACACTGGGGATGGGAGGCATGGAAGGGTTATGATCATAGAAACAGCAAATAGCTCATTCACAAAAGCAGATCTGACTTTACATCCAAACCTTTAAGACCCATTGGTCTAAAGAGAGTAGCTCGCACTACTCTAGCATACATACAGATCTTCATACAGAGAATCATCGAAAATAATCAAAAATAAACTTTATTATCAAACTTAAAATTCACACACTAAACATACGATCTAGACACAAATAATACTGAAAACACTCTCAAACAACAACCATTTCAGGTAATTCGGATGAGTAGCTAGTTACCATTGTTTCAAATGCCTTAAAGAATATTTCTTAGTACATACACCATCATGAAATGTCTTCAAATGCTTAGCTGGCCAGCTTTCAATAAGATTTTTAAATAGGGAAAAAATTATTTCTATAGAAATAACATTATCTAATTATGAATCAGGGACCCATAATCGTAGTGCTTGGGGAAAAAAAATATCATAGCTTTTCAAAATATTTAGAAGACATAAATAACTATTGTACATTTACAAGTTTAAATATTTAAAGGCCTTTGTTACTATAAAAAGTTACTATGTACATATTAGATGCTATATAGAAATCCAAACAGAGGCACGTGTTGAACTCTCAGATTTGGCCGCTGAAACCTATGAATCTGGTAGGCAAATTGTCCACAGGGTATACTATGGGGCCCGTTTTCATTGTAGGAGGTCCATTCAGCAGCTGCCAGTCACAGCTTCGAGCCAACTCAACTGTAAATATTTTTAGAAGGACTTTTGCAAACTCTTTGCCCACGCAGCTCCTCAAGCCCCCACCAAAAGGAATGAAACTGAACCTAGAGGAATCCTCTGGAGATGGAGACATGAAGCGATCTGGGTTAAACTCATCCTTGTTGGTAAAGAGATCTGCCACATCGTGGGTATCACAGATACTGTAAATAACATTCCAACCTTTAGGGATTTGGTAACCCTATCAAAAGAGGAGAAAAGAGACATGAAGTACCGTACTGTGTTAAATAAGGTGAAGTGTCACCACAGGGCATGCATGCAGCACCCCACCTCCCCCCTCCCAGCTTCCCGCAGGTCACTCTAAGGCAGAGAGGCCACATGAAGGCACAAGTACTCTGTCGAGCCCAAGCCCTGCTTACATTTAGTTCAAGGGTCTTGAGTGCAATTCGAAATCCTCCAGGAACAGGCGGGCTCAGCCTGAGGGTCTCTTTGATAACACAGCCTGTGTACTTCAGCTGCTCCAAGATCTCCATGTCCAGCTGCTTCTCTTGGTTGGGACTGCACAGTAATCCCTAGAAAGGAAGATGCTGTCATGACATTTATGGAGCAGGTGGCCAGGGCTCCTAGCACTGCAGAACAGCCACCTCTCAGAAAAGGGTGTTTTCCTGCCACCCTCTAAAAGTAGGGGACCACCTGGATCAAAGGGAACCCTGTCTGGGACACCTCTTCTGGAGGTACTTTCCCACTGCACCCTCCTGTGAAATGGCTCTAAGAAAGACACACACCTTTGCCTGTAGCTCTTTCCTCACTTTCTGCAGGACATCGTGGTGGAGCCCTAGGAAGGCGATCAGTGACGTGGCAGCACTAGCAGTGGTTTCATGGCCCCCAAACAGCAGCTCTGTAGCAGACTCCTTTAGCTCCTTACACAGAGGAGGATTAAAAGAGAACCTGAACATAGTATCTCTACCTGGTCCGCTCTACCACCACAACACTGTGCATTGCTCCCAGAGTAGAGCGCACACCCAGGGGCCAGGATGGAGGTGGTGTTTATGCTCCCTGTGGAAATGACTACCCATCCAACAGCCTGGTGACAGTCTCAGCATCTCAGTGCTGAGGCTACTGCTACACAAGCTATTTTATTTCACAGGGAGAAGGAGCATCTCCTGCTTTGTTCTTTTGGCCCCAAAAGATAAGCGTACTGGTGACAGAGGGACTGGGGTAAAGGGACAGATCTGGCCTTGGGAAGCCTCACCTGCATGTTGAGCTGCTCCCCATTGCTCTGTGTGTGCTCCATCAACAGCTGCAGTGCATCCTTATAGCCACCCTCAGGCTCCCTGCGGGCCATCTTGGCGCGGATGTTCTCCTCAATCTTGGCGTGGATGAAGTTGCGTGCCCGCAAGCCCTAACCAAGCAGCAGGGAGAGCGACGTGGGACTCAGGCCAGACTGCTATCCCTGCCATCCATTCCCTACTACCATTGTCCTGGCTGCAGGGGCACCCCATTCCTCCTAGCATGCTGGGAGCCTTACCCGGTAAAGCCCGCTGAAGGGCACATCGATGGGAAGGGAGAAAAGATTGCGGATCATCTCCTCGAAGGCTTCCACCAGCTGCTGCTCACCATCGGGGCTGGTCTGGCAGGGTTGGAAGCCCAGCAGGATCCTCATGGCGATGCGAAACATGAGGCGCTTCACTTCGGGGTACACTAGCAGGCAGTGCCCAGCAGCGCCCAGCCACTGCGCCAGGCAGGCGCTCACCTCTTCCTGGATGACGGGCACGTAGTGCTGCAGGGCGTCCCGGGAGAAGGCCCGCATGATCACCTGTCCGGGGGGGACGAGGAGGAGGAGGAGAAGGAGGAGGAGGAGGAAGGGGACACAGGCTCAGCCGCCACGCCCGGGGCAGCCGCACCCGCTCCCCACCCGCCGTTGGGGCCGTACCTTTTTGCGGTGCTTGTGCTGTCCGTTGTGAAGGTTGGAGAGGCAGCCCGAGCCCAGGATGGTGCGCACCGACGCGGGCCACTGCACGGAGACGAGCCGGTGCTCGCCCAGCAGGATGTGCCGGACGTTCTCGGCGCCCATCACCCGCACGGTGGGCCGTCCGAAGAGGTGAGTCTTGTAGATGAAGCCGTATTTCCTGCGCTTCATCTGCAGGAATTTCCGCCTCTGAATGGAGGAGGAAGGGTAATAGTATAAAACACCAGAAAGAAAAATAATTAAAAAGAGGAGAGGAAGGGGCAGGAGAGCTTGTTCCCACCTGGGCACGGGAGCCCGGCGAAGCTGCTCCTCATCCCCCTCCCCTGTAGCCAGAGGACGAGCCGGGGCGCTTCTCCTCTCCACGCAGCATCACCGCGCCTCGCCTCGCCTTACCTGCAGCACCATCTGCAGCGTTTCCCCGAAGAACGGGAGCCCCATGGTGCCCGGGGGCAGCGGGAGCGGGCAGCTGGGGTCGCGGCCGCTCACGCAGTAGAGATCCCAGAGCTTGACGGCAGCTAGAAAGAGCAACAGGGGCAGCAAGAAGGTGCACAGGGCGCTGGCGACCAGGACGGAGAAGCCCATAGTTGGGGAGCAAGTCCACCCCGGCCCGCGCACTCGGAGCTCCTGGGGGGCCGGGCTCACCGCGGGCCGCCTTTTATACCCTTCCCAGGTTGCTGCCCACCCTACCTTGGTCCGATAAATTAGTTCACCCAAAGTTCATCTTTAATTGCGGATTGTGGCCTGGCTCCTCCCCCCGAAATCTTTAACTGTTTGCTTTGCGCGGCGCATCCTGCCCGCCGCAGACAGAGGCCGGGGAAGGAAAGGTGCTGCCCGGCTTCGGGCTCGCTCCCTGCTGCTCCGCGCTCAGCGAGCGGGCTGCGGGACGCTGCCTACAGCTGACAGCCGGGGGCCGGCCGCCTCCTCGGATTTATCGCCGACGCTAGTTAGAGACCAGCGGGTTGCGCTGAGAAATACCCCGCTTCAGCACCCGGGGACCCAGCTGCCCGGAGACACCGATCCTCGGGAGCGCTTCCCGGACGGTGCCGATGCGCTCCCGGCCGGGAACGGGAGCCTAGGGGCCGGAGTTGGGAGAAGACGGGCCGGTGTTGGGGGCCGGATGGGGCGGGTGGTCCGCCGTGCTCAGGGAACCCCGTGGCCCGCCGGGCAGAGCCGCAGCTGTGCCGCCGCATCGGCGGAGGAGCCTCCACTGTCCTCTGGTTCACCTCGAAAGGCTCGGCTTTTATTTCTGCCGGCTGTGGAGGAAGGAGCTGCGGCCACTAGTCCGACTCAGCCTCCCGATGCAGGTTCAAGCGGGGGTCACCGAGGGAAAGAGAGGTGAGCGCGGAAAGGAAACACCCAACTCGCTATGCCCGGCTCCTCTCCCCGGGATCCGCTGCCCGCTCTCGTCCCGGGCTCGTCGGCATCCGGCGGCCGTCGGGGCTGCCGCGTC
>VWZK01002665.1:130699-168425 GCA_013396935.1 Baryphthengus martii | reverse complement strand
CTCCGCCTCGCAGGGACACGCCAGGAGCCCCCTCGGGCCAACCCTTCCCGCCGTCTGGGGAAGGCAGCGAGTCCCGTCCCGGGTTCCCCCGAGCGGGGAGCGCCCCGGACGGCAGCGGCAGTCAGGGGAAACCCGCAGTCCCCCGGGCCGCACTCCGCCGTAGAGGCCGCCTGGACCCGCCCCGGGGTAAATCACCAAAGAGCCGGGACCCGCACAGGTCCCGGAGAAAACAGGCCCTGAGGTGCGTTGCACTGCGTGAAATTAAATAGGGAGACGGGCGAGGTTTATATTACTGTATTTAGACCGTCAATAACTTAAAAATACAACGAAAAATGTACATTATTTTTTACACGTTCAATTTGGTTTGTATTTGTTAGACATTCTCTTTGTGTCTAAAACAGTCAGGGGGAAACAGTGGAAAGAGACCGGCAATGGGACCAAATCCTAATCACTGGGATGGGTCTGGCGGTAGAAAGCACATACTGACAAAAAGATGTGGCACGAAACCAACAGAGGCAAATCTATTCCTTACTGCAACCTGGGGGAAAGAACTCGAGATCTTACAAAAGTACAGTTAAAAATAGTAACCCTGAGGAACAAAACCAAACCAAAATAAAATGTTGCATTATAAAGAACTCAAATGGTTATTTACATTCACAACCTCAAGATAAACCCTTTTGGAGAACAAAGCCTATAAGCCCTAATGCTAAATAAATATCAAGTCTAGTTCTCAAGTAGTTTTCAAAGGTACTAAAAATCAGAAGACTTTTTTTTCATACCTCCAGACTACAAAATGTGGTATACAATATTATTTCCAATCACTTTTAAGGCTAATATACATTTAATGCAGGAAAATAATAAGCAGCATCTGAAATGCAAGTATCTCAATGCTTAAAAAACATTAAATTAGGATTCATTCAGAAAACAGCAACTAAAGGATCATTTCTCAAATAACTCCTACCCAGAGCAAAATTTTGGACACCATATCTGCAGATATTTAAATAATGTATTTACAGTTCAGCTGTTCCATGTACAGTATGACTGAGCTGGTTTTTATTGTACAGTCTCATTTTTCACCATTTGTTTATAATATACAAAATAGTATTCGATCCATTAAAAATACGTACAAAGAACTGTTTGCTGAAGACTCCATGTACAAGCCATCGACGGCATTTTTCCTTTACTCGGTCAAACGAACGTCCTAACTGATATTACTGTTTGCTTAGTTGAAATAGTGGCTAAGAAATACCTCGGCATGACGAGATACAGTCGATTTAACAGGCCTATGTGTGCTGGGACATACCATTCACTAAACTCCTAAGTTGCTTTACTACAGTCTCTATCAGCTTCTGCTTATCACGATCATTCTTCCTGAATGGAGCAAAAATATTGTTCTTTTTGCTAGAGTCTTTCATTCTGGAGAAATAAAAAAAGTCAAATGACAGACATGTTAGAAACAACTTGAAAAAGAAAAATCTGGCTATTTAAAATAGGTTTATTTTTGTTCCTTTTTTTGATCTTTCTGATAGTAAGAACTGCAAGATTACAGAAACTGTTTTCTATTCGTTCTTCAATTAAACTTCCGCAATGCGGAACTCGTTTTAACAAATCCAGCTTCACAAATCACCTGTAAGTATTAAGCAAGTATCACTTCGGCAGGAAATTGGCCCTACCAACTGCGTTAGGACAGAAGCAAACCAAAAAACCCGTTAGTATCATCTGCTTTCATATTAAGTTCAGACTCGGTCAACGGGCGTGTTTTGGTCACCGTCAAATTCCCCGGTATCGTTACCGATCGTCTCCCGTATAGATGGGCTTAAAAACGAAATTCGGGAAACGAAATATATTGAAGCAACAATATTTTCTAACAACATAAGCAATACGTACCCTCTGTGAACTCTGCAAAATATATATTCATGGCAGGCAGGAGAGAAGAGAAAACACGGTTATAAAACGCCTTTAACTCACAGCAAATTTTGACGCGGTTTTTACAAGCAGGTTGACGCTCGGCTGGCGGCATCGCGCCCTCCCTTACCCTGCCCTCCCCAGCCCCCTCGCCGGCCCGGGCGAACCCCCTCGCGTTTCTCTTCCCGAAAGCGGCAAGTCGGGCAGCCGCCCGCCGCCACCGGGGCTCCGGCACCGCCCGCGNCCGGGCCCGGCCGCAGCCCCACGCCGGGAGACCGACCAGCCGACGGTCCCTTCACCTGCCCGTTTCTTTATCGCTTTCTCGCCTACTCCCCAGCGCGCTGGGAGGCGGCGGTGCGGGTTCGGCCCTCGGCGGGGATGCTAAGGCTTCACGCTTTGGTGTGCCGGGAGCTTGCTTTACCGTGGGGAGCGAGAAGGGGATACTCGTGTCTGTTGCCGCTCGCAGTAATTTAAACCAGAGGTTCAGGTAGTGTCAATTAAGTGAATTAAACAACCCCTGCTGCACTCTCCATGGCGACTGATTCCAATGACTCAGACCCAAGCCCTGGGCACAGTTCGGGTCCAAACAAACCCCAAACGCTTAAATGGGGAAACAAAAAGCCTCCAAGCGCAGTCCTGCGTCTGGCCGCAGTTTCAAATCAGGCCTTTGAGTCACGATCTCGGAGCTTTGTTCAGCAAAACAGCCTGCTTTTACAAGCGGACGCAGTGCCTAACCTCCAGCAGCCAGCATCCTCGCTGCCCTCAAAGCCTAACTCCCCCTCCGCCAAGGCGGGGTGCAGGCCAGGCACCGCTGGGCGCCCTGCCCAGGCTGCCCGGGGCCAGAGCACAGGAGGCCCCGCTTGCTCGGTGGAGCCTTTCCCACGGCTACCTGCGGGCCCCGCTCCCATTGACGTCAATGGCGGGGCACCCCAGCTTCTCCCACCGTCTGATGCCTGGCCCTGTCCTGCTGCTGAGGGCTAACGCAGGCTTGTTCTCAGGCTGCCCTGTGTTAGCCAAACCTACTGTTAAAATAAGCGTGGGGAACCGTTAGCAACACTTTGCCCTTCGCTCACAGGGCCCACGGCTGCTCTGCTGAGCTGGGTCCTCAGCGTAACCTAGAGCCCCTGGAGGCCTTGCTATATCGCTGATGCTGGAAAAGTAGGGTGAGACAGGATTTTCTGTAACAAACCCACTTTAAGTAACATAACATACTACTGCAAGTCATATCATTTAAATGAAGAACCTTGTTTTCTTTAAACATTTCCTTCTTCTAAGCCAGACCGGAGCTATACAGCCAGGGCACAAGAGCAGTGGCCCTGGCTCCCTCAGGCACAGCTGCAGCAGGCGCCTCCTCCTCTGACTTCTCAGACTCCACTAAGAGACTCTTCCTGAGAGATTTGTCCGACTCAAACTTCTTAGTCTGATAAACCACCACAGGTCTCTAGTAATGCGCACCCCCTAAATTATAACACCAACTTAACTGCAAAAAGTATACGCCCAGTCTTCACAGCTTCAAATTTATATGCCTCTTTTCTTCTAATTTTTCCACTTCCTAACTCCATTCTTATGTTATTTTTAAATAATGTATCTAATTTAAGACGAATATTTTCTAACTAATTACTCTTTTCATATTTGTAGTCGAGTCTTTTATGAACGTGTAGCAACATTTCCTGGCTTTATAACGGACCTCTGACACAGTTACAGCTCTGTCGTTTCAAAGTCTTTGAGGGACCGTTGCAAATCTCAGGGACATTTAGATTTTACATTTAACTATCTCGTATGGGTGAAAGCTATATTAAAAGCAAGGAGGTTACTTCATTCTCTATTGACTACATCTCCATGACAGCCACCAAGGTCAAATGCAAATAGTTCTTTCCCACGAAGTGCTTTCTCAGGTGGGCACCATCACATCTGCTGCTGAGCTGAAGAGAACATGCCTTTGAGTCACTAAGCAAACAGACTTGGGAAGACTCTGATAACTCAGGAATTAGTGGCATTTGTGAAACCCACAGCTTCAGTTGCTGCTGCAGTTACTCATCACTTCTTACTACCCACATTACAACAGTCGGTAGTGTCCAGTACCCATAGAGGCTGTATGGAATGGTCAAAACAGTGTACAGATAGGACAGGTAGATGCACAACATAAACGGGGAGGATAAAGCTTCAACATTCAACATTCCCTCTCTCTTTTACAGAGCAGAAAACAGAATGTTATCAATAAATTACTATTAATTACAATGCTACTTGTCATGGGCTCCACATGGGAGATGGTCCTTCAGAAAGAATTGTGCCAAATCTCCTGCAGCAGTTGTGTTCAGTAAATCAACGATTTCATTTCTTTTCCCTACTGTAACATTGAAATTGAGGATCCTGGGTAAATCCTAACCAACCCTGAAACTCCATATCCCGTTAGCAATGTGCAATCACTAACACAATTATAATGCTGAGAAGTTCAAAGAAACTTTCCTGACAATATTGCGAGTGGTTTTCATACCATACTGCCAGTGATTGAATCAATAGTCTGATTATGTCATGGCTCTGGGACATCTCAGTAATAGAGACAGATGGGGTGGAAGATTACACCTAATTTGTCACCTGACCAAACACAGGTAGGCATGTAGGGCTCTAAACAGACAATAGAGTCTTGTTGCTTTTCAACACGTGAGGTAGAAGAATGTCCCAAGAGAACCTGAAGCATATTCTGTGCCCTCCAAGACTCTGAAGAGTGAATGCTCTGAGCGACATCATCAGCAAGAAGGATGTACCCAGAGCCTCTTCCCTGCTCCACACTTGGTCAAAGAGCTGCACACAACCAGCCTCATGCTAATAAACCTCCTAAATTAAAGCAGCTGTCATGACATCTGGTGGTAATATGAAGGCCCAGGGCCATGCAATCAAATGACACATGCCACTCAGTCATAGCTCCTTTCCCTCCTTCTGCACACGTGTTCAGGGACCGCAGTGTGACAAACATGCCCCGCTGCTGGAGCAAATGCGACAGGGAGCTGCAGACCCTGATGGAGACCAGACTGCTGCTGTGCACAATTACGCATTGTGCATTTTGTCCCTCCTCACAGCTGCAGTTCTGCGCCGTGGCATATTGCTGTACGTAATGGGCTCTGACAGCACGTACTGTACACTGTGGGTGGGCAAGAGCTGCCTGGTGTGCAGCTCTTTGGATCTGTGTCCTGGCCATTCATATCACCTGCAGCTGACTTGGCACTTGGCGGACGTACAGTCAGTGCAGGCGCTTTGCGAGGGGAGCAGGTTGGCGAGCGGCCAATGGTAGCAAGGACAGTCTAGCAGAAATGAGCTGCTGGTCCCAGGACCATCACACATGTATGGAAGTGAACTTCCATTTCTCCATACATAGCTTCCCTGAAGCACAACCTCAAATTCATCTTCACTCTTGCAGCTATGCTGTAGAGGTATTGACCCTACAAGTCTGCTTCAACTTCTGCTGCTCTGCTCCTGATTTACACTGCATTTTGCTACAAAAATGTGTGCCTTATTTAAATGAAGCACTTGAATTTCTCTTCCTTGTATAGACAGATCTCTATTAAGTGGAACTGTCTTTGCCACAGGCAAGATAGTCCATCCATTTAAAGATGTAAAAAAATATTTGGGCTGCTTCATGTGATTTGAACCTACTCTTGGAAAGACAAAGCTGATAATGAAGCACTGGCCTACCTAATCCTTTGGTAGATGATTTTTACTTTAGTAAAGAATAAAATTATCTTGAAATTTATACATAAGGATTATTGAAAATGAGAGAAGAACATGAAGATGCAAGAAATCTGGGGTTTAATTCATTGAAACAGATAGCTGCATGAAATTCATTATGAAAAGTTGGCCAACTCTGCAACAGAAGAGAAAAACACCCCAACTTTTTCCCTACATTTTTGCTGTATTTTCATTCACAATAGATGCATATTCAAATAATTTTGCAATGTGACAGGCACCAGGTACATGAAAAACCACAAGGAGAGGGAATAGCCTTTGGTGATGTTACATGGTACTCAAGGTAAAGATGCAACGGAAATGCTTCATAGATTTGGCTTGACATGCAACGTGACTCATACTATAGAGATGTGATACGTGGAATATGCGAAGTTCTACTAAAATAAAAGAGGGTTGTAAATATCTGCAGTTTTAAATACTGTGATTACTATTAATGTGGAAAAAAAGAAAAATTGTATCAAGGGCAAGTCTAATTTTAAAGTGTTAATTTCGCCCCAGAGACTATCAGCTACAATGAAAACCCCTCACATTTAGGGGATTTAAGTTCAGGTGAGCTTGCCCTGTGGCTTCTCAGTTGAGAATCGAGAAGTACAGGAGAATCTTCTGTTTCATCCAGTAAAACTGTCACTATTACCAAGACAATAACTGAAAATGAGATATATTGGCTAGCAAGGAATGGTCCACGCTGACATGCACTCTAGTAAGAGAAATACATGCATAGAGTAGGTCTTGGCAATAAATATTTTCCTGACTCAAAAATCAATCAAAATCCACACAGTGTAGCACATCCCACCGGTGCTGCTGCCTGCAACTTCTTCAAGGTTACAATGTGCAGTTTGCCTTGAAATTACAATAGGAAAAATGCTTATTTTGCACACGCATATCTCTAATATATATGTTAACATATATGGGAAATACGTCAAACCAGTCAGAAAGATAATCTCTCCTGCTACTCAGAGTTTGGAAGCAGTACAGACCAGTAGCTGTTTGTTGGCCTCTGAGCCCCACCTAAGAAGCCGCGCAAGGGTGTTCAGTCAGAACCAGCTTATCACACAGCTAAAACACTGTGAAGCACCTAATAAACTCGATATACTACTCTACTACACAAGAATAATACCACTGTTGTACTCTCTTTATCCCATAACAACCGTGGAAAATAAGAATAGGCTAAGACAGGCAATGCTACACCTGAGAATTTTATAATGAAGCAGAATATGCTTCCCTAGGAGCAAGGGAAGTCCTTCTGACTAGCAATAATTTGCAGTGAAGTGTGTGTGTATCTGAGTTGTTACTAAAAACAAACAAACAAAAAAGGAAAACATCTTTATCCTTTCTAGTATACCAGATAGTGTGTCCAATAGACGGTCCACTTGATAGATATGGTATACACTTCTGCCTTATTTAAAGGATTTGCCGCTTCTAAAGGTGTGTTGAAGAAGAATCTTTATCCAACATCTTAGAACCATCAGGGTTGATAAGAAGAGAGCACCATGTTCCTTTTACTGTGTATGAAACAGCGTTGTCTTCTCAAAACAACACATTATTAGTCACGTATATACTTCTAACAATATAAATAACCCTCTGGTTGCTGTTCCACACTTGCATTTTGAAGGATGCCCTACAATACTTTGATTTTCTAACTCTTTTTGTTCATTTCTGTGTATTTTCTATACATCTTTTATGTCTAACACTAGCTCTTTCTGCTCAAACCAAACATCACTCGGAAAAAAAAGGTGTTTATATATACTTATATAAAAGGCTATAGTAATCTCACACATTATAAAAATAGCACTGTAAAAATAGCACTGCTATTTTTAATTAGAAGAGTTTTATTTCAAACACAACAATTATTATTGTAAAAGACACTAAACTCTTTTTTTGCTTAAAGAAGGTCCCACTTTAAGACCTTGATAGCTAATGGGTTTGGTTAACATAAAACATCACAATATTGATGCTATGGGGGAAAAAAGTTGCTAAGATTTTAAGGACGTAATTCCGGTTTCAAATAGGGCACGTGCACCCATCCAGTGTCAGTACCCCCACTTTTTCCCATTATCTAGGTGATACAGTCACATTTGGGTAAAAATTACTGGCAATCATTGCTCAGTAAAGCTTTGTCTTATATTACCTAAAGTCCTGAGCAGCTCAGCCGTAGTCCTGTATTTAGGCCATCTTGTAATTATGTGAGCATTTTGTGTGCACTGGGAACTTCTGGAATTGACCATCCGGCCCTTTCAATGCTGTTTGAGCCTCTTGTCACATCCTCAAATATCATACAGATGCCCTTTCCTTTTTACTTTTGGGCAACTGTCAGGAATAATCTTGGAAGAGAATGCAACTTTGGGAACTAGCTATGCAGAGTCAACATGGCAGCAGAGACAGGAGGAGGAGATGACTTTGCAGCAGGAAGCGGGGTCTGTGTCCGCTAGACACACTGATCGTGTTGGTTATACTACAATTGTAATTGTAAATTTTCTAGGTAACTTAGTATAAGTTGGAATGGTGCTGTTGTCTCTTCCCAAGTAGCAAGAGTGTCAGCAAATGGCTGTGGTTGTACAGTATGCACCAGTGATTCAGGAGCGGGAGATAAAAACACGGAGTTGTACACCTAACATCCTGTTTACCTTTCTGTGAAGTCAAATATTCCATCAATAGAAAAGTAATTCTTTTAACGTATCACTGTCAGTTATGTCCTTCTGGCCCACTCTCCTTGTTCACAAGCTGAGTATTTCTTATGTTAAACAGTTTATTAACCCCTAATCACCCAGTCGCTTCTGGACCTGATTGCATGTGTAATTACCTTTTGTCAGGTACAATTTGCCTGATAAACATGTCAGAACACTTGCTGCTTAGTCTGTTGAAACAGATAAATGCTGTCTTTCCACAGCCTTGGGGCATAATTAACAGGGGGAAAAAAAAAGGCAGTTATAAAAACACACAGAAGCTGATTCAGTGAGGCAGGAGTTCACAGCGTGCAGCCCGCCAAGGCCCATTGCCTGGCCCGCTATGCTTGCCTGAGCGCTTATTGAGTTCCAGCCTGCTGTGACAGGGCAACAGGGGCAGCCCTCAAAGACTCAGTTTTAAAGTAGGTTTCCACGTGAACTTCAAAAACAGAGTGAGATGATGCCTGTTTGAAAAAAAATTAAAAAAAAAAAATAAAATAAAAACAAACACCCAAAAACCCCAAACCACACCAACTAAGTAAAGCAGCACATAATAGTATTGGTAGAGTCCCTGTCACCGTTGAGTTATGTGCTTAAGAAGACTCTGGGATGGGACCAGGAAATAAAATAAAAAGAAAAGAAAAGAAGGGAGAAGAAAAAAAAAAAATAAAATCAGCAAAAGCAAAAAGGGCAAGATTAAAAAAAAAAACGACCCCAACACCACCACCAACAAAAAAACCACACCAAAAAAAACCCCAAACCAAAAAAAAGCGCGCTTTGTGGTGTTCTTGGGCTCAGAAGCTTCTGATTTCTGCCCTGTAGTGTTTGCAGGTTATGTACCCACACACTACGGGGAGTGCAAAAAAGAATCCTTACCTGACCTCTGGATAACCCAAACAGGAGATTAGCCCATTTCCAAGCAAAGCAGGTTGTCACACTGTTAGGCCAATTGCTTCTATTGACACTTTGCATAAACATCTTACACAGGGTGATCAGAAAGGACTGTTATGCCATTAACGCTCTTTTTATTTTTTTATACCTAAGCCTTACAGAATAAAGGCCTTTCTGAGTAAGGGATAACAAAAGGGTCAAAAGGTCACAAACATTCTTTTAAGTAGGCAAAAATCGGGGAAGTTTAGATTCATTGAAAAGTGCAAATTGGAACTTTTTTTGCATCTTGCAACACTGCAGCACGCTCAGCTTTTTCAGATTTCACTTCTAGCAATGTCATTAATCTTCTTATTTAAAAGTAAAGTAAAAATGCACAATTAAGAAGATGCTAAAGTCTTCATTTTAGGAAATAGTAGACTGTCTAATCTTCTTAGCTAATCAGTAATCTAAATAGATTTAGACGCTACCATTAAAATCCTCATGAGGAACAGTGTGAAAATACACTTCTTGAAGTGGCATGACTCAACAGACTCTCACATACAGGCTTCACCTCTAATTTACACTGCATGTGGCTTGCACCGTGTACAGCAAAATATTCTATATTTTCCTTTGTTTTGTTTTTGCTTTGATCAGAGATGGAAACAATCTCCCTTTAATAGTATAAAAGCCACCTGCTGGGCATCGTGGACTACGGCTAATTGGTAAATTCTTTGAAATTTTGATATAATGGATTTTGACCTCTTTAATTAAAAAAATCCCAAAGCCTAGAATACTGGTGAACTCTTCTGGGAAATGAATAGTGCCAAGCATATACAATTGCAAGCTACACCCAGTCTTGTCTTAGGAGAGAGTACAGAAACAATATTACAGTTTTTCCCTTGAGGATGTGCAGCTTTTGACTTAGGAAAAAAAGCCCTATGACTGTTGTTAGTTATGTATCATTTAGGTCATTAAGATAAAGGAATAACATATATTAATATTTCAATTATTACTATTTTTAGTGGGGTTTGGAGCTAAAAAGCTCCAAGATGAAAGGGACTTTTTCATTTTAAACCCAGTAATTTCACAAAAGCCACTCACAAATGTCGCGTTCCTCAACATTTCCCAATCCCAGGAGCTCACACTGTACCTATACACCCCTTGCATTCAGTAGAAGAAATAGGTTTCATGACTGAAGAGGAACCCTGTCAACCAGAATCATTGTTGTTTCATAATTTCTGACATAACGTTAACCTTTCAGTGGAGCTATAATCTCATCAGTTTGTGAACTCTGAGGCAGCACTGTCCTCCTTTTGTTGAAACCTTTATTTATACTCTGCCCAGCATAATGGGGCCATAGTCCATGACTGGGACTCATGGGCATTGCAGTTACCACAGCTACACAACAACGGCACTTTCTTTTTAGACTCTGCTTACTTTTCACGCACAAGTACACATGAATATACATTACACAGGTATACTCTTCTTTCCAACGAATTAACAAAAAAATTCCTCATGAACACGAAGAATGCTACCTCCCTGTTTATTAAAGCATGTACACTATGAAAGCACTTACTAGATTGGAACTAAAACATGAAGAACCAGAATCAGAACTGGACAAAGACAAGTCTTGTTCACTCTAAACTTTTCCTGGTCGCAAAGGAACAACAGGAATATTTAAAATGTAGATATCCAAGTCCCACTTACAAGAAAAAAAGACAGTTTAGAATAACACCGTACCAGCCAAATACAATTATCACTTCATCAGTAGGTGTTTGTTACTGCTGACAAACATCTTGTTAGCCTGGTTAGTAAGTCTGCCTGCCACTTGCCAAAATATTTTGTTTTATTTACTCCTGGTGACTTATTTTGTGAATGTGGTGAATTTTAAAATCTCCCCCCTACTGATCACATAACTGGAATAACACACATTGGTCTTGTATTTCAAAGTGTGAATTGATCTCTTGATCTGTGAATGTCTCCCTATAGTTTATGCTACCTTTTTTTCTGGATTGGTATAACAAATGCATTTTCAAAGTGATGTTATGGGGACTTAGCTATGCAATTCCCATTAGTGTCAATGGGGGTCGCAGGCTAAATTCCTAGGCAATGCTTTGAAAACTGAGCCCTGGATTTTCAAAGGAGGGATAGTTTGTCTTGGAAAGACAGTGTCTTTCAGTTTTTAAGCTACGGCATTAAAACATGCCTTTTATTTATTTTTATATATATATATATTTAAAAGCACTATGTATTTAGGAATTGTGCCTAAACTGGAGACATCCAAATGTTCGCAAGAATGAAACAGCTTTATATTAAAATACTTCCATCTGTTTTGAATTTGTAAGTGGAAATCGTATCTGTCACTATCTTGAACGTTGGGATACAATCTTTAACACATTCTTAAGTGTTCAATGTATATACTCAGAAGCTAAGACAGTTGGACCATTGGGAACTATTGTTATGCTAAGAAAAAAACAGAAGTTATTTGTACTCAAATAAATCCTTTATAATCTAAATTCTTCCAAAGGGCAGAATTCTTTCCTAAAATCTGGACCTTGAGGCACACTCTGAGAGATGCCTGGTCTTGTTTTATTTATAAAGAAGCCCAAATACATTCTTTATTCTCTGGCACTTCAAATTAACGTAGGCCTGCCTGCAAAATAAAATGCTTGTTGTTGAAGTCATGTGAACAAGATTGTTGCTGTTACTATAACCAGAAATACACTCACAATGTATAATTTTACAAATCACATTAAAACTTCAAGCAGCCCAAGATGTAATGGCTGAAGAAAGTCACTGAAAAATAGTTATTGAGGCAAAGATAATAGTGAAGCCCTATGCAACAAGTAATACCTCTCCAAAGAAGATTTGTTTAATTACAGTGCAAATGTTTATTATGAAGTATGTTGTTGTTCATCATTAAAAAATAAGCTGGACTAGTAGCAAAAGAGCTGTCTTTTGAGCCTAGGAACAGGGAAGAGTTTGAAAGGCAGAAGCCTGGCAGACAGTCAGGCTCCAGAGGGCACAGTCTCGGGCCAAATTGCTCCTGTCAAGCCCGTTAGCCCGTACATGAAGTCCCTTTAGACAAAGCATAAAACTATGTCAATGGTAAAATCTGCGTGGATTAAAAATTGCGTATTATGCAATGGTCATTCACCTTGTTTTGTTGTTGTTGTTTTGAGCTTCTGACACAGAGGCGTACATGCTCAAACAGCACGCCGGGGTGAAAAGTGCAGTCCCCCAAAACAGGACATCTGCCTCTGATCTGAATGAGACTTTGAAAATACAACTTCAGCTGTTAAAATTATGAAGCATTTAATACAGCACAGTTAAATTTAAGCTGTCATTTTCATTTGGCTTGTTGTTTGTTGTTTTTTTTCATTAAAAACAACCTTGTTTGCTTTAGAGATGGTGGGACTATTTGAAAGCCATCTAACTTGGTGTAAACAGAATAAAGTTTAAAAAGAAAACATGTTCACTTCAACTTCAATACTGTGTTCTGGAAGTGAGCACTCTTGTCCCATCTGTCATATTTAACACTTAGCAGTACCCATGTGAGTAACTGTAGATGTCTGCAATCTCACCAGACGTCAGTATATATACCATACAACAACAAAGTCATTATCTGACAAATGCTCTTTTGAACTAAATAATGCAAACTGTCCTTGTATACGTGCACATCTAATCTACAAAGTCAGGCTGTTGTACCTTAGAACTAAACAACCGTAGTGATTTGCTCAACTATAACTACAACCCCAAGTTTTTGTTTCAGTTTGATTACTTCTAGGATTGAAGGAAAGAATTTTATATACACAGCCCTGGCATGCGAACATGAACCGATGCCTATGAGAGGACAAGCAAGAATGGCACAGCTCCACAGCATCAGCCTTGTGCTCACAGTGGAGGTGAACACTTCAGCTCTTTGTGTGAATCTGCAGCTCACAGAACTGATCCAGGGAGCTGCCAACCCAGCCACTGGGAATTAGCGATTCAGTAGTAGAATGGGATACTTCCTTCTCCTAGCTTTCCAGTTATTTCTTCTTGTATTCTGACATCAACCAAAACACCAGAGGAAATTACATCTCAGAAAAATACTGAAATTACATTGTAACAGAGATTGAGCCTTCCAGCCTAACAGGATGATAAGCATCAAGTCTGTAATTTTATAAGCATCTCTTAAAACTGCTGCATTTGGTCTCCACAGAGGTCCATGAGCTCTACTATGAGACACATCATCTCCACTCAGGTAACCCAGGGTTCTACAGCTGAAGAGGTAAAAAACCAACTTTGTTTCAACACAACAGTCTACTTATTTTTTAATCTATAACTTTATTCTTACGATCTGCAGATCTAAACTTAAAAAAAAAAATAAAAAAAATCAGCCTCAGTACTCCATATTATTCTCCTAGTTGGCCATCAAAGCCTTCAGCAATTTATATACAAAGGGTCTTGCTGAAAAGTCCCTGCAAGAAGCAGATACAAATATAGCAACTGTTCAATAAAGTATCTTAGCTGATCTTGGGTGCCAAGCCAGAATATGTAGAAAGCCACTGAAATCTAAGACACAATAGGCCAGAAACTGTCATCCTTTTGTTTGCCTCCAAAACCAAAAATCCAATGCAATCCATAAGGCACAGACACTTACAGATGTGTTCATCACGAGTTTACTGTAAACAGATTGTTATTTCTCCCAAAGAAGTGCATTCAGGGTATGGCTGCATAACCACCCTTCATAGCAGATGAAGTTACATCCCTTAGGGAAAGCTATACTAGACCTGGGAACCATTGGACAAGGAATTCTACAATCAGTAGCTCAGGAATGTAAATACAGACGAGTTAAAAGCAAAGCCAAAATCATTAGACAAAAGTTTCATATTCTTTTCCAGACAACCTTCACTTTCTTCTTCACCCACCACAGGGCATTTACTTCCACTTACCCATAAAATGACTCTAAAAACATTTTAGCAAATACTACAGTCCATATAAAACCCTGGTACTTGTTTTTGGTTTTCTTGACTAGATAACCTGGTTTAGCAAAGGCTTCTGAGCTCCGTAAACTGCAGTAACAGGAAACCTGGATAAATCACAAATTGGTTTCTTTTGTTGGCTTTTTGCAAAAGACCTTTCTTCTCCTGCTGCTATGTTTGCCAAACGTACTAGGAAACCCCCCTTCTGGCAGCATCAATAGTCCAATATTGCTTCTTTTCTAAGAAACATCTATTCAAGAAATTATTCTTTTTAGAAGTTGACCTTTTTCCTTTAGAATATGCATTTTCTCCTCACTCCTACGGTGACAATATTTTCTTAAAATATTTCATCTGAAAAATTTGTTGTTACAATGGCTCTGGAAGACAGAGTAATTCCAAGCTCTGTAATGTCATTTGTAATAGTTACTCTTCATATTTTAGATCCAACAGATCCCCAGTATAGATGAAACTTTTGCTGAGTAATGATGGCACAATTCAGCCTCTAATGCCTCCTGCAATTTGAAAACCTCTTGCCCTGAATCTTACTTGCCACTTTGAAATGTTATCCCTTTCTGGTGAGTAATCCCGTGCCAGATTCTTTTGCTTCTTAAACGAACATTATTCTCACCCTTCACTGACTGACCACATCTATTATCACATGTAAGCAGTGTTAATCCTCTAGTAATTAACACCCTTATTAAAGTAATTTTAACTCAAAGAAGTTTAAATCGCATTATTGGTTTTATTTAATTAAGCTATGGGGACTGTTTTACATTGTCATTTGAGTTTTCAGCTTGTGCCTGTTACCTGGGTAGTTCTGTCTAGGAATTATTCACTATTGTTCTGTTTCACTGTGAACTTTTTAAACTAACCTCTATGCCAATGGATGCAAGACTTAGGATGCTATACTGAACATATTACCATTCCCAAAACTATCATCTGGATGTGCATTTCAATGATATCAAATCTATCCTTCCACAGGGCTCAATATCTTGTTTGTGCTTAAAATGAAAGAGCCACTTTTCATGTCCTTCTTATACATCCTAAGCATGGGCAAAGATTCTTATTTAAACTTTAGAGTGGCAAAAAGAGAGGAGAATCTGAATGCACTGAGCTGTGTCGCTTACAAAGGCTGGCTCATCACTTTTTCTGTTAATTCAAAAATAAGTCAGGATTTAAAATTGCATTTTTTGTGTGTGTGTGTCTACTGCATGTGCCTTTCTATGGGAAAATATCTGATGGCCTACATTCTCTTACAGATCTCAGGTAAGCTACTCAACTGACATGTTTGACACAGGGTCAAAAGATGAAAACTGTCTTCTGGTTTAACTGCATCATGTTACACCACGCACTCTGGAAGATTGTGGGCTAATTGTGTGTCCTCCTGGAATGATTTCCTGGAGGCATGCCACTGAAACTGGGAAAGCTTGCATTCTCCTGGGAATAAGGCAACTTGATGGTTTCACGGACTTTATACACCATTAACTGTGTACTGAAAGTCCTTTCTTTCCTTTGGGTAAAAACAGCTCTTCAAATTTCTATTGTGTAAAAGAGAAATGTTCTTAATGGGTCTCGGCATAAACTATGGAAAATTATAAACACACAAAGAAAAAGGGTAAGAGCAATAAAGTACATCTGCAGACAGGAACTGACCTTTTTTTTGTGTCCTTCATCCCATATAAGTACTTCTTTTCTCCCCCTCATCTACTGCTTTCATCTATTCATCTTTTGACTACTCCATTTCTTTCCATTTCTCTCTTTTTTTTTTTCTTCTATCATCACTCTTTCTATGGTTGTGAGATCTTCTAAGTTGTACTGCTTCCTCACTACTAATGATCTAGGGAAAGTCCTCTCCAGGATTTTTTCTTTAGGTTCTAAAACATAACCTCTATATGAATCTCGTAAGCAAATTTTGTTATTTCAATATTCTTTAAAGCAGTGCGACTTCTAAGATGACAAATTGCTCCAAACCTGACACACCTTTAAGAGCCATATATGCTAACATGGTATAAGCTCGTATGATATAAAACTATGCCTAAAACCACACTGGCTCAGTCATATTGCTTCTAGTACGTTTAGTTCACTTTATTCAGAAACCAGTTATTTACATAACATATTTACATAAATATTACATAAAATTTCTTTTGCCACCTGTGAGCATCTTTGTACTAGCAGAAAGAAAACATGAGGGCTTCTCCTCCCAGATTTAACCAACTGAAGGCAGTCAGTCAGAATAATATTCTCTTAATTGTATTTCCACAGAGCATTAAAACACCTGGGTGAAGATCAGTGTCACATTATGGTACATATTGTAAAAACACTTTTGAAGATATGATCCTTTTTTCTAAGACGCTATGATCCAAATGAATAAACATGCCTTAACTACATTTCACTTACACTCAAGTCCTTGCCATACTATGTCTATGCAATTCCTTCCTTGTGTTGTTATTGTTCTAAAGCGGAGAACAATTCTTGTTGTAAAAGATTCCCTTGATTTTACATTTGCCCTATAGTGACTTCCAAAGAAGTGACGGACTAACTTTCCTTTTCACAGAAGTATCTAGCAAAATGAAAAAAAAAAGGGGGGGGAGGGGGGATATTCTGCTTGCTGCTTGTGATTGACAGATAATTTAGGGAAGGAATGGAACCTAGAAGGAATGGAACCTAAATATGTTGATTGATGCAACTGAAAAAAAACTGAAGGCAAATCTATAGGGTTAAGGGGTTACTAGTATTGTCCAATACATACTACATACCAGTGATACTATCAGCTTAGCTAAGGCCAGAGAATGTAAATAATCTGGGGGCAGAAATTATTGAGTATGCTAATACAGCTACCAGTCCCATGGCTCCCTGATGGGAGACTAGGACTCATAAATGTTAAGGGACTATAAAGAACATAAAGAACTTGAATAAACACAATAATTTTCTTCTCTTGTGTTGTTCAATTAACAATGCTCATTCATTGCTCATAGGAACCACATACCACCCACACGATTCAGAGGAAGTCCTGTGGAGCTGTGGACTCCAAAACTGAACTCCATCCATTAGCTCAGGGCTACAGAACGGCCCAGACACAATGGTAGAGATCTTGCAGCAACTGGCTGCCAGCAGGAAGACAACAGCTTGATATAATGTATTCACAAACTTGAGGAAAGTCATGCACCCAAATCTTCCTTCCTTGCATTTACATAATTTCTTATATGACAAAGATAAAGGCAAGGATCAGATGGGGAACAGAACTGCTAGCAGAAGAAAACTAGAGAGAAACTTCATTCCACTGAGTAACAATCACTGAATGGGATGTGTATCAATGCCTCAAAGAAAGGCTAAGTAGCAGTTCACAAATCTAATAGGCACATGGATCAATTTCTTCTCATTCAAGCAAGAGGTTTGGTAATTCAGAAATTATCTGGAAGTGAACCTTCTGAAACTTTTCTACCAACAGCTCCTTCTGCAAAAGTATAAAACATTCTCCAGATAAAACTGCTTTAATGCTTTCTCTCGTAATGTCCTTCATAATAATCATAAATAGCTTCCTAGAAACGTAACATGCCAGTTATTGAAGAAATTTAGAATCTTGCCCAAGAAAACAGAAACCTTTAGGTTCTGGCATTACGGACAGGGTATAATCAGGATATGTACTTCAACTACCAAGGATATAATATTAGTGACATTTAGGTAATGATCTTAGAGAAATTTCCTCTGTAACTGACATAAGTTTTCTTGAATAAAAAAGTTTTCCAAAGGTAGGAAGTTTTCATTGTAACAACAACTCTGTAGGTTTCGAATGAATTGATTAACTATTTCTAAACTTCGTCTTGTGAAAGCACTGGTGACCAGCAAAAAGAGCTGAAAGCTGATTAAATGTGACGGTAGCATTCTGATACAGACTCAGATAGACCCGTCTAAATAGTCCTGACAGCATCTTTTGCCTACCTGCTTTGTTGTTTTTTTTTGGATAATATCTGCTTTTATGAACTTCTCCACTGAAACTTCTAGTAATTTCTATGATGGTAGTATTTAGAAGCTGAACCTCCCTTGTACTGCTCTAAGAAGCCAAGCGTTTCACCTGCACATGACAAATGAGATCAATAAATGCCATTTCCTGTCCCGGTTATGAAAATTATAAATTCACCTAACAATAAAAAATCCCCACCTTCTCTTGATCAACTAAGGCTTACATTCTTATTGAAGACTGTTACCTGTAGGTCTCTAAGTCAAGCTGAGCCAGTGTTTCAATGAATTCTGTCATTCTAAATACACAGTACAGATTTCTTGTCAGCTCATCTAATACTTGTGTATATCTGGCTCAGTAAGTGAAGAACAAAGAGAATTTTATCTCTTAAATGAGCTAGTTTAGAGAAACCACAAGAAAATTCTTTTCTTATTTCTGGTAACTTCTATGGCTTAAGCACCTATAGCATTCTTTACTATCATTTAGGAGATGACATTCAGTTTAAGCATTATACCTTTCACCAGTCTTTTGTGCATAATCTACTATATGTTACTCTGGAGAAACTGGTACGGGTTTTGCCATAGATGGAGTAGTGTATCTTGCAGCTAAAAGGTGGTATGTGTATCGTTTTAGCTAAGTAACGTATTGATAAGACTAATGAAGTAACAGCATTTGCACACTGAGTTTTTCAAACTTGTTTTCACACGTGCTCCCTCATTGTCAGTAAGCCAGGATCTAGAGCGACAACTTGATCAGCTATCAGCATGTTACTTCCACTTCTCTGCTGAAAAAGGGACATTCCGATGTTGAACTGGATAGTGCTTTGCACTGAATTTGATGAATGATTTAACTTCCCAAAGAACACACATACATTTAATACCTGGCAAGCGTGCTCTTAGTTTCTTGCAGCAACAGGGTAGGAATACCTCCTGCCAGGAAACGATTGACTTGCCATCCTGCTTTGAATCTGAAAATCCTTATCAAGATAGGGTATCCAAAGCCATGCTTGGTTTTGCCCCTTCGTTGCTAATTTCCGTGCATTTGTTTCCAAAGTTTCCCAATTTTTACCAGTTGGCAGGTATAAATTCCATCTCTGTAATGAGCTGGCTTGTTTCGGCGTACAGAGTGACAATTGAGATCTTTCTCACAAATACAACACACAACTTGTGAACTGAGCCTACTGCAACTACCTATAGGCTTCACAGAATCTAGTTGAAAAGAAGAAATCAAAAGTAAGATTCCACTGGGGAATATAAGTGCTTACAAACAAATTGTCATGTTTCTGTGAAGAATTCCCACTTGTAAGAATATAGTACCCTGAAAAGACATTGTGTGTCCCCTGCAAGCCAGGTAACATGCACTTAGCATGCAGTCAGACCGAAACGACTGTGTCACTTTGAGCACAGGTAGGCAGATGAGTGCTACCCCTGTATGATGCAAATACGTGAGATACTGAGTCCTGAAGTGTCCCAGTTCTGCTCACAACCTCAAGTCCTCCTTCTGCTTTAGTGCAGAGCCAATTTATGGAGAAGGGAAAGGTCAGCAGGAGCGCTGTCTTCCTCCCTCAGAAAAGTGAGGATCTCTGGTCTGAAATCCAGAGGTGCAACTCCTGTTTTGCTGCTGCCTGAAATCTGAGCTCCTTTCTTTAGCTGAATAAGCAGCATTGCACTGAAAACTAGAGAAGCACAAATCCCATTACATAGCACCCTGAGGCTGGGCTTCATGTTACAGATGTAACACGCTTCTCCGCTTGTTCAGAGAAGCTGGGATGTGCATGGTGGGGGGACAGGGATCAGTAAGCATTCTGAAAGCCTCTGTTAAGATGAAAGTCTCAACAACCATTTCCCTCAGGAAGCAAAAGATAAATTATTCTGTACTACTTGCTAATTAAAAATTCAAACTGTTGCCTTATGAAAGAGAGGCTTTCTTTTATCTTTAAACTCGGAAGTTTTTACAACTTACTCCTAAATATACTGTTAGGGATTCCTCCCTCTTGAACTGAAAAAACATCAGGATTTTCCAAGACTCTGCTCTGGAGTAGAGGCTGGGGTAAGTGCACCCTACTAATTTCAAAGTCCAGGCACTGTGTGGGCTGGCAGCCTGTGAAGGAAGCCACAGCACACCTTTAGAGTCCTCAACTTCCAAGACTCATGGTGGACAGATTTGGCAACAGGCTGCAACTTATTCTCAAAGGTCTGCTGAAGGGCTCAGTAGCATTCTCCACAGGGAACACAGATGGTGAGAGCTTCAGCATGCTGCTTGTTGGGGGAATCAGAGACAAACCAGAGCTGAAATGCAGTTACTACCACAGGAAATGAATTCAAATTAAGCACTGCAAACAAAACAGTGGGGGAGACTTGAGCTGTCAACCTGCCTTTAGTGGCAGATAATCCCATTGCTGGGATTAAAGCCCAGGGATGTGTTACACAGTTCCTACCTACAATGAGTTACTTCTGTGTTTATCAGGACAGTATCATCCCCCAGTAATGAATGACAAGCAAAGAAGAAAGAAGAGGACTATATTAAGTATTAGTAAGAATTTTCTCCTTCAAATAAACTTACATATGTTTCATACACCCCTACAGTTCAGAAGCTTAGCAATATTTCTCACCAACAATACACCAGAAAATGCATTACAAAGCAAATGGACAAGCAACTAAAAAAAAAATAAAAAAAAAAAAAATAAAAATAAAAAAATCAAACTATTGATGCAATTTCTATTAGGCCTTGGAATCAGAAGAAAACGAATTCTGCTTCTAAATATCAGGTATCGGATTTTAGAAGAAATCTATGTTGTGTAGTACCAACAACTTGAGCTCACAGAATTGCTTATCCACACACATCGTAATCAAGTCTTACAAAAATGTATCTTGTAAGGTTTCCATGGTACATTATTCCGTAATCACATTGATTGCATTATGACTTTAGGTCTAATTTATCTCTAATGTTAGCAAAATGTTAACAAAATAGCTGGAAACCCTTGAGAACTTTCTCTCATACCTATGCAGAATTTAAGGACCTTGCCATTCACAGCCCCTGATCTCCCAGACAGAAAGACACCACCATCAGACTGTAACCTCTGCGTTACTATGTGGGTGGAGATACTGCTGCAGTGGTTGCTAACTCTGGGGCTATCAACAGTATCTGATTATGTTCACTTGAGATGACTGCCCCTGTTGCAGGACCAGCACTGACAGTAGTGGCACAACCTGTATTGACAATAAGTACCTAAGTACCAAAAGAACACAGCTGAGACACGGTTCTCACTCCTGGCAAAAGAGGTAAATTTCACAGTCATCAAGCCAGCTGAGTACTTGTTTGAGATCAGAGAACAGAGGAAGGCGACCTGTTTGAAACTGAAGCACTGCTTGTGGTGGAAACACTAGAAACAACTTGTGAAGTCAAAAGTGAAAAAAAGTCAAGCTACATTTACAGCTTAGGTTATAACTCTGCAGGCAACGATATGATTTCAAGAATAAGTATTTGTTACCACCTAGCTGGTTAAGAATCAGGACATTTGCCCTAAAACAGCAACTGTTGACCTCTCACGCTACCACAACATTATCGTTCCTGTCTGCTACACACTACAGTGGCTTTCCAAAGATGAATGCACAAATTGCAAGATTCAGGCCTTTTTCTCACAGTATTTAAATGTCCAGGACATCCAAGAAAATGCCTCACATTCCAGAACTGTAACCCTAGTCTTTAGGCACTAGAGAACACATCATAACCAGGACAAAACCAATTCATGTTGGAGGCTGAGCTTCCTCAGAGACTAATTCAAGTAGGACAAACTAAGACTGTTTGCTTTTGAAGTTTAATTCCAATTGACCTAGGATGTGAATTGGTAGCAAAATCCCCAAAGTTTACTTCACCTCACTTTGGGCCACTGTACTCTTTACCCAGGCTCCCTAGATAGACAGTAGCAAAAGATTATCTTCAGGAGAGCTGGGTCATCTTCATGAGACGCCAGAGACCAATCTCTTTAAAGCAGCGCAGGCCAATTTGATAATCACCTTGCTGAGCCGGCCCACACCTCAGTGGCTTTAAGCAAGTGAGGTGAAAGGGTGCACATTGGTATGACCTCAGGTCATATGCTAACACAAGTGGCATGAGGCATGACACAATTATAGCAGCTGTACAGAACTATTAATCTATCCCAGTTTTCTTATCAGCTGCTTGCTGCTTTAGTTGTTGCTAAACTAGCTGGGGCTTCAAGTTTCTAGATGATCATGGTGATGTGATCCACTAGTAGTATGCACTTCATGTCACCTCTGTAAGATGCTAAGATATGGTGGTTATGGGAATAGCACAGGAGTCTTTATTGACAAGTGTTTCTACAGATTACTGCTATCTTTAAGGAGCATGTTAAGTATGACAAGAGTGTAGGATAAGGAGAAAGAGGTATCTTATCAAAGAGGACATTGGTAAGTGTGTGATTCCTAGCCTTTTAGTGCTTCTCACTACTAACTACTGTTATAGAAGCAACTCTTTCTCATGTCAGCTGTTTCTGTTTGCTCTTTTACATCTATGGAAGGAAGAAGGAAAGGAGTGGGCTTTCTGGAGACAACAGGCTGTTTACACATTGTCTTCAGGGAAAGATGGAGGATCAGGAACTGTTAGGATGAAAATATCTATGGCAATTCTTTTCAAAGCTGTTCCTCCCGCTGTGGTAATCATCCATATGTAGCTCTTACCTCTCTGTCTTCCAAGCTAGGTCCTTGTAAGTGACTTTACTTCTTTATTAAAATGTGCTGCAATATTCTACTGCCCAATTCTCGTTAATCTTACACATTGCCCTAGTACAACAGAGAGAGAGTAAGCTGTTGTTGAGATAACTGGCTTCCATTAGCAACCATGTGATTGGCAGGACGATAAAGTCTTTTCCCTTGCAGGTCAGCTGCTTTTTAAGAAGAGGGCAATCCTGCTGATCCATCTTTTAGCTACAGTCTCTCACTGAGTCCCAAATCTCCTGCCTTTTAGCTTTGATACGGTTCAAGCTTTCACCCTTGTATCAGCCCCCACCTGTCATCAGCTCCTCTGTACCAAACAGCCAATATCAGGAGTTTGACCTCAGGGCACAGTCCGGGTGGGCAGGTAAAACCTGACCACTGGACCTACTTCCTTATCTTTCATATCCTGCAATTCATGACGAAGTATCAAATTCAAACTAAAAAACAGAAGCATGACCTTTCATAAGAACTTTCTGAAAAAGTCTCTGTTGCCTTTCTAAGTATTCTTGAAAAGAACTGTCACCCACTCTATTAAGATAGAAATGGATCACAAATAAGGAAGAGAGAGAAAACACTGCAAATTCTTACTAAATGATAAACGATTTTAGAGTGTGCTTGCAATACTTTATGGTGAGGCACAAAAAATATAGTCAAAAACCAAACCAAGTCAAATAGACTATAACTACCCTACATCTACAAGCTTCAACTGCAACCCAATAAAGAGCTGCCCAGGCTTTTTCTGTATAACGCATTTGAAATGGTTTAGATTCTCATGGCATACCGAGCACCCTCTACAAAGCATTACTTGCATCATGAGAATTCCAAGTTGCTAACATAAACAAAGAGCTAGCTTAAGCAACATAATCCCTATCTATATAATATGCTCAACAGTTGGTGCTTAAAACATACAAATATATTATTTATTTCCTGTAGCAAGTATGTACACACCCTGCCATTCTGCACAGCTGGAAATCATGTTTTCCCCTGAAACAGATATAGGCTCTGCAAGGATTCTGTACCTCTTAGGCAGATGACAGAAATGGTGCCAAAATCTCTCAACATCCTTTCCCTTCAACTAAACTGACCTAGTACAAATTGGAAGATGTTTACTCACTTCTAACATTGATAATAAAATGAGTATAAAAAAAGAATCCAAGAGAGGAAGGCTGCTAGTCAAGGCAAGACTTGTGGTATCTGAAGTCGGCAGAGTACCTCTTCATGTACTAAATGCTGGAACTCCTAATGTACAAGTATCACATGAACAAATCTTATGGCCGTGATTCTATATCCTCCTCACGTAGTCCACGCTTATTGCATTGTAGATAGGGTTCAGTTATATTACTGTGAGAAGGTAACAGACAACTCTACCTTTTAACTTTTTCATTTAAAAAAATACTTCAGTGAAGCCTTTTCTGTGAGGAGAAACTGGAATACTTTGGCCCCATGAATTTTCCCTTCTGAAATGCCTTTTCATAATCTTGCTGTGAAAAGCCTACTTATATATTCTCAGATATAGATAACTTGGTGTGGATTTCTTTCTACATTTCTCTTCTTTTCTGATGACTTCAACAGGCTCACAATGGTGCTGAAAAATATCACCAACATCTGCAGAAATCTAAAGACCCTCCATGTGCACATTCATTTCATTATTTAAATGACACTTGCACTCGCAATTTAGTGAAATAATAAATCCTTTCTAAAAGCTTACTTTGAGTATGAAAAGTATTTGAAAATTATTGAAAATTAATGGGTGGATATAGTGTCAGAATTTACAGGAAGAAGGGAATAGAAATAACTGTGAAATCAAGATAAGTAGATTTTAGTCTGAAAAAAAAATCTTCCTTTTGGCAAGAACTGGGGAAAAGTGCTTCCAATATTAAGGCATTTAAAACTAAATTTGATATAGGATAAAAATCATCCAGCTGGAATAAAGTTGCTTTCTAACAATTTAAAATAATTCTACGTAACATATTAAGGAAAGGAAATGCTAAATAACACCACGTCCACCTCTGCTCTTCAGGGAGTAGTTTTGTAGACAGGAACATTGCTCAGAATGGAACCAGGCCAGCACACACCAGGGTAACATGTACACTCTTGCAAAAAAGGCGTCACAGCACCTTTACAAAATTGTCAGGACCAAAATTCAATCTTATATCTGTGTAAAAGTGCCACCAGCAGAGACTGCCCCCTAACACCACACTGGAGAAACAGTTTTATGCTAAATTACAAGGAATAGTGCCACTAACAACCGTTCAAATAACCACTTTTCAAAACTAATTACACAGGAATGCAAAAACATGAAAGGTTCTTGAATTCAATAACTTCAGCGTTGGTCAAAAGGGGAAATTAGTGGGATAAAAAAAACAACAACTAGTGTCTTACTTGTCTGAGGTCGATGAAAGCTAACTGCAGGGTGTCTCCCTGGAATCCTGGCACAGGCTCAGAACTAGCAAACACTGCAAAGAAAGGTTAAAAATATTATGGATGTAGATTTAAAAGAAAAAGAATCTAACAGAAAAAAATCAAGCTTTATGCAATATAAGTGCTGGCTAGCATTAATATGAAGCTAGTTTGATAGAAATAAATTGAACTAATAACTCACAGTGATTAAAAACAAACAAGCCAATGAACAACTGTCCTGTAATTTTTCCAGTAATCCCAAAGAATAATATCTTTAGGAGTATTATTAAGAATTTTGCTTCAAATCCTAGCCCAGTAGTAATGCTACAACCACAGAAGCTAACATCCTTTTTTTGGCCTGAGGTGAATAATTACTGAAGAATTTCAAAATAATACCAATTCTATGGCTGTCAACATATTTTCAAACATCTGCTTTTGTTACAGGATCTGTGCTATAAAAAAAACCCATCTTTAGCCAAACAGCAATAAAAGACAAACACTAAGGTGGGAGTTAATGTGTAGACAACAGGTGGAAAGCTCTATGTGCCACAGTCAGAGTAGAGCTGAAATGCCTGTTCATGCCTTTTAGCCAGCTGAATAATGAACTTCTGCTCTTTTTGAACCCAAAAATAGACTGTTAAAATTGGAAAGCAAAACTATATTCAAAATGCAAAAAATTGGTAACACGGTAATGAAAAAAAAGTCACCCATTTGTTTAAACCAGAAAACGGTCATTAACTGTCAAACTTAAAAATCAATATATTTTTGTTGTTCTTATCCCAGTTACACATTTATAACAAAGACACTTGGAGAAACACTCACTGCCTCACATCCCCACTCAAGTTAGACATCTTACTTCAAAAGAGCTTCAAAAGCTCTTACTCATCTTACTTCAAAAGAGAATTTTTCTTATGCTCTTCAGTTAGAACTCTTAATAAAACAAAGTAGGTGTTACTGTAGTAGTTTTAGAGAAGTATTATCTGAGACAGTGAAAGGTAATGTTTTTTTCCAAGTTTGAGAAACATAGCATTCAGTGGTAGAGGAAACAGAACATACATATCCAAAAAAAATCCAGATCCAGTGCTCAATTCTACTGTGTCACATGGACTCCTATTAACATTTAAAAGTAATATAATTTTTTTTTTCTTTTTTAAAAATAGCTAGTTAGAAAATTTGGATCATCAAGTGAAAGTAACATCCATAAAGACATTGGTGTCCAAGCTAACATGATGGTAAAATAAGAGACTCAACCATTTACTTCTGAATGTACGGTTTCAACTTAAAGCAGACTTATGAATTCTGATAGACTGTTCACAAGTGTAAAAATGATTATATGGAATTCAATTGTAAATGAAAATAACGATTCTTACATAAGTGGTACAAGAAACTACTAACACCTTCTCAGAGATGTATATAGTATCAGAGCAGCAGCTTTACCAGTAGAGGCAGAATTTATTATTTGCATTATACCAGCGCAAAAATTTTTAGGGACAGACATATAATAGGAGAATGAATTACACTGAAATTCTTCATCAACTAAAAGAATAAAAAATAGCAATCAAACACCCTAGGGAGAACACTAATGTCACAGACAAGTATTAGTAACAGTTGGCAAATGCTCGCTGATTACTGTATTTAAGTCTGAATTTTAAATTGTCTGGCTCCTCCAGTCACTCCACAATGGTAGCACTGGGAGAAGGAAGCTCTATGGCAAAGGAACGGCTACACAACTGAAAAGTGTGACCTGCGGCAAAACTTTTCAGTTAGCCATTGGCACTTTACGCTTTGGGAGGTACCTTCCTTGTACTTCCAGGTACTTTTACCTGCCACAAGGCAAATATTTGCATCCTTTCTGTAGCTCATGAAGCTAACACAGTTTGGAATTTTTCCTAATGCATTAAATAATGCAGTATGACTTATTTTCTCTCCTTAGTACCTACTACCATTGCAGCTATAGAGTAAGAAGCTCATAAGGTACCAAACGTATTGTTTAAGCTTTGTTCTCTTTAACTACAGTTTTAGATTATGAATGCACTTTAAACACCGGGGACATTCTTCATAGCGCAAGCATTTATTCTTACATTTGGGTCATTTTTGACAGGTGACTATAGTAGAATTTGTTTCACTATTACAATTTCATGAGTTCAAAGGGCAAAAAGATAATCTACTTATGGTAACAGACAGTTCTCCCTCTGCCTCAGCTCAGGGCTTTTAAGTTTTGCTAACAATTTTACAAAGCTAATTAAATATTTTCTACTGCACAGCAGTTTAGGAAGATATTATAAGAACAGGATTAACATTCTTAATGTCTTTGTCCTAAGGGTCCTTTTCCAGATAGTAATGAAACACGGTCATACATACATTTTTTAAAACATTCACCCTCTATATTCATTGTGGGCTTAAAGAGGATTTGGAGGGGTAGGGGGCTGGCTGGTTGGTGCTTTTAGTGTGCATAAAAGAGTATTCAGGAGTTTTATAACATATGAGAATGAAATGCAAAGATCACCATTAAACTGTCATAAACTGCTGTCTCCTTGGCAGTTTGAATCAGAAACTTCAATGTTTTCAGGAAAAAAATAGCCTGAAAATATGCATTAAATGAATCTGTTATTCACAAGGCTTTTATTAACATCTTCTTTCGCTGCACTTTGCTGATACTGCATAGACTTTTTCTGCATATATAGAACAGGATCTTTGGCACAATATATGTCCAGAATATGTACAATATCAATGTACTTCCTACAACAGCCCGCTTGGGAATTTACAGGATGTAGGATCGAATGAAAAAAGTATGTAATAATACAAAGACTGGGAAGTAACGCATACATGAGAATGACAGATTTAAATATTATAAAGATTACTTCAGTCCATTTTCTTTTGAATACTTTGCTTTGGTCTTTTAATTGTATTTTGTATACAGGCTATATTTGAATGGATGTATGTATGTGTTAATGAGTATCTTAAGAATAAGGCTGTGTCTTCTGAAACGGAATTGAAGACACCTTGAACAGGAAATAGTACTGAATTTCCATGCACTTCTAGATTTATTAACAGGTCTTTTAATTTTATTCTCTCAAAGCCCTGTGTTCTAGCCATCATCTAGCTGTGCCTCTCTGTTGGTCTGGGAATTCAGTACCTAATTCCTGACAAATTGTTTTGCTGCTCAATGGCAGAAACTAAAAATCAGAATCCAGACTTTGGATCAAAATCTAAATTAGGGCAGATTTACTTCAACCTCATAGCATTGATTCACAGGCAGGACAGCAAAGCTACAAATGTATTTTTAAAGGAAGAGCGGAGAATCAGGTGACTCTCTCAGCAGCCACTTTGCAGCCCTGTTGGATGCTCCAGCTGTTCAAATAGGCCTGGAGGGAAGCCGGAGCTGAGGGAGCTGCCAGCTGGCCAGGCAGCAGCTCCCAGCCCTGCCCCCTGCCCTGCCAGATCTCCCTGCCTCCTCTTACTCTCAGGCTGCCAGATGTGACCAGAACATGAAGCAGGGTCTCCAGTGAGTAAGTTAACCTGACTGAGCAGATGGGAGAGAAGGCAGGTAAAGTGAGTGGCTTCCAGAGGAGAAGGCAAAACAGGAATTTGGGTCCCTCAGCTTCTGACATGTCTACCCGGAGATTGTCTTCGTGTGTGCTCAATAGACAGCACCTGGGTCAAGATCTCTTTCTCTGGGACAGTGCAGCTCTCCACACTGTGGGTGAAAAATGGGACTGACAGGAAGCCCTACATGGTTAGGAAGGTACACTATATTCTGCTCTGTGCTAATTCTCTGCTAACCCATGCTAGTAAGTCAGGACCCAAAACCTTTTCAGCCTTGCACAGATTCATGTCTGGGTGAAGAAGAATCACCACTCGACCACATATCCTGCCAATTAATCCTGTCTCACAATTCAGCTACATTAAAACACATCAACTACAAAAACTACATTTAACTCTTGCAGTAATTAGAATTTCTGACAAGTTCTAACTCCTTAATAAAAAGCTGACATAAGGTACCTAGATCTGGATGGCATCTGAAAAGCTTATTTTCTATTACATACACCATGTTTCTCAAAGTGAGATACAGCAAATCGTACTTTCATTTCATCTTCAAGAAATAGCAAACACCTCCCCTCCTCAACCCATCTCCCTCCTCAGGGCACTGAAATGCAATGTCCAAGCGAAAGACTATGGTTTGGGTTTTATTCAATGGGATCTACTGCATACTAGTTTTCTGAATACTGTTGTAAGGATCCCAGTCCTCCTAGTGGAAGATCACCACTGAGAAAGAGTGGTGTAAAGCATTGCTCTAAGTTATAAGACATGTAGAGAGAGGGTGAAGAAACTTCAATTAGAACATCTGAGTCTGTAAGTAACTTGTCAAACCCATGTATACAATACAGTAGGAAACTACCCAATAGCTGTGAATTACTGACACACCCTAAGCACTGATTGAAACGTCACTGTCATATCCATTATATCCCAAAGTGTCACAGATAAAGCTTGGGGGAGGGTAATGAGCAAGAACACAAATCACAGGCATCACAGCGAGGCCTCGAATGTGCCTGTGATGGACCTTATGAAAGAAACTGCCACAGTAAAGCAGTCTGAGCAAAATCTTGTGTTAACCCCTTATTCCACAGATTGTAAGATGTCGTTGCAATGTACTATCCTGGCACGCTTCCATAATTATAAACTACTCAAAGGATTCCTGTGTAAAATCATTTTTTCTCTAATGTGCTTTAAAAGCTTTGCAGAAAAGAAGAATTAAAGTTTACTCTATTTGCCTCTGTACAGCCCACACTATAAGGTACACAATGGTTGAATTGACGCATTTTTCAGTTGTTAAATTACTACTTTTCTGAAACGTTCTCATTTTGGCCCAGGGTTTCCCATGTCTTGTCCATGATGTATGTCCAGTGTGACAGCTACACCTAACAAAACACGTTGTCTTAAGGTTATATTTTAATTTTAAAATAATGAAATGTTAACATGTTAGATTAAATAAAACTCTATTAAGAGCACTTCCACTGTGCAGCAACCAAAGACAGTAGGTAGACAGAATGGTAACAGAAATTACGATAGTACATAACAGGGTAAAAGATGAGAAGAAAAAGCAGAGACCAGATGACAGCCAGACTAGTTGGGACTTCTCATTACTTTGCTGTGAACCTACATCATCCTGTGAAAGTCACGTTCAAGGCGTGCATTTTATTCCCTGTACTGCCAGAAAACTTCGAGTGAAACGGTGAATTGGTTAATCTATACAGAGGAGAGAAGTACTGCGCTGTTCACAGATGATGTTTTAAATACTACAATAACAGAGTAGTGGGCAAGCTTTCTTCACTGATATACTATCTATTCAGAAGGCAGCGGACTTCAGCTTGTCTAGATGAATGATTATGGTGTCAATATTATGAATACTATGGATTTTCTGTTTTTACAACTGGGATTATTTTTTTACATCTAGGATACTACACAAAAGCTCATACAAATAACCCCGTCCATCTATCTGAAAAGAACACTAGAAGTAAAAAGAATGTTGAACCATCATCTGTTTGGCAACCTTGTGCAATCACGAGACAAACTTTAATGTCATGATCAGAAATATTTTTTAATCCGACCCTGATAATCCCATCAGTTCATTCCACACATTGAAAAGCCTTGAGGCTGAATTATGAAGGACTGTCAGGAAGATGCCTGCTCTACCCACTTCAGAATTTAGCTGGAATGTAACAAAAGGCAGAAGAAGGAAATACAAGTGTATGGCTAAAATATCAAAAATGCCCCTTAACTCTGTCGCTGGACTCCCACAAGAACCCTTTGTGATGCTAGCCAAATTGCTTGAAATCAAATTTCCAGTTTCCCATAGATGGCTGCTAACAGAGCAGTCATCGATTTTTACTTTGAAAAAAAACAGAGCATAAAAATCTAAACATATGCACTGAAAAAAACGCTAGTGAGCCTTTTCACTGTATCTCAGTCGTCAAATACACAACCAGGCCTAAACCCCATTCACAACAATGTTACAGAAGAAATGTCCTTCATACAGATTAACAGTCCACCCTTGGTGGTGAGTTCCATGCAAAACATGAGGAAATTCATCACATCCTGCATTTTATAGTTCTAATGTCATGCTTTAATCCGTGAGAATAAAACAACACTTGATGTTTCCTAAATAAGTACTATTATTCTGCATAGTGAGAAAGGCAGTAGTAATTCCAGGAGGGAGGAAACTCTGTGTAACAGCATGTTTAAAATTTGTAACATACTAAATAAACTCAAGAGGGAAAAATCAGAATTTCACAGACACTTGACCTTTTTTTCTCAACTATAGAAGCATAATATTTATGCAGCAGTTTTGGGCATTTTTGTACTATTTTTTGTACTATTTTTGTACTATTTTGTACTATCCAGTATTTTTACTGGATATAGCGAATACAATCCTGTTAGGAGTAACAACAGATGCACATTTCAATTTGATACTTGAGTAAAAAAGTTTCATAAAAAGTTTCCAAGAAGTGTTAACATATTTACCCACAAATACAAGAAGCTATATTGTAATTTTTATTTGTTTTTGTTAAGACAAAGCTTTAGTAGATCATGGGAAAATATCAGTATTTGTCTTATATTAAAAAACTTTTTGCAGCGTAGAGACCAATATAGATTATAGATAGGAATTCTGGAACATCTACTTACATTCACACTGTATCACATCTAAATTAAACTGCTGAATTGCTCCCATGCTTATTTGTTTTAATTCACCGTCCAGTAGCATCTGCATTAGGGAGGTTGAAAGATGCTGGCAGGCTGACATGCAAGCTGTCTGGGCCACTTTTCCCTAGTAAAAAGAGCAACAGGTTTTAAGATAAAAACAAATGATACGTCACTAAATATCTGCTTATCTGATTTGATTTTACTATACACTTGAAGTCTTAATGATGTAGGACTTATATTAGAAGGAGACAGATCACACTTGCTATTACTTCTTTGGTCTGTGAGCTTTTTTCTATTAAAAAAAATTGAGAACTAAATCAAGTATATGTTAAAGCAATTACTGATATTTCTCCTAGAAATCCAACAGTCTTCTTGAATATAAGGACATTTTCAAAAGAATACAATATAAGTTGCTGAAATTTATTTATTTTACCCTTCTTTTTTTTACCCAAACAGAATGAAAGCAAGAACGTAACAAAAATCAACATGCTGTATATTTTTAATACTAGTCAGTAAAAAAATCCCAAGCTTTATATAAACCAAACCCATTGCTTTCAGTTGGGGCATTTCTCACAACAGTCTGTGCTAATTATTGGCACTTTGCTCAAATTCCATCTCAAAGCTTCTTGCTAAATTATTTCAAATATTCATGCTTATCCATCATCTTTTCAGGTGCTTAATAAATCAGTGCTGTCAGTAATCAACTACTTATAAAATGAAATGTAGCCCTCTGCTGTACAAAATAGAAATAATTTTCTAATCGCAGTCTAGCTAGTAACATTTTCCTTTATGATGTGTTTGTAATTGAGACAAATAATTTTCCAAACGTGAGACCCAAAACCAAAGCACAAAACCAGACATTAACATGATAAATTATTAAAAATTTAGTACGGAAAAACTGAAAGGTATGGAAATTCTAACTTAGAATTAAGAAACCCAATTAAAACCAGATACCCAATCAGATGGCACCATGTCATTCATTGCACTGTAATTTTTTTAAAGCAGTTATCTTGGATTTCAAATGCAATTATATGAATCTCTGTAGTTTAATGTACTTAAACCATGTTTTCCAACTGAAGTTTGTGTTATAATATGTACTGAAACAAAGGTAGGTATTAACATGCTTACATGAAAGAAATCTTAATTACTTAATACACCTACTGGAGCACACGCCACTATGGTTTTACCTACATCCATCAGTAAAGTGATCACATCTATTTCTCTAAAGCAATGGTTCCTCAGCTGTTTTCTGCAAAGTCAGGTTGTCCAATTCACGGTTGACTCACAGAAACACATACGAACAATGAAAAACGGTAAGGGTAGGCAGCAGTCCACTGTCCCAAAAAGTTTGGAAAGTTCTGCTCCAACATCTGAAGAGTCGTATCTTGTCCTTAATGAGACAACTTGCTCATATCACTGAATTTTCATGTATACATGTAAATGAAAGTAAATTTGCCCCTACATATTTTACACTTTAAAAATCCATTCTTTGTTAAAACATAATTAAAATGTAGCCAGTAAAATGGAAAGCATTCACTCTCCTCATATGTCACACTGAAACATTAAATCACTTTTGCTAATACTTCTTTAGCATTAGGACACCTTCAACTATTAGGAGCTTTATGTCTAAAATGAGATGTCAGTTTCTTAATTGAAAAATCTCAGAAAAGCAAATAACATTTTTGAACAAAACAGATGAACTGACAACAAGGAATGTAAGAAACAATGCAAGAACAGCATGCTTAAGTCTCCCAAACCCAATGGTAATTACACTGGGAGACATGCAGGTCTATTCCCCAAGCAGAGCAGTATCAATAGGAATGGAAAGAAAAAAAAAAAAAAAAAAAAAAAAAAAAAAAGAGGCAAAAAAGGGGGAAAAAAAGAAGGAAAAAAAGAGGTGAGAAGGGGAAATCAATGGGCCACAGTTCATTTAATTACAGTATACTAGGTTTGAAATACTTAATGGAAATGTCATTTTGATTTAATGGAACAACTTGTGCATTTCTGCTTAATGTACTGCCCCATCAAATCAGCTCCATGTCCTATTTATGCTGCCACTATAATGTAATAAAAGTTCAATCAGTTTAATAGGTTGTCAAGAGAAAAATTAACATTTAATTTATTTTGTATGCAAACAATGTGTATTTCTCTATTATTTTGAATAAAAGACAGAATTTTATATTTCTAACAAGCATTAATTGTTACAATCTGGCAAATATCAATAGTACTGGAGCACAAGATAATGGTTACAATACAGAAATGACATGGTAAAAGCTGCTTAGACTTTAAATAAGTACTGATACATGTATGTTTAATGTTTATTTTAAAATTTCATAAAATGGAAACATCCTACTATTTAAACTATCGCCAACTATGTAACTTGAACTACAGGCTTATTGTTCACATGACATACCAACAAATAATAGAAGTTTACTATACACAGTTTATACTTACTCAATACAATCACTCCATTTTCTTAAATCCAGAGGAAAAAAATGAAGCTATGTCTATCAATCAAAATGCTGCATTAACTGAGAGAAATGTGAACTCTACTGTTATCCTCTTCAAAATTCAGTGCTTCCCAATTAAAAAGATGTTGGATGTACGACATTCAGAAAATAATTAAATTCAAATTCGTGTTTGACTAATGAGATCTAGTTAAAAACCTATCTCCAAATTTCCACCATCTGCCAATTAATCAATCCCTCATCATTTTTTTCATAATGCATTTTGAAGAGGAAATGTAAGGATTCATGAACATAGCAATAACAATTTTTTTCCTCCAGAATTAAACAAATCTGAGTTAGTTTAAAAACATTCTTAATGTTTATTATTTGTCAGACTGTTGGCTTTTTTTAATTACTAATTTTATTTTTTAAGGGGGGTGCGTGTGTGATCATGGTTACTGTATCTAGCAATTAAATACCTATATTCAACAGCATGCAGAGATCCAGCAGGCTTCTTGCATTCATTCCAGTTACCTCCCATTCGGAAACATCACTATTATCTCCGCTGTGCCGATGCTAATTGCTGCTATCTACAAAACCTATTCTTCCACTCAGCCAACATAAAGTTTAGGAAACAAGGACCCCATTCTATAAGTAAAAACACCTGCTAACAGTGTTAAAGGCAACTGTTTTTTCAGCCAGCCTTCACATTTTGCTGAAATACAAGTCTGTAGAAAGAGAAAACCCTTAGACAAACTTCTTATTTTTCAAAGGAGCTTGTAAAGAGAATCTGCTGACATATTAAATCCTTTTTTATAGGACCCAAAAGCTTTTCTCCTAAGAACAATTGCAGTAGAGAGACATTTGGCTCCTCAGAAATTCCCAAAGGGTCAGCTGTATGCATCCTTCCACGGCGCTGTCGTGGTACTGCTTTCTAAGACCCATGCTAGCTGTCTCAAAAGCAGCTTTCATCATTCACTAGGGTGTCAGTCAATATGATTTATGGACTGCATTCAACAAAGTCAAAGCATATAGAATGAGAAATATGACTACAATCTGCTAATTTGTTTTGTATTGAGCCACTTAGGAGTCAAAGACCCGATGTCAGGCTGAGCCCAGCAACACAATTAACTGGCCAGTGACAGATTCATCCATCCTCCCTGCCAGGGTGTGCCAATCAAAGACAGCATGAAGCGGCATTTGGAGAAATCGGCAAGAAAACCCATTCTCTAAGTAGCCTGTGGAGGCTGTTGATTGACAGTTTTTGAATATAGCTGCAGAAAACCACCACCCCTTCACCCTCACTGCAAGCTGTGAAATTAGGCTTTTGCTGCCAATCACAGAAACAATAAAATAACACAAACTGCCATCCTCAGCATAAAAGGAAACAGCAAAACTTAACTGCTAAACCTGAGAAGTTAAGATGTAGACTTAATTTAACAATATGAAACGATATAATGAAAAACTTTCTGAAAATGCAAAAGAAATCTAACCACACAGATTTTATCACTCATAATAACTAAAGCATTGTATTACTTAACAGCAGGACTAAAATCCAAGTTTTGAACTATTGATAAAATACAGGTATTACAAAAACCACAAACAGAATTTTTAACAATCAGTTGTACTTCCAGTCTCTGTCCCATATTCTGCTGAAATTATAAAAAAGAACCTACTTGAAAGTAATTAGTAACTGTTACTTTTCAATTGTCATTCTTTTCCAAAGAGTTGCTCTATACTAACTTTGCACAGACAAAGCACACACCTAGAATAAACCTTCAGCTAATTCTAAATTTAGATTTAAAACATTTATATATACACCCTCTATAATCTCAAATTAACTAATCTGAACATGGAAGTTAACGGTGTTTTTTAATTGTTCAAAATAGAAACTAAAAAATGGAAGTCCTTAATAACAAATTTGATCATCCAGTTGATTGCATGAGATTAATGGCTGTATAATGAAATTTTAATTTGCTTTTTGATTGCAAGTATCTAATGGCACTACAAACTGCAATATAAACTTTAAATGGGATGCAAAAGAGACAAAAATGGAAATTACCTCAAAGGACTAAATTCTTCTGACTTTAGAAAGTAGAACCATTAAAAAACTGCATGACTCAAATTATAACCTTGCAAAAGCAAGACAGCCTCTGTGCTATGCATTGCTGAAATTCTGCTAGTGCTTGGTCACAACAAACCCAGGTACACTGACACCTATTCCAACATTAACTGGAAGTATTTCTACACAAAACATTCAATATACATAGTGTCCATGACACCTATTAGCTTGACAGTTCAACATGAGGCTGAGCATTCAAACCATAGACAGGTTCATTGGAATGAACCACCTATGTTACCTAGTCCAACATCCTAGCTGGAGTAGGACTATTGCCAACACTAGTTCAGGTCTGTTGTCCTTTTCCTCTGGTTGAGCCTTCAAAATAACCGAGGATGGGTATGCAACAGCCTCTCTGGGTAACTTGTTCCAACACTGCACTATTTTCTCCAGGCAAACTTTTTCCCTAGTGTCAAATCTTCACCTCCCAAGCTCTCAGATTGTAGCAATGAATGGGGTTATTCCCACACTGTCCTTTAAGTGCCTTACACATTTGTTCACTTGAACAGTGAACAGCACAGTGTATACATTTGCTACTCTACACTGCTTCAGTGAACAAGATTCAACATATGATTAGAAAAAAAAAAAGCGTAAAAGTAAATTCAGAAATTCAGTATTTAGAAGATACTCTTAACAGAATAATATTAATTTCAACACTCTGCCAAATCAAAATAAACTCCTTACACAAAAAATTGATGACCTGAAAATAATCAGAACTTGGAAGAATTCTTAAATGCACTCCATCATCTTCTTAAAAAAAGATGTAGCAGAAAAATGATGGAACTTTTGCTGATTCTTTATTGTGTTATATCACTCTACCCTAATCCTGTATGCCTGTCTCACAGCTACATTTTGGTACCTATCTCCTCTAAATTATTTCATTTGGGATGTCAGGCACGCCCCACCAGCCTTCTGCAAGGTTTTTATGGCTCCTGTTGTCCCAGTGTACAAAAGCCCAATGTGAGCCATTAACCCGATTCCTGCATGCAACCACACAAGGTATACAGCAAGTCATCAGCAAAGCAGAAGGGCCTTTCTATTAAATGATTAAAACTTGAAGCAATAAGCCTGCAGGCAGTTCATAGTTTTTCAGTTCACATGCTTTTTCTTCATCTTGCATCTACTTACCGACATAGCTGCATGGTCATTGTTGTTATTCTGAGAAGGAAACCAGTAAGGCAATCAAAACAAAAAAATTAAGATGTACTGTCAACATCAAAA